>WHPX01001309.1:0-600000 GCA_011057435.1 Actinia equina | reverse complement strand
TTAATTTTTTAACTAATATTTCAAATTATCTAATTCTGTTTCAGCAGAACACCCCAAAACTCTGTGGTTTTCTTAATAAACAAGGAGGTCAGTTTCTTATGATAATGTATGAATCTGAAAAGTAAAAGATTATGCTAAGGATCCTTCATGCTTTCATTATTGAAATAAAATTTTTTTCTGGTTTACATACCCTGAAATAGTCTCTAGATCTGGTCAGTCTAGGCTGGTCAAATCAGCCGGGCATTAGCCAACTCACATGGACAAACTCACATATCAAATTGGAAATAAACATGTTCGGTTTTAAGAAGATATAATTAGCTAAAGACTAGTGTGAGCTGCGTCTGTGTTTCTAATCAAACAGTAATGATAAAAAGGTAAATTAGAGGTAAAAGGTGAAAAAGATGAAAAAACTGAAGTTTCGGACGATAGTCTTTCGTCAGAGTAAAAGAGAAAGAGGTGGTAGAAAGGAGTGTATATATGTTCAGTTTTGTTGAGGGAGGTAAGCCAGAGAACCAAGAGAAATACTCTTTACTAACAGATTTAACCTCTAATGTGATGCTTAGTCAGAATTGAGTTCAAGATCCAAGGGTGAGGAAGTAGAAAATTGTAAGGTATTAACTTGAACTTTTTATTCTTTTATTCTTCAGAAAAGGGCTTGATAAAGACATGGAAGTCAAGATGGTAGGAATAAGATATTATTTTAGAAGAAAAAAAATCCAATTTGTTAAAAATATAATATGTGGTTATCTATGAATAACTACAAGTACATAAACTCTCATGCTTTTAGCTCACATGACAATCATGTGAAGGGTTTTTCTTAATGTAACTTTAAAAAATATGTTATGTTTTCTAACATGTATAAATGCTACGTACATGAAAAATAGAATAATAAAGAATAAATCAGCTTTGTTTATAGAGGATTTAATCCTCCACATTAATTTGACAAGGCCCGGTTGTACAAAGCCTGTATAGCTCTATCCAGTGGATAAATCCTTATCCAGTGGATAAGTCAATGCTGTTATCCATTTAATTTATCCACTGGATAAGATTTATCCATTGGATAGCGCTATCCCGGCTTCATACAACTGGACCCTCATATTAAACTTGTTGTCCTTACATGTGTGTCTCTAATCAATTAGGGTTAATTAGGAGACCTCCATAAACTTGGTCATCCAAGCCACTCAAAGGTCTAACAATTTGCAAATGTAATTATGATGACAGCACCTTCTCAGTTATCTTAAGATCCTGCACTTAAGACCAACACTCTTACCATTTGATCTAGTTAACCAGGCAGCATTGCGTTGCTATTTATAAATCATTTTGTATCTCATGGAAGTTTGTTTTACTAGTCATATATGGCAAGTATTATCTTTCAATAGAGATATACTGATAATGGTAATAATAATGATAATAACAACTTTATTTAATGAGGGTGGCACTAAATAGCATACTACACTAATAACATTGTGGCCCTCAAATGGTAACCATTCTAAGAACATGCGTAATAGGTAAATTACGAGCCTTTTATGCATGTTCTTATTTGAAGGGGTGATAATGAATATGGCCTAAGTGATTCTTTGGGATATGTTTTTTAAAATAGCCTAAACCAAACAAAAATACCAGCAAACAGCCTCTTTTAGTTTAAATATGAATGTTTAGCATTTATTTTTCATGATTTTCATCGGAAAAGTAGAAAAACGCTCCTTAGTTACGCATTGGCTTGCTTGACAACCGATCATCCGTCCGTGAACCAATGTACATTTGCATATCACTTGATGCCTCAAGTGAATTGCATTAACAGTCTGCTGTGTGTTCAAGCAGAAACTTTAATTCGATTTTGTCACTTTAAGGCTAATTTAATTGCAGCTTCTCTTTTTCTTACGAGAGTATGGTATTTTGTGGCAGAATATCATTTTTTTCCGGCTTTGCAGGAAGCTATGCGTCCTTTAAATGCGTGTGTGCTCAAGCAGAAATCTGAGCCCATCCCACATGGCGCACTGCCTTATCTATCTGGTAACCATTCTAATAACTCAAAATTTAAAAATATAAAATTTCTAATTTTATTGATATGTATAGGGTGTGTTATTGATGTGGAATTGTGTTTCTTTTTTAAAACCTTTTTTAAAGGTTTGTCTATGATGAAGGCCGTTGCAGATTATTTTATTACAGAACACCACAAGACCATGTACCACTAGGGTAATGTTTTCATATTTGAATTTATTTATTTTTCCTTGAAATTGTACGTCCTCAGACCCTCAATCTCCACCCCTTGGAAATCCCAATACTTATCTCAATGAGTGCATGAGGTAGGGATATTTTCTAAAACTGCAAAAAATACACTGTACCCTTCTAACACCCTCCCCACCCCTTGTAAAACCCTTTCCATTTGGGAAGGCATGGACTATTCTGTAATTACACAGGTATGCCATCATATCATACCCCCCCCCCCCACCCCTCAGAAATTCCAATAAACATTGTGTATACTCAAAAAAAAAAGCAAATAAAAAACCCTGACATTTCAGCTAGCCCACTGATTGAGGTTAAGATTGTTATGATCTCACTTTCTATTTATCTTCTACATATAGGATTTATATAAACAACAGACCTGGTGTCATTCTCTTGGGAATAAGATTCTTTATTTGTGTTGTATCTATATTGCTTTGTCTTCCAATGCACAACCGTTAAACTTTAAGAAATGATACTCTAGGGAATGACACATGGTCTACGTTATGCCCAAGCTAAAAAGCTCTATTCCACCTATTAAATAGATCTGTTTCTTTTTAGGTTCATTGATGTTGCTAATGCAACCCTTTCATTCCAAGTAGAAAACCCTGAGAGACTCAATCAGTTTGATATATGGTAAATAATATCTTAATATCTTATAAATTATGAGGTTTTCATACTGCTAGAATATATTTTAATAAATATAATAAATTTAAGCTATCAACAGTAGCAGGGGCAGATCTAGGATTTTCCTTACGGGGGAGGTGAGAGATGAACCATCTAGGATTTTTGCTTTAGGAAGGGGTGCACACCCTTGGCACACAAACTCAAACACCAATAATGCAGTAGATAGTAGCTCACTGGGGGGAGGGGGTGCTCCCCTCCCCTAGATCAGCCCCTGAGTAGATAGAAATCAAACATAAGAGTAAAGAAACTCAGAAAACCCTGATTTCAAGATGGAATTTAAACCCATGACCCCCACAATCTAGTCAGATTTCTTAACCATTAGCTGATGTACTGGAGTCTATGGTGAGCAGAAGTTATCTGTTTGCAGTTGGACATACGAACTGCATCACTCAGTCCCATAGTCAAATTGCAGCTCAATTAGGAGAACCTAACAATAGGTTTTCAATTCTTGGAAGATAGAAATTTTTTCTTTTGTTTTGTCCTCCTAATTGAGTTGCTTTGACATCTCATGAGACCTTGGGATCTATTGTGCAATGACCAATTATTTGATATCACAGTGTTGCAGAAAGGAATTACCACCTCCAGGCTAAGGACAAACAAACCATGATGTTCTGGCTACAGGAACTACAGGTTGGAATTTATTCATTCCATTAAAAATATTGCAGAATAAATAATAATTTATTGATAGAAAGCTAGATATTTATAGAAAAGTCAATCAATAATGGTGATGTTGAGGATGTTGGTGATGATGATAATGGTGATGATGGTGATGATGAGGATAATTGGTGATGATAATAATGATGGTGATGATGATGATAATAATGGTGATGATGATGATGATAATGTATATAATAATGATAATGTAAATATTTATAGAAAAGTCAATCAATGATGATGATAATGATGATGATGATGATGATAATGATAAAAATTAAAATATTAAAATTAAAATTAAAATAACTCTATTTATAGAGGGCAGCAGAGTTAAACAAACCAGTGTTCATGATATAATTTTCCTTATTTTAGGTTAAAAGGAGGGAATACAGTAGAAGACGCACTAAGTTGGCTGTTCAAAAAAGGGAAGACAGTGTTGCAAACATGGTAAGAATAATGTAGCAGTACAATCAATTATAAACATTAAATTTTATATTAATTTAATACTTTTTCTGTAGTTCTGAAAATGATCCCCCAACATGTACCATTTTCATAAAATGAATAAAGTAAATGAATTTGAAATTTCACAGCACTCAACAGGTGGATTGATAGAACAAGAAGAAAAGGAAAAATCAAGCCAGGACAAACCAGGTTGGTCTAATAATTAGCTCCCAACATCATTTATGGTAAGCAGATATTACATGAATTAAGAATTAATATTAGAATTGAACAAACTTGAATTTTTGTAAAGAACTTCATGTTACAGCTGTAGCCTGCTCTTTAATTTGGTAATTGTATACTTCATGACCAGCCGGCATGTGTCAGTCGACTATCGCCTGACTGTTGATCAATACTTGCCCAACACTTGACCATCATTTCCCCAACACTTCACTACAATTGTTTTGCCTGGTGGGGGGGGGGGTACTTCCCTATATTCGCTATACGAGTACATGCCGCCAAACAGGGTATAGTTTTCAGTGATTCTACTCTGGGACAGGGTATATAAAATCACGTTCACTCTGGGACAGGGTATATGAAATCATGCTCTCTCCTCTCTGGAACAGGGTATCTATTTTCGCAATACCAGAACAGAGTATGGTTTTCAGGGATCTTGCTCTTGAACAGGGTATAAATTTCAGCGATTTTACTCTGGAACAGGGTCAGGGTTCAGAGGGCTCAGCAGCACATTGATCCCTACCCTAAACAGGCAAGACTACCACCCCCCCCCCCCCCCTCTAAGGTCATTTTGCCTACATGTACCCTTTAATTCCTCTGGGTCTTATACAAACTCTCTGAGGAAGTTTGCAAAGGACTTACTAGAATAAACAGAAGAAATTCAGACCTTTTTGCTTTTGACAGAGTCCAACAAACCAGAAGTCCAAGTGATGGAACCAGTGCCTCCCCCTGAAACAGTTGGGCAAGAAGCAGCAATGAAGTCCCCTTCAGGAGGGGGCATGTTCAACTTGTCATTGACCAATATTAGAACAGAGTTTAGAAATATGAGGTAAGGAAAGTATAAAATGAAAATAAAAAATTAGGAAGGACAGAAGGATGGGGTTAATGTGATTGAAAAAATATGTTTGAATGAATGAATGAATGAAGGAATGAGGAAGGAGGAGGAGGGAGGGAGGGAGGGAGGGAGGGAGGGAGGGAGGGAGGGAGGGAGGGAGGGAGGGAGGGAGGGATGGATGGATGGATGGATGGATGGATGGATGGATGGATGGATGGATGGATGGATGGATGGATAAATGAAAAGCAAGTCAAAAAAGAGGGAAAAAAATATAACAAATGAATGATAAAAAGAGATAAAAAACTAAATGAGGAATTTAACAATTTTTTCAGTTTGTTTTGTGTCTACCCTCAAAGTAGTGTGCATGTGCATTGCCTACGCTTTGTGGATCTACACTAATTTGACAATATCAATTAAATGAAAAAAACTTCTCGTTTTTACTTATCAAAACAACCAAAGAAAAGAGTGCTTGCTTTATTTGTCTGTCCACTTATTGATGATAAAAAAATAACCAATCAGCATGCGAGAAATTAGTATTTTATTGTAAAAATAACGTGAAAAATTTAAGGAAAAAATTGAAAACATCAAGCAAAATAGAAATGAAGATTGAGAAAAGATAAATGCAATTGAAACCTGTTGAGTGAAAGAATCAAAGTAATTCATATCTCATTCCCTTGTGCAGTACATTCATAGAGGCTTTGCACCATCATGGGATGGCAGCTATGACAGGAGGCAGGAACAATTGAATCTGGTTTATTCAGATTTACATAAGAAAAACTTCAGTTTCCCAGGGGAAAACAACTCTGATGTCGTGCCTCCTGTCATGGCTGTCATCACATGATGGTGCAAAGCCTTTATTGTAAGTTTTCGTTTTAGTGCCAAAAGGGTTTCAACTTTCTTCTCTGGAAACCAATGCTTAAATATCCCTCAAGTGGTAACAGAAGAAGTAACCGATGACGGTAAAACAGATCAGGCTACAACAAGAAACAACCACACGCAGGAAGGGAGGACAGAACTACGACCACAAAGGTAAGAAGGAAAAAGTTGTTTACTGCAATTCTCATAAACATGTGAGCTGTGTGTCTCCAAATTGCACGTTGGAGTTTGTTTTTTTGCTGTATCAAATTCACAATAAACATTGTGGAAACCTTGAGATAATGATGATGGTTTTCAAAACAATTCATTTATTTTCTTCTTCCATCCATCCATTAATTTTTTACTTCCATTCATTTATTCATTCATTTTTCCCTTCCATCCATTCATTTATTTTCTTCTTCCATCCATTCATTTATTTTCTTCTTCCATCCATTCATTTATTTTCTTCTTCCATCCATTCATTTATTTTTTACTTCCATTCATTTATTCATTCATTTTCCCTTCCATCCATTCATTCATTTTCTCTTCCATCCATTCATTCATTTTCTCTTCCATTCATTCATTTATTTTCTTCTTCCATCCATTCCTTCATTTTTTCCTTCCATTCATTTATTTTTCCCTTCCATCTATTCATTTATTTTCTTCTTCCATCCATTAATTCATTTTTTCCTTCCATCCATTCATTCATTTTTGCTTCAACCCATTCATATATTTTCCCTTCCATCCTTTGTCAACCACCCAGTTTATTAACCACCTTATTATGTATTACATGTATGTAGCTCTTTCCATAGCCACATCAAGACTTCAGACAAGGACAACACAGCTGAAACAACCCAACCAAATGATGACAAAACGACAAAGTAAGAATTAAAATTTGTTTGAGATCAAATTCATTACTTCACTCTAGCCTATTCATACATTGTAGTTCCAGAAAATATCCATACCCCCTCCATGGAGGGAAATTGTAAAAGAACCCCCCCCCCCCCCCCCCCCATAGAAGTTCCAATTTTCTTCAATACAAACTCTGTAATTTTGATTTTACACTGACCCGCCTCCCCTCCAGAGTTTCCAACTCCCTCTGTGGGTGGTGTAAGGAGATTTTCTGGAACTACACAATATTAATACTGATTCCAGAGGAATTCAGAAAAGTATATATAGATTATTTTATTTTTTCTATAACCCTAAAGATATATATATATATATATATATATACCTACTTGCAAGAACGTTGTCATACGAAAATAGAACATTAGTGATTTAGTGAAATAGGAATTATATTAAAAAACAAAAGAAGATCACTGAAGCTGAACTTTTTCTTTTGTCTCTTAATGTATTCCTTTCTCACTAAATTACTAAAATGTTCTATTCTTGTTCGACAACCTTCTTGCAATTAGGTGTATATTGAATATATAAATATACAATGTATAGAATCATTTTTGATTCAATTTTTCAATTTTTTAATGTGCTTCTCGTGGCAATTAAATGCTCTGGACTAATTCCCTTAAGTTTTTAATCTTTTGTAATCTTATTACTATTTTCATTGCTATATGCTGATCGTTGTTTTGGAAATATTTTTTACATCCATATTTAAATAAATAAGTTTTTAAAACAAAGGTGTCGTGGTAGATAATCTTTTCACCATAGTAAGAATAAGAAATAAGTTTTTAATTTGTTCAATTTTTAGCTCGAGCACAGAGGCTGGGACATTAGCAGGAACTTTACGAAGGTATTATTAATAAAGGTTTAATATTTTTTCTAAGAGACATTTATTTCTTAATTGCTGGGGAAGCAATTAAAGGGTAGCAATTAAAGGGAAGCACATGTGGCGTGCGCTGCTAATGCGCCGCCTCACACCAATGCGGCCCGAGTTCGAGTCCTGCCGATCTCAATATCATATGTGAGTAGAGTTGTTAGTTGGTTCTCTCCTGTGCTTCAAGGGTTTTTCTCCCGGTTCTCCAGTTTTCCTCCCTCCTCAAAAATCAACTTCTAAATTCTAATTCGATCTTTCGACTTTCACCTGGTTTGGAGCCTAGCTCTGTTGTGACTGTCCCACGCTGTGATACAACAGCGAAAGCTTTGTAGAATTGTTTCTGTTCTTTTATCAGTTCTGTTTCTTTTGGGGATGTGTGGGTTTTCCATTCTTTTTTTAGAATTTTTTATGGCTCATGATTTCTTATTTTGTTACTTCCCTTTCTTTACTATTTATTCATTGGTCCCTATTTTTTATTCCAGAAAATTTGCAGCAAGTAGAGCTTCAAGTGCCCCAGTTAATTCCAAATGCCTGGAATGTGAAAGGGTAAGCTGTAGTGCATTTTAAGTTTACTATATTCTTGACTATGTACTACATTAAAATATAATGACCAATTTCAAAATTATTAAATATTGATTGCTCTGGACTGACAAACTGACTAGCCTCTCACACGTGTGAAAACGCTTTTAAATGATAATAATAATAATAAATAATAAAATAATAGGATTAACAGTGGATTCCACAAAGTGGCTCTTTCTAGTCAGTCCAGAATAATGATATTGAAATTGGACAGTACTCTATTTCAATTCATTGTATAATACCAGAAGCCTTATCAATATTTATTAATATACATTAATAATTATCAATATTTTTATTATCTTCATTATAGTTACATACAATGTTAGATACTAGTGAAAAACAACTAGAATCAGCCAGAGAGTAAGTACAAACCTCTTAACTTTTGAATTACCTTTGTAGATAAGAAAACTTGTTACTCTCATTCCATGAAGTGCAAGTTTTGAGTTGAGAGTAAAACCATATAAAAAACACCCTTACACTGGAGAATTCCAAATATATATTATTTATTTATTTAATATTATTAAACTGAAATAAAGAAAGAAATAATCAAAAAGACATAAAGTGGTTTAAGAATCCGAACTGGCAAGGAGAGAAATCAGGACAAATACAGTGTCAGCTAGTGGCCACAGCGGGACATGAACCCAGCACCACCAGATTGCAAGACCAACATTATGACCACTCGACCTGTGTCTGATCATACTTAGTAGAGACAGGGTACAAAAATAGGAAGAAAAAAAAGGATGTGCCCACCTATTTTGGGGTTTTCCCCATTCAATAAATATGAACTGACCTTTGGATTTTGTTTTCTTCCAAAGAGAAATAACAGTGAGACAAGAAGTGATCCTCAATTTGCATGAATTACTAAGGTGAGAAGGACATTTGCTCTGTAAGAATTGCTTTATTATTCTTGGTCTAAATACAAAAATTTAACATTTTGTTACATGATATTGACTGTTTTCCTTTTTTATTTCGCTGTAGACGGTTTCAGCTTGAAAAAGAAGAAAGGTAAGCTGTTCACTCATCCATCCTTTCATGCTTCCCATCCCATGCATCCATTCACTTAATATAAACCAATTCCATTTATCCTATTCCATTGATCTATTTCATCCATCCTTCTAACCATCTATTCATCTATTGTTGATGCATCCTATCCCATCCCATCCTTTTTCATCCTATTTTTCCATCC
This sequence comes from Actinia equina, assembly GCA_011057435.1. Lineage (NCBI taxonomy): Eukaryota > Metazoa > Cnidaria > Anthozoa > Actiniaria > Actiniidae > Actinia > Actinia equina. Next base: position 590,535 of record WHPX01001309.1, on the reverse strand, counting down.
ATGCATCCATCATTCCTGCCTGTCGTTCTTTCTGACTCTTCATTAGGGGAGTAAGCCTTGCCTGACGACACTTATAGCGGCTGCATAGGAGACTACTATCTATCCATTCCAAACTAAAGATTAATTGTCTAAATATTCACAATATTTTCAGCCTGCAGTCTGATCAAAAGAAAATGGAAGAAGAAATGAAAACAAACACAGCTTACACAAGAAAAGTAAAATATTATTAATACTTTATAAATCAAATGTCATTAATTTTCCTTTTTGACCTAGGTACTCTATGTAGTTTAGTTTCTCAATGAGTTTATACTCTTGGGGTTAATAAGTGATTAAATATGTTTAAGAAAATGTTATTAAACTTGCATTTTATTTTTGATATATATTATTTGACAGCTTGAGGAACAGTTAAAACAGTTAAAGGAAGAACATGAAAGCTCTTTAAAGTAAATATTTCTGTATCAAAAACTTTACTTTAAAAGTTTTTTTAAAACCTTGGGCAAGTGTCATTCCCTTGAGAATAAGATTCTGTGTTTCAGTCGTATCTATATTCATGTACAACCATTATACAAAGAAATAATACTCTAGGAAATAATAAAACATGGTCTGAAGTGGGAAAACATTAAGCTCAAGGTAAAGAGGTCTATTTAACTTCTTTTGGTACGTCTAGACTTGTCATCCTCGTGTTCATCAATACCCACTGGACAAAGTACACTTGGGTGGGAATCCGGTGAAGATGACTGAACTCATGGGGGACTTCACTTTAATATTGGGTGACACGTTTTCTAATAACAGACCACATCATTCTCTAGAGTATCATTTCTTTGTTTAATGGATGGCTTGAGAAGACACATGAATATGGATACAACTCAAACAAAGAATTATATTCTTAAGAGAATGACACATGGTCTGAAATGGGAAAACATTACACCCAAGTGGAATTTGTCCTTTGCTGTATCTTATGAGATAAAAATATGACCCTAATATTTGTTTTCAATGATGTTAACATTTCCAGAGAGAAGGACATTCAGCTTTGTGGATTAATGGAACAGATCCAGATGTATCAAGAAATGACAGCAGTAAAAGACCAAGTTGTAGTTTCTTTAACAAACCAGGTAATAATATTAATGCCACTCCTAGTTTTATTGAACCCTGAAAATACAAGAATCAGGACTTATAAAATAACTGTTAGAAATACCGTGTTTTGATTGGTTAGGAGTGCATGCATTATGAAAGCACACAGCACGGGTGCGCATGCACACTTCCTATTTTGTAGTTCATATCACAAGTATGGGTACGCATGCACACTTCCTATTTTGTAGTTCATATCACAAGTATGGGTACGCATGCAGACTTCCTATTTTGTAGTTCCATATCACAAGTATGGGTACGCATGCAGACTTCCTATTTTGTAGTTCCATATCACAAGTATGGGTACGCATGCAGACTTCCTATTTTGTAGTTCCATATCACAAGTATGGGTACGCATGCACACTTCCTATTTTGTAGTTCATATCACAAGTATGGGTACGCATGCAGACTTCCTATTTTGTAGTTCATATCACAAGTATGGGTACGCATGCACACTTCCTATTTTGTAGTCCATATCACAAGTATGGGTACGCATGCACACTTCCTATTTTGTAGTTCATATCCAAAATAGTGACTACTCTTACTAAGAATATGTATTATAAATTTCAATTTCAATTGATTTTGCTGAACTGTGTGAAGTTATATAAAAGTACTTGGGGATTGGCAGAGAAGTATTGAGAATTATTCCTCCACAATTCTGGATGAGCATTTTCTATTTCTTCACTAAACTAAAGTGGAGGCAAACACCAAAGTGATCAGAAAAATCTTTTTTGGCAGAATGAAAAAAAGGAGGAAAGGAGAGATAGCATGGTAGAGAATTTTTTTCATATTTTTATTTTGTTTCACGCTAGCTTCATAACCTTGAAAGTATGTACAAGAACCGTGAAGGAGAAGAAGTAGGCGAAGAAATTGAACCTGAAAGGTTAGACAGTATAAAAGTGCTCACAGCGGGCCCAACATTTGACCCTAATGATGAAAAGGTTAATTATAAACCGTGAAAAAGATGAAAAAACTTACTGACGTTTCGGACGCTAGTCCTTCGTCGGAGTAAAAGACTAGCTCTACTTTTTTCATCTTTTTCACGGTGTGTAATTTACCTTTTTATCATTACTGTTTCATTAGAAACACCGACGCAGCTCATACTAGTTTTTAGCTAGTTATATCTTCATTTGACCCCAAATTTAGACAACATTTGTCGGCAGAATGTTGGTACATTGTTGTGTCGTGAGAAACCAGCGTGACAAATGAACCACATATTTAGCCAACATTTCCAATGATTTGACGGAAACCTCTAGCGTAAATGCGCATGTTGGTGTGATATTGGGGAAATCATGTTTCATTGAAAATCAAGATTGTGTTACTCAAATTTCATCCAACTAAAAAAAAACACATCCCAACTTTGTTGCATTGGCAGACCTTGACAACCAGCCCCTAACATTTTGACTCTACTAATGTTAGCTGAAAGTTGGGTCAAATGTTGGGCCTTTAGTGTTTCTCTCTCCCCCTCTCCTACCCTCCCTCTCCTCCCCTTATGTTTTGTTCGCCTAATACCAATCTTTTCATGAATTTCAGTCCATCATTTCGTGAGAGAGAGAACATAAACAACATACACGAGATGGGCAGAATCAAGGAAGCCTGTCAGGCATATGCTTTGCAAAACCGATTCCTTAACAGTGAAATTTTAGAATTAAATCGACTTCGGCAAGATGATGAAGAAAGACTGCGCCTACAAGCAATGTAAGTATGATTAAGGCTGACTCCATAGGCTCTTGAAAGGTCTTGAAAGACATGACTAATGACATTTCTTTGCCGATACAGTGATATAACTAACCATTAGTCACTTCATTAATTTCATACTTTCGATCTTTGGATTTTCACCTCAATTGGATCTAGCTTTGGTATGATTCTCCAAAATGATAGTTTTTATTTACGGAGTGATCCCTCATAATGTTACCCAAGGATTACAGTATGATTTGCTTTTTCTTCTCAAAAAAGATAGGGTGCGCTACAGACCTTTTTACTGAAAATGTCTAAATACAAATGCTTTAAGTTGCGGCATCTAGCAGTTGCAGTATGTAGTTTTTTTCTTGATAGACACAGGATTTTTTTGGTGACTGAAGTGTTGAATACCTTTGTTATTTTGATTGGTTTGCAGTAAAGTTGCAACTGCTGAAGCCGAGATCTGTAAATATAAATCCAAGTATCTTTTGGTACTGAGGGAATTCCAGAGACCAAAGCAAGGTAATGGTTATCAGCATCATGCTTCTGTATCTTTAATTGTATCATTATCACCATCATCGCCATCACCATCAACACCCCCACTACCACCATAAACACTACCACCACCATCATTACCATCACCATCATCACCTCGACCATCATCCTTATCGCCCACTACTACTATAACCAGCACCACCACTATTATCACCATCACCACCACCACCATCTCTACCACCACCACCACTATCTTCACCCCGACCACTACTACTAATACCACAACCACTACCACCATTTTCATCACCATCACTATCTCCATAACCTTCACCATAATCATCCTCATCGCCCAGCTACCACTATAAACACAACCACGATCATGATCTCGACCATCATCACCATCACCACTGATACCACCATCATCACATGACTATGATCACCACTAATATTATAAACATCCCTTTCATCACTGAGCAGTATCGTCATTATTTCGTCATCATCTTTAATTTATGCTCAAAGTGCAGCATAGTTGGGTAACTTACTTTAGTACAATTTTTCTCCGACATAAGGTTCAGAGAATGCTGGCCCAGATGATGAAATAATAAATCGCATTTTACAAGATGCTATGGAGAATGAGTCACTAGATAGAGCCACGTTGTCCAGATCAGTGTAAGTACCAAATTGATAAGGGTGGAGCGAGGATGCCCCTCTTACCAGCATGGGTGGGGCAGGGGATGACCCTCTTACCAGCATGGGTGGGGCAGGGGATGACCCTCTTACCAGCATGGGTGGGGCAGGGACGACCATCTTACCAGCATGGGTGGGGCAGGGCATGATCCTCTTACCAGCATGGATGGGGCAGGGCATGATCCTCTTACCAGCATGGGTGGGGCAGGGCATGATCCTATTACCAGCATGGATGGGGCAGGGCATGATCCTCTTACCAGCATGGGTGGGGCAGGGGATGATCCTCTTACCAGCATGGATGGGGCAGGGCATGATCCTCTTACCAGCATGGGTGGGGCAGGGCATGATCCTCTTACCAGCATGGGTGGAGCGAGGATGCCCCTCTTACCAGCATGGATGGGGCAGGGCATGATCCTCTTACCAGCATGGTTGGGGCAGGGAATGTCTCTCTTACCAGCACGGGTAGGGCAGGGAATGTCCATGTTACCGTAATGGTTGGGCCAGGGACCAAGACAAGAGAGGTCGCGTGACAGATGAATAGCCGTAAAAGTAAACACCTTTAATTGGTCTTTATACCTGTGTGTGTGTTTAGAATTGCCCCATATGATCGCTGGGGTTTTCCTCAGAAACTTGACAGTCAGGATGAAGATTCAATGCTATCCATGGCTAATCGACTTGACAGACGGTCTGGAGAGATTATGGTACGATTTTATGTTTTAATGTTTCAAACACAACTGGAATGAATTGGATCAAACAATCCAAAGTTTATAATCCATGTGGTCTACTGGTTAGCCTTATAAAAACTTAGGGAAATGTTTTGATTATGTTGCACACGAGTAGACACATGAACATGGTTACAATTCGAACAAAGATTTGGATTCTCAAGAAAATGACACGTGGTCTGAAATGGGAAAGCTTTACCTCTGAGGTAAAAGGGTGTATTTTTTTCCAATAACCTGTTAACTACCTTGTAATGAATGCTTTGTGTTCTGGGCACAGCTCAATTTAGAATAAAGTGAATGTTGAAAATAAAATCGGAAAAATTAAATGACTTCTAATTTTTCAAGATAATGTACTCCGTAAAGCAAAAGAGTAAAAAAATCGCGCGATTTTGTTTTTCTATATAATTCCCATGTGGTATCTAGTGTCGCTCTTATGTATATATACTCTCGAATTAAAAAAAAGTTATAAATGACTGTTATGAATGTCGCATTCTGATTGGTTTGAAGCGCGTGCTTTATGAGAGCAAATTGCACGCGCACGCACCTTCCGTTGCGTCACTCCTATCTATTATTGTAATTTGTATTTTATAAAAGAAATAAATAACTTGCTTGCTGTGCTGTGTACAGTCATAAAGCACTTGGGGATTGGCAGAACACGAGAGAAGTGTCGATAAGCACTCCGCTACGCATCGTGCTTCTCCTAACACTTCTCTCGTGTTCTGCCAACCCCTGTGTGCTTTATGACAGCACACAGCACGCGCGCGCGTTTTCTATTTCTCCAGTAAATTGAATTTTTTTCCGATTTTATTTTCACCATTCACTTTAATCTAAATTGGGCTCCCTGTGGTTCTATGATTATGTGTGTTGTTTATGTTTATCAGGCCACAAGAGAAAGTATTGAGATCAACAACGCTACGAAATGGGATAATTACATTGTGGCACATAAGAACAGAGAGTTTCAAAAGACATCGGTAAGACAATGATGTCAAGTATTATACACCTATTTCATAAAAAAGTTGCCAGAGCAACGGCAGATAGGTTATTCTGACCCAAGGTTTTACAGGTGTACATTGAGGTGTTTTAAATGTTTTAAAAAGACATTCTTGACTAGAATGATATAGGAGAAGTACCTTTATGTGCTCTGTTTAGTTATACAACATTCAGCAATGAACACATGGCCGGCATGATCTCTTAATGATTGGAGCATTGAAAACTGTTTTATGTGAGCTCTGTTTATTTATGCAACATGCAGCGATGAAGGCCCCAACACCATGCTGTTTTACTGATTAGAGCATGGAAAACAGTTTTATGTGCTCTGTTTAGTTATACAACATGCAGCGATGAAGGCCCCAACACCATGCTGTTTTACTGATTAGAGCATGGAAAACAGTTTTATGTGCTCTGTTTAGTTATACAACATGCAGCGATGAAGGCCCCAACACCATGCTGTTTTACTGATTAGAGCATGGAAAACAGTTTTATGTGCTCTGTTTAGTTATACAACATGCAGCGATGAAGGCCCCAACACCATGCTGTTTTACTGATTAGAGCATGGAAAACAGTTTTATGTGCTCTGTTTAGTTATACAACATGCAGCGATGAAGGCCCAACAGCATGCTGTTTTACTGATTAGAGCATGGAAAGGCAGTTTTATGTGAGCTATGTTTAGTTATACAACATGCAGCGATGAAGGCATGATTGGAGCATGGAAAACAGTTTCATTTCTTAATAAGAGTATTTCAATGGAGCCTTGCTCCATACAGTGTATTTAACGTCTTACATTTTGCCATTTCAGGTTGAGCTAAAGACACTAACACGCGCAGGAATCCCCCATCAATATCGTGCCAAAATATGGAAACAGTGTATCGAGGTTTACGTACGCGAAACCAAGAAGGTTGCTGGAAAAGATTATTACACGAAGATACTAGCATCCATGGCGGGCAAGTTCTCTCCTGCTGCCAAACAAATTGAGCTGGATTTGTTACGGACGTTGCCTAATAACAAACACTACGATAAACCAGACTCTGATGGGGTTAGGATCGTATTTTGTGATGTATAAGGCCATGATTGGAAACCTAATGACAACAAGTCATTACCCTCTGTATCAACATCGTCATCATCATCATCATCTTCATCATCATCATCACAATTATCATCATCATCATCATCATCAACATCATCACCACCATCACCATCATCACAATTATCATCACCATCACCACCACAATCATCATCACCATCATCATCATCATCACCACCACCATCATCATCATCACCATCATCATCATCATCACCAGCGTCATCATCATCACCATCATCATCATCATCACCACCATCATCATCATCATCATCACCATCATCATCATCATCATCATCTCCATCATCACCATCATCATCATCATCACAATCATCATCATCATCATCACCATCATCACCATAATCATCATCATCTCCATCATCACCATCATCATCATCATCACCATCATCATCATCATCATCATCATCATCATCATCATCATCATCACCATCATCACCATCATCATCATCATCATCATCATCATCATCACCATCACCATCATCACCATCATCATCATCATCACAATCATCATCATCATCATCACCATCATCACCATAATCATCATCATCTCCATCATCACCATCATCATCATCATCACCATCATCATCATCATCATCATCATCATCACCATCATCATCATCATCATCATCACCATCATCATCATCACCATCATCACCATCATCATCATCATCATCATCACCATCATCACCATCATCATCATCATCATCATCTCCATCATCACCATCATCATCATCATCACAATTATATCAGCATTAACTAGCATCATCATCAGCATTGTTACTATCATCCACATCACCATTCACTATCACCACCACCACCATCATCATCTGCATCACATCTCCATCACCACCCCTATAGTCATCATCATCATCATCGTCATCGTCATCATCATCACCATCATCATCATCACCATCATCACCATCATCATCACCATCATCATCATCATCACCATCATCACCATCATCATCATCATCATCTCCATCATCACCATCATCATCATCATCACAATTATATCAGCATTAACTAGCATCATCATCAGCATTGTTACTATCATCCACATCACCATTCACTATCACCACCACCACCATCATCATCTGCATCACATCTCCATCACCACCCCTATAGTCATCATCATCATCATCGTCATCACCACCACCGCCACCGCCACCGCCAACACCAACATCACCATTACCACCACCGCCACAACCATCATCATCATCGTCATCATCACAATCACAATCACCATCATCAATATCACTACCACAACCATCATATTTATCATTATTATCACCACGAATTTAAGACTATTTTATTTACAGATAGACAAACTGCGCAGGGTACTGCTAGCATACAGTGGACACAACCCAGAAGTTGGCTACTGTCAGGTAAAGTACTATCAAAATGGTTTTCATGCATACACCACTGTCCTTACCATTCTCTCTAGTGAAAAAGCACCAACTGACGTTCTAACAAAGATGCCAATGGCAAGGATTATGGTGCGTGCATAAAAATTGTTTTTGGAATGTGCTCACGTCATTGTCTTGAAGTTCCTGTCCTCGATTCTTGATGATGTTCTTAACAAAATTAAAATGCTAGAATGAACTGATAATCATTGTCTTACAGGTAAAAGCAGATATAGTTTACATTCTATTGAACACGTTTAATTATAATACAGTTTTTCAACCAGTTACTCCACAAAAAGCACTACATCGTTAGCTACAAGAAAGTAGAGAATTAGGTCTTAAAGGGCCACTTGGATAAAAATCAATATAATAAAAAAAAACTTTCAACTTTTTAAACTTATCTATATGGCCCAGATAGTAGCCAAGCAACATCTTTCCTTCACAGTCAAAAGTGGCGGGAAAAAGATGAACAATTTTATTCAGCATCTAAATTGTGAGTAAATCGGACGTCATTTACCCAACCCTATTGTTCTTTTCACTTTTAACCCAAAATATCTCAACAACAAGTGGCTCCCAGGCTAAAATTTTCACTTATCTGATTTTCATAATAGTAATTGAGTCATATTATCCTCAAATACTTCAATTATTCGGACTTTCAAAAATCGGGGCGTTTTCATCCAAGTGCCCCTTTTAGATGAGAATACACAGACAGACATATACGCGCTGTAACAGACAAACAGACTGACTGGCATATACTTTGCTACAGAAAAAAGTTAATATTCACCATTTTAGTTAATTCATATACCTGGTACAAATAATCATTATTATTATATATCATTCAATACTTTCCATCTAAAGGGAATCAATCGTCTGGTTGCCATAGCAATGCTGTATTTGACAGAAGATGAGGCATTCTGGTAAGAGCCTTTGTCAGCATTTAATAAAACCACGTATCATTCTTTTGGGAATAAGATTATTTATTTTGGTTGTATCCAGATTCATGTGTCTTCTCAGGTGCAACGTTAAAAAAGAAATGATACTCAAGGGAATGACACGTAATGAGAAAATATTATACCAAAGCTGAAAAGGCTTAGAGAGTCGCATTACTTCCTCGCTAGAGTCTCCCTGTGACCTGTAGTTTGTAAAGATAAGTTGAATCTAAAGCAAGAAACAGATCCTAATGGTGGCGTATGCTTTTTTTGGTTGCCAGGTGTCTTGTAGCAGTCATTGAACACATCATGCCCAAGGACTATTATACCAAGACATTACTAGCAGCACAGGCAGACCAACGCGTACTTAAGGACCTACTGGTCGAAAAACTACCCAGAATTAACACACACCTTGAAAATCTAAGGTAATATGTGTCGGGTCCAGTGGGAGGGGAAGGGGGTCCGGACCTCCCCTGCCATGCCAGAGGTTCAATGCTCTTACTTGGAGTACCATACATGTATTTGCTTGAATCACTGGAGAAAAAGGTCATTCAGCCTGAGTGGCACTTTTTCATCTATTAGTCTTCATATTCTTATAAAAAATTCTTTTAATGTGGTTCTTACACTTATGTCTCTCTTTCTTTCTTGTTTTCAGCAGTCTCCCCATTTCCTCCATAGGTTGTGGGAGACTGCTGATGAAAGCTGAGTCAGTGTTTTCTTTATTTTTTTTTCTCTCTTCTTTTACAGTGTGGACTTATCCTTGATTACCTTCAATTGGTTCTTGACCATATTTGTGGATAGTTTCCCTATAGAGGTAACTCATTATCCTTTCCTTTGTATGACCAAGCGAGCATGAATAAGAGAGGGAAACGTCTTGACGACGCGCGCGCCATGTAAATTCTCCCGGTCAAGCTATTTTTAATAACCAGATGCAGTTTAAAGTGCTTATAAGCCTTTACACAATATTTTCAGAATTGATTCTTCAGATAGTGAATAGTTGATTGTGAAAATATTTCGTCATTTGAATGTCGGGTCTTTGAGATACGAAGGTTTATATTTCCAATATGTTATTGACTATGACGTAACATAAGGGATTTGAGTTATTTTGTGGCAACATTCAATATTGAACGCTGGGCATTTTTTGAAACAAATTTGTAAGAGCTTTTACGTGAGTCACGAGTAAAAGGGTGATGCTTTTAAAATACTGTAATCCAGAACGAGTGCAGTGTTGTATATTAAATGATCCCTTATGATCCCTTGATTATAAAGAATCAATTCTGAAAATATTGTGCAAAGGCTTATGAGCACTTTAAATTTCGCTTTGCCCTACTCCCGTGCGTCATCAACTTGCGCACGCGCGCTCTTTCCCTTTATTATTTTAATCACTTTTGATCATTAAAAAACGTTGGGTACCAGATTATTATGTAGGAGGTCTTGGGTTCAAACAGTGGCAGAAACAACACTTAGGGTATTCAAATATGAGAGTCGAAAGTGCTACCTTTGCTATAAAAATATCTGCAAATGGTTACGCCTTAGCTGTAGGTAGCTTTTATGTTTGTCGTAGAATTCTGAAATAACAATTGCCCTCATAACTCCTTACAAACTTGTTATTTTTTCATCATATACTTATCCCAAATGTGAATGTTAATTTATATTTTATATTATTATTATTATTATATATTATCAGACGATTCTCAGGATTTGGGACTGCTATTTCCTTGAGGGCAATAAGGTATGATATTTTCCCCATTGTCTGGTACACAGGTATTCTTTACATTACTTTTGCAAATTCATTGTTATACGAAAATCATGGTCTACAGGGAGCATGGGTGGTGAGTGGTTCTCCATTTTTTCTCCTTCCTTAAAAACCAGCTTTTAAATTGTATTATAAAATAACTGTTATTGAATTTCGCGTTCTGATTGGTTTGGAGCGTGTGCTTTATGAGAGCACATTGCACGCGCGCGCACTTTCCGTAGCGGTATTCCTATCTACAATAACGGTTATTGTAATTTGTATTTTATAAAAGAAATAAAAAACTTGCTTGCTGTACTGTGTGCCGTTATAAAGCACTTGGGGATTCGCAGAACACGAGAGAAGTGTCCAAAAGTTCTCCGCTACGCGTCTTGCTTCTCCTAACACTTCTCTCATGTTCTGCCAACCCCCGCGTGCTTTATGACAGCACACAGCACGCGCGCGCGTTTTCTATTTCTTCAATACAATTTTTTGGGCTTGCACCTAGTTTGGAACTTAGGGTTCTGATGTGCTTGTTTGATACTGCTGATAAAGAGCCAAAACTTCTAAATATGTTTTAAAACTGCAAAGATTATTTTATTAAGTTGCTATCTTTATGGAGTGCTTCCAGAGCTGTTGACTTAGCAGTAATTGTCTTGCAAAATGCATAACATCCTTAGGCAGTACCAATTCAAATACACCTATTTCAAAAAACGTTGTCTTTGCCAAAAGGCCATAGGCGATAGACAAAAAGCAATACGAGATAGGTTATTGGAACGACTTGTGTTTCTGTTTCTTATTCCCGTCAAGACCATGGATCTTAGTGTTAATACTGATTCAATGTTCTTTGTAGTCAACGAACCATTTCCGTGTCGGAATGACCTATCGCCTATCGTCATTGGCGATGACAACGTTCCTTGAAATAGGTGTACGGTAAGAAGCTACTAACCCTAAGCTTGGGAATTCTTGCTCTGCTCCTGGGTGGATCTGCCATTGGACGCATCATTTTTCGAGTCAAAAGACATATAAGTTTTTATCTTGATAGTATGGTCGACATCATTTCATTTACGGTTTCAAATTAAACAGGTGCTTTTCCGGTATGCTTTGGCCGTGTTTAAGATTAATGAAGAACAGATACTCAAAATAGAAGAGGCCACAGGAATATTTAACTACATGAGACAAGTACCTGAAAGAATTGGTGATCACCATGCATTAACCCAGGTAAAAAAAAATGAAAAAAACTGAAAGCTTATCCTTTTATTATTCTCTTGATCTTCACAATTGTGTTCTCTCCTACAGACTGCCTTTCAAGGCCTCAATCCATTCCCAATGCAGAAGATCAAAACTAAACGAAATTATTACCTAGGATTAGTGCAGGTAAGAACTGTGGAGGAATAAAACTATAACCTTTCCTTTATTTCTTCGAACTCATTAGTTTTACATCGATATGCTTCACCTATCCCGTAAGGGGCGACACAGGGCTCCCAAATTACAATTCATCTCAAACACAGGGTTCCCAATTAGAACTATTCTAGATCCGTGGGAAATCCACGACGACAACGTTACTTCAAATCCTCCTAATCTCTTCTTTTTTGAAACCAAACATCAACTTCTCCCTACTCAAGAAGTCAAAGGAACTCGTGGACTAACGCCTCGTGTTCGTCTAATGATTCTTGGTTGTTCTTTAGTTCTCATGGAGTTTACTGTCACAGTATATAGACACACGCGCGGTTTTATATCTCTAACTCTTATAAATACAGATAACCAGGCATTTTTATGCCAAATTGTCGCTTTTCTTTTTGTAACATTAATAGAATAATTCAAATCACGTCCAGCTGTAGTTTTGAAAACCCGTTCTTATCAAAAGTCCTCTTTTTCACGCGTAGCCATGACGTATATGCATAGCTGATACGCCAATATAACATTGTTCTAATCAAAACCTTTATAAAATGGAGTGTGGAAAGAGAGAGATCAGGCGAAGTATTAATCATTAGCTAGACTGCCCCGCACAACTTCCCTACTCGGTGTAACCGGTGGCTATGGCTAGTAGCCGCTACCAATATAGCCTCGTTTAAATCAATAGTCCTCTTCTTTTTGACGCGTAGCCACGGATAGATCTTTAACAGCTACCGATATAGCCTCATTCTAATCAAAACATTTCTGAAAGATACACTCGTACCCTACTTTTTGATGCGCAGCCGCTCAGCAGTATGCTGCAATTAAATTACAAATTTTTATTCAACAGAGTGAACTAGACGAGCTTGACCGATTACGTGCAGATTACGTCATGCAGCGTGACGACGACAAGGAAGGAGAAATACTAAGTGAAAGTGAGTTAACTACAGACGACTAAGTTGATAAATAGTATACATTGTCACAATTGTTGTGATATCATATCATAGTCATAACACAGGTAACCCAAGTTATAGTTACGTTGGATTATTAGTATTCAAAATAATCTTCGCAAACTCGCAACGAGTGACAAAAAAATTAACTAGCTACGTTTTACGAGTATGACCACTGTCCAAAAATTGAAGTACTGAAAAGTTTAGAATCGGCATCAAGTAACTTTTGTTATTCACCGCGTCTAATCGCTAGTAACTTTGAAATTTTTGCTAATGAGAACAAAACTTACTAGCAAGGTTTTGCTAGTCGGTTTAAAAATTAATTTCGTGCCCCGAACACCTCCTAACTTTGAATATGGATTTTGGTAAAATTGTGAAATTTAAGTCTCGCGTAATGTGACCTCGAATGAAAGTTTAATAGTTATTATTTAAGGTAAAATAATGTACAATATTAATAATGTAAATAATGAATAATACCTTGATCGTTATCTATTATAATAATAGTGCTTCAATATTTGAATATAACTCATAAGGTATGTTACTATAAGAATGAAGTTATTCTTGAGGACGTTCATGGGCAAAACATCCCATCGTCAGAATTTTTTTATCATACTAAAAGTAAAATAATCAAATAAAAAATGGGGCGTCCACGACTTATAAAATGTATTTGTGCTATAAGTGTGTACTTGAAGCCTTCGCGTTACGTGATTACGTACTCCAATTATGCACAAAATATGTAATTTCGATTTGATCCCATCGTCAGGTTTTCCCCCTCTAAAGTTAGGTATTACCGAGTACTTTCAAAAAACGAAATAAAAAAGGGGGTGCCCGACTTCGTTTAGAGCTATAAGAGATTAAATCAAAACATTAGAATGACGTCATCACGATGAGCGCACGCGTACTAAATTCATGTGTAGAAAGGATGCGTGTGAACAATGCCCATGAACGTCCTTAATAGAGGGGAATGGTTTGGAAACTCTATTGTTATAGATTATTGTTCACCTTTTTTCAAGAGTGACCGTGCACAACAATCCTTTGTTTTACCATTGTTGTCAATGGCTGAGTGAACAGACCAAAATCTTTCTTTTGGCAGCTAGTTCAAAATACAAAGTTTATGTTTACTTATTTTGCAATTTCGGATAAGAATAAATCAAACATTGTGCACGGTCAAGATGGGTTCAACCTCACAAGCGAACAAAGACCTGATAACAATAGGTTTTTTTAACCATTCCCCTCTATTAACTATGATTAAACACATTCAAAAAGTTAAAAGACAAAAGATCATGTGGCATGTGCGTGCTCCTGGCTGAAGAGGCCACCATCTTATCAAAGGATGACGTTTATTGGTTGGTAATGATTAGTGTTTGAATAACATGCTGGTTAGTGTCATAGGAGAATAAGGTTTCTTTCGTAAATACTTATATAAAAATCGTATTTTTTTAGTAATTTTCCCCCTATAAATGGAAATAGAATTATATTTTTATGAGAGTTTTATTATTTAATTAAGATGACTTAAAAAATTATATTACCAAGTTGAATCAAAAGAAAATATATTGGATTATTATTAGAATTATAAGGGTTTTTATACCAAAGGCAAAAAAAAAAAAAAAAAAAAACACCTAGCCTCTCAGTATCAGCTAGCTACCACTATTAAAACATTTTCTGAAATCAGTGGAGTTTGAAACAAGTCATTATGTACAGAATTCATGCTATTAAAAATAATCATATTCTCTCTCTTTTATTGATTTTAATAATTTTAAATTTACCTTAAGCACATTAACATTACTCACAAAGAAACAATTAAAACCTCTTCCAGCTCCCTTACTTTGACTGAAGTCAATGTTCAAAACTTAAACCTGAGGGAGGGGAGGGTGAGTATTCAATAAGGAATATCAAGTATTGTCTGAAAACACAGATAGGATGTTTGCATGATGGAATCATTGATCTCTACTACCAGGATCCCTTACACACTTTCTTTTGTTCACTTAATTAGCACCCATTGTCTTACTATTCTCATGAGGGAATACAAATTTGAGTAAGAAAGAAAATTCGCAAAGCATTTTGGTAGTGGTTGCAAATGACGGTCATCATGCAAATGTCCTAATACTGATTTAACAAGGAAAACATGGTTTCACAGGCTGATATAGGATATTGAAATAGGGAGAATGGCATTGAACTTTTTTTTCTTCAGACAAGGACTGGTTTTTTTGAAGGACATTGAAAATAAAACTGTCCATTAAAACTAAACCCACTCATTCTTCTTATCTACCTATGGGTAGTAGTTTCTGCTCTATAGAAGAAGGTCCAAAAGCTGGACTACAAGTCACATCATAATGGGTTACTAAAGAACCTTTAACACATTTTCATTGGCATGTTATTGTAGTTTCTATCAATTACTTTTAAAACTTTTCTAAAAATGCTTAATGAAGTATAAATTTGATATAACTGAGAAAAATCATGACATTGAATACGTGTTCTTATTTCCCATAGACCTTAATAACGAACTTTATTCTCAAAATTCTTGTTGAGTGGTTTTAAGACTTAAACAATCCAAGTAGAATCTTTGGAGAAAGAAAATAACATTTTGGAGAACATAACAATAGCTTTCCAATTCTCTTGAGATTACAATTCTTTTGTTTTGTCCTCCAAATTTAGCTGCTTTGAAGTTACAAGCAAGGGGTCTGTTGAGCCTTGACTCAGAATGTTTGATTCTTGACCACTCGACTAGAATATTAAAAAAATGGCTTTTTGAGCCCTTTTGAAAAAACTCAGGGTTTTAAAACCAATTTTTTTTTTTGTCATTTGGGTGGGAAGGTAAGGAGGCAATTACTAGGTAATTTTTAAAAAAATGCTGGTGGAAACCCTACTGCTCTCACATAGACCTTTACCACGCGATGGCCATGTTTTTTCTCATGAGAAAAAAAACTTTGTTTCTCCCACATACATTTATTTTCAACTAGTGGAATGCGAGGCCAAAAATACATTGCGGAATCTATTGTTCAAACCAATAACATGGCTGCTGCATGACAAAAGCCCATGGATAATTTCACAATCTATTTCAAAAAAGAAAAAAAAACATCTATGAATTATCTGATGTACTCCACTCTGAAGTCAAGTAAACCTCCTCTCCTTACTAGCCACTGTCTTTCCTACTACGTGGTTGGCTAGTAACTTAAGTAAAATGGAACTTATTATGAACCATTCCTACGTTGAGGAGAAACCGTGGTCGGGTTGGCATTGCAGTGCATTTTGGGGCTGTATTTTCGTCTCTTAAAACAGCCCCACAATGCACTGCAATGCCAGCTCGACCCAGGCTTTTATGCAGCCTCGGAACGACTAGCTTTTAATTTAGCCCCCGGGTACAACTGCTCATTAGCGGCTAACTTACGGTCGAATTACCCAAAGCAATTCGTGTCGTCGCATGTTGCGCGCGAGAAAAAACCGTGCCGTGTAAACCGGTATGAAAATAAACCAAAACAAATTTCTCATTGATGTAACCTACTCCATGAGACAAATAGAACTTTGGACAACATGTCCTGTCCCAACGAAAGAGCAAAAAAAACATAGAGCTGCATTTCGTTTTGGACCCAGAAGTCGTTTTTCCATGCTATTGACGTCACACTAAAGACTACCAAGCCTCGACAAAAATAGGCCTAAAAAATGTCAGTACGGGCCTCGTTTTGATGTCAACTATAAATCTTAAGTGCCCAAACGAATCTATGTAATCGTGGGGAAAATTCGAATCTAGAGATTTGCTGTTTCCTCAATAGGTTTATCTTCTTGTTCTGGAATTTCCTCTCCATATCTTTTAGCTTGTTGTTCATCCTTTTGGGTATCTTCGTCGCGAGCTTGTGATGTCGTCGGAGTCACTGTGTAAGGCCTATTTATATCAGATCCAACGCCTTTTCTTCCATTCGTCGTCTTTCCTTTATTTTTATGACGACTTTTAATTTTTTCTCGTTTTTTCAGTTGTTTTTGCTCCTTTGAGGTCCCTAGGCCTGGTCGTATTTTCTTCTCTCTTCTCAGCTTTCTTCTTTCTTTCTCAACCATCAAAGTGGGAGCCACCGTCGTTGGTGTCAATTCCGTTGGTAAATTCTCATTTTCATTCTTATTTCTTTTATTCCCAGTTTTTAACGGCTTACCATTTCTTTTCTTCTTTCTTCTTTTCCTCTTTTCAGTCTTTTCTTTATCAACAACGGATTCCGCTTTGTTCCCATTTTTCTTTCGTATTTCTTTCTCGCGTCTCTCGTCTTCGACCTCTTCCCTTCCACTTCTCGTTTCGTTCTTATTCCCGCTTATCCCTTTTTCAATTTCGCTAGACAACTCCGGTGGACTTTCCTCGACCTCGTTCGACGCATTTCTCATAGGTGTAACAATCTCTTGTCTCTCCGTTGTTTTCTGAACTGTTGTAGGCTGTGTAGGCTCTGGTGTAGACATCACCACAGGCTGTTGAGTGATATTTAGTATAGGTAAAGGTGTTTTGGTTGTGGGCCTTGGTTTTCCATGATATTGTGTACAGCTCTGAGCACCTTTGCATCCCTTCAAGTGCTCGAGTTGGTTGTGCAGGTCGTATAAAACGGAGGGGCTAATGCGGTCTACGATGTTGTACAACTAGAAAAGAAAAATCAAAGGAATAATAGATGAATAAGAACAATCGTGAAATTTTCTCAGAGTGGTTCTTTTTTGGCTGTAATATTTTTTCTATTGCTGCGGACAGATATTAAATTTGTTCGCATCAGAGATAAAGCACTTATATATATATTATCAACAATTATTATTATCACATATCTTTACTGACTTCTTCATCTTCGACTTCCTCATCATCACCATCATCATCATTATATCCATCATCATCATCATCATTCATCATCATCATTATCTATCATTTTCTCCATCTTCATCATCATCATCATCATTATCATCGCCATCATTATCATTATATCCATCATCATTATTCATCATCATCATTATCTATCAATTTCTCCATCATCATCATCATCGCCATCATCATCATCATCGCCGTCATCATCATCAAAGCTTCAGAGTGTGACTTCATCATATATTATCGTCATATTCGTAATCATCATTAACGTCATCATAACCATTTTCAATTGGTATTTAATGGTACCTGATAAGGATCGGCATTGAGATCAAAATACTCCAAGAATTGTGTGATAAATTCACAGTACAAGAAGTTTTGGTGTTGGTTCATTGTGCGCAGGCACCAGAACGTGTTGTTACTTGAGCTGGGACAGAAACAGAACTCGCCTCCTACAAGTAAAGAACAAATGCATAAGTGGTAGAAATCTATGTTACTGTCGTTCTACTCTACCGTCAGCACTCGAGTTTAGTTTAGTTTAGTTTTTATTTGTGTAAATATGCTTTCATTTTTTTCTTTCTTTTTCATCATTTTATCTCCATGAATATCTTTTATAAATTTTCAATACATGTAACTCGAATGCTATTGTTTTCGGTTCGTAGAGATTCCTCGAGAGGTTCCTCGAGAGTTCACGGTTAGAGCAGAACGTAGATAAACCATAGGCTGATCTTTTTTCTAAACACATAAATAATACGTTGTTTATCATGCATCTAACATCCAGCTCATCTACAATTGTGACATAGAAATGATAGCACTGCATAACCGATGTGGTATGAAGCCTGTAAAAATCGACCAGCGAAAAATAAAAACCTGTCCACCTATCGTTATAAAACTTTAAAACTCATTAGTAATTGTGTTACTATCAACCTCTTTTTACCAACATTTTTTATTATTTGGTGGCCTGGAAATCAATAATTTCAAGAAGAAAAGTAACACCTCTTTTTTGCAACTTGTTTTGATTCTAATTGGTTAACATTTTCTCTCAGATCAGCTGGAGTACATTCATTTCTGGAATCTGAATTTTAGTTTTAAAGACATTTGAGGACAAATTCATACGCGTACTAGACCGGATATGACGTAACCAGTACTAACCTTTCCACAATGGCTCTGACTTCCAATGATCATTTGTTTGATAAAAACAGTTGAGACCGGGAATCGAACACTTCGATCTCCGAGAACTTTTCTTCTTTTCCGTTTTCTTTTTCCTCTTAACGGTTAATGATTTCCTCATTCCTGATCTGAGTCCAGACCGTTTCATCATTTTCTTATTCATCTTCCTTCTGTATACCTCAGGGTCAATCATCCCGCTGCGAAGTCTTTCGAACAACCTCCCGCTTCTTCGTCTGCGTCTAGGTCGCTTCGATTTTTTAAACACAGAGCGCGAAGGAACAGGACAGGCGCAAGGAAATTCCTCGTATTTTTCTTTAAAGCTTTTTTCAGTTTCTTTTTCCTCTTTGATTCGAATAAGCTTCTTTTTTCTGCCACGGAGCATTTCCAAGCGGTTCTTTATGCCAGCTATTCGAGCATTCAGTCGTTGAAGTTTTCCATCCACATCCAAGTCAGGGTTATTAGCCTCCTCTTCTTCCTGCGATCTTTTACTCTCTCGTTCTAACATCTTGGCTTTGTTTCTTCTTGTCTGCTGCTTCATTGCACGAGATAATTCCCTTGTGATTTGTTTTTCTTTGAGTGACGTTCGTTGGACAGATCTTCGAAATCGTCTGAGTTGTTTTGACAGCTCTACTTCGTTTTTAAGTAAATAAGCCTCCCAGTCATCTAGGAAATATAAAAAAAGGAACAACGCAACAGTTAGAATATGGTAAATGATATTAAAACACCACCAGTATTATTATCAGGGAGATGTGTCATTGAGCAGAGGCTTTGTACCAACACGTGATGGGATCCATGACAGGAGGCACTGGAAGACTGACTTTGACTACAGTACACCCAGAGGGCCATTTCCCAGTCCCTGCGCGACAAAAAAGTGCCCATCCCCTACTCGTTTTTGTCAACCACTTACCACCGTGCGGCTCATCATTTGGACTGCTTTTTTCCGCCATCCAAGGCAATTTTGGACGATAGCACGTGCACATTTCTACTTCCAGTGCCGGAGGTGAAGTCGATGGAACAAACTGCTGACCAATTGAATCCTTTTTGCATTTCCTCAGTCTCTGCTGACCATTATACGCACACAATGCCATTCCTGTCCAAGAGCACAAGGTGTTCTGTACTTGGTCTTCAAGCAAAGCTGCTCAAGAAAGGTAGCTTTGGTGGGTTTCTTGAGTTTCTTTACAACCTTGGATTTGGCATACTTTTTCGGTTTTCTGTAATTGAAGGGAAGACTGCTTAGATGGAAAGCTAACATGGTAGTTGTGTGGTTCCGTAGTGGTAAAAGAAAGGAAGGATGAAGGAAGGAAGGAACGAAAGAAGGAAGGAAGGAAGGAAGGATTGAAGGAAGGAAGGAAGGAAGGAAGGAAGGAAGGAAGGAAGGACTGAGGAAACAACTAAAATAACTACAGTCAATGTCATTAACATTGTCCACCAAAAAAAGATATTTACACATTTACACATTTAGACATTTAGACTAAAAGAAATATCACGTGTTTCCTCGAAGGTTCTGGCATAAGACAAATGCTGAAATACCATTTCTCCATCTTAAATCCTCACTAAATGGTCAGGGCATTCTGGATTTTGGATTCACGAGTTGAATTTTACATTTAAAGTTCAGGCTGACGCACACGAGGCAAAGAATACATAAAGAAACAAACACGTGATATTTCTTTTAGTCTAAATGTGTAAATGTCTTTTTCGGTGGATAACGTTAATGACATTGAATGTACATCTTATTGTATCTACATACCCTCGTTCGACGAGAAATGTATCCCTCCACATATGGCTACTTTTCCTGGACAAATAAAAACAGTATTATGTAAAATTTAATCCGGATCCTGGAGTCGGGATTGTGGATGTTATACCTTCTAACTCTTGGTTTGTCATCTTGGCTTTTTAGACGTCTAAAGAGTTTCATGATTGAGACGCCGTCCATGGAACGAGGTGCTTTAACACCAGCTATGTCTAGGAATGTTGGGGCCAGGTCAATGTTGAGGACTACCTGGTGCATCCTGGAAAACAAAAAAAAATTATAATGTTGACAAAAAAATGATATGGCTCTCCTCACCCCACCCCTAACCCCTACAAAATATCATGGATCTTCCTTTACCATATTTAGTCATAATATTCCAGGTCCACCCAGCACGTTGGAATGCAACTCATGTATCCTTTAGCCCCTCCCTTGACAAAATAGCATAGTCCAGGCTTTACCATATTTGGTCATTATCTAGCAGGTTTGTCCGTAAAAGAACGTTGGAATGTGTGTCGACTTCACAATCCATAATTTTGAACTGTAAACACGCACACTACCGTGAAAATAATTTCAGTGCATACATACTTGATGTTGTGAGGGATGTTAGGTCCTCTAGCGTACAACGGTATTCGTATATCTGTTTCATAAGGCATGGATTTGCCTTTAACAAGTCCATACTGACCCAAATGATAACCGTGGTCGGACGAGAAGAAAACGTACGTATTATCTAAGTTGCCAGTATCCTTCAACATATTATATACTCGCTGTATAGACTCATCAACAGAGAGGAGCGTCTGCAGTCGTTTACGATACAAAAGATCGGAGAATGCGATTTTTTGGTTGGTCATTTCGGGAGTTACACGAACTATCCAGTGTTTGTCCGGTGAGATGAAATTCCAGTTGGGTAGCCTGTGGAATGTTCAAAGGAATATGGGGCTTTAATGGCGGCCATGTTGACTATCTGTTTTTAAAATTCTTCTAAATACAGAAAGAATGTCAAATATCAAATTACAGCATTCTGCGGAATGGTAAGTTTAGAATATTATAATGAATTGTCTTTGAATTATGATAGATTAAAGTGTCGTTCACTTGAAAATATGATTCTCAAAGATTATCAGTAAGTTAAGTATTATCAAGCCTGTTTTATAGTAGCCTGCGTGCAGTCGAAACTGTGAGCCGAACGAATCTGTATTCAAAAGAAAATAACGGCTGCACTCAGGCCAGCCTTTTACTGGAAAAGAAAGAATTATTTCTCAAGAAAATGTCCTGTGGTCCGACATGGGAAAGCTTTAAGATCAGAATACATTAATTATACTGTCAAAGTGTGGGACTCGCAAAAATGGGCTTTCAAAACCTAAAAGGCACTCTATATATGTTTACCTGACTTTTTAAAACATTTTCAAAGACTTGTGTAGTTGAATCAACTTATTTAGGTTCAAATATTTGAATAGAACCTTTTTTATCGCATGCGTGTAGAAAAAAGACTGCCAAACACAGTCAATTTTATATTAATGGACGTCAACCAAAATTGAGCTATTTTTGAACTGTCCGCCAACAAGGACTGACCTCACTCTTGTCACTCATTGGTTATTACGTGCCATCACGAGAAAGGCTGTGATAGTTTTCTCCCCCAGCTTACCTCGGAGATGTGATATTCTCAAACGTATCTTTATACTGTGGGGCGCCATCTTCTGGTCCATGAGGCGCTGAATGACTGATCACCATCAAGATTGGCCTCTCTGGATTTCGTGCCTTGGCGTGACGAAAGAAAGCCAGACTGTGATTGGTTATTACATCTGTAAAGTAATCCCTCTTGTATACATTACTATGTCTCCTGAAGAATGTGTTGTGCCTCAAGGTGTAGTTATAGAACCTGGAGTTACGGACCAGACCGACCCAGCGATGCCAACCTGCTGGAATGTAACTTCCATCATACTCGTTCAAGTATTTACCAAAATGACCTGAAAATATAAGCATAGTTAGTTAGTGAGCTACGTATAACACGAAGTACGAAGCGGGATGGGACTCTAGTTTCCGAGGCTATGTATAAAAAACTCAGTGCTAGCCAAATTGAAGCTCTTTGCAAATTTGCGGCGAATGTTTTTAGAGGGGACATTACGAAGGAATGAGAGAAATACTTCATGCATCAAGTCCTATTTTACTTCAGAAGTAAATTTTACTTGCAGGAATAGATAAATTATTATTATTATTAGATTATTGGTCACCGCACTTTCTGTACAAATCGCGTTTACGAAACATGGTAACATCGAAAGGGCAGTGGAATGAAAATCTTGTCAAAGAGCACCTACATAGTATCTGGATTAAAATGTACTGCAAGGATTACAGGGCAATTCTCTTTTATTTACGCAGGACAGTTAATAATCGAAACAGTCTATAAACAATTTTCTGTGATCAAACTTTTAGATATTCTAGCTAATATGTAAGCGCGTCTTATTCCATATGAAGATATAACTAGCTAAAAACTAGTGTGAGCTGCGTCGGTGTTTCTAATGAAACAGTAATAATAGAAAGGTAAATTATACCCCGTGAAAAGATGAGAAAACTTACTGACGTTTCGGACGCTAGTCCTTCGTCAAAGTGAAAACGTTTTTACTCCGACGAAGGACTAGCGTCCGAAACGTCAGTAAGTTTTCTAATCTTTTCACGGTGTATAATTTACCTTTTTATCATTACTTATTCAACATGGTGCAGATTAGTTTCACGTTAACGCACGGCTCCAATGCTACAACTTTGCTTGAATGTTTCCTCGATTCTAATTTTTCGCGATTCTAACATCATGCTACCACCCTTCCCAGTAGACCAAGACCCGCCTTCGTAGCGTCTGTTATGTTAACCGCAAGTGCATAGAGCATTTCAAATCGACCACGTGGGCACGTTTTTTACACCACGTTATAAACACTTGACTGCACTTCGATCACGTGGTGTAAAAAACTTGTCCACGTGGTACAACATTGGCCTCACGTGGTCGATTTGAAATGCACTTGCGGTTAACATAACAGACGCAAAAGCGATAAAAACAGTACAACTGTGTAGTAACACTCAAACATTTTTTTCATTTTCCCGACAAATTGAATTTTTGGCGTAACTAAATCTGTTAGTCAAAGCACTTAGGATTTAAAATCAGACTGTTATGTCTACCGGCGTGCTATCCACTTAAACACCGCCAAAGACCACATGCTGTAACGTAACAAGAAAGCCTGTCTGTTATCATTTATGGTGCGGTTATTGTTTAGAGAGTACACACTATAGACGCATTATATCAGCCTAAGGATTTACGTTATTTGGCATATGCCTCGATTACAAACGGCAAAATACCTTAACAATACATTTTCCCAGGGGGTGGGGTTGGGGGAGTATTAAATAAAGGAAAAAAGAGTGGAATGATGATGTTTGTCAATGTCAGTTGAATGAAAAGCGTGTCAGAAATGTCGAATCGCTGGAACAAAAACAATGCCAACGAATTTCTGGTATTTTTAAGGAACAGCAGAGTTCTTTTTTGACGGCGCTTTTAAGGCTGTGCGCGTGCGCTTTCCAACAGAAACTACTTGACCAGTCTCGTACCCAAACCTTTTTTTCTTACTGTGCATGCTCGACGATCGCCACTCGACCAGTTCCATCAATATTTGCAAGTAGCTTTATGAATATCCGCATTACATTTCATTTTTGAAACTCCAAAACACGGAAGAGGAGTTGGAGAAATCCTCAGGGAGTAAAGATGAAAACGAATGGAAGTGTTATAGAGTAGTTGATGTAGGGTAAAATGTGACTGGGTAACTGGCATGTCACGGAGAGTAACATCCGTGGACACAGACGAATTTCCAACCCACCCATCCATGGGATATAATCCGTTTGTCTGCAGACACAGATGGATTTCCACCCCACCCATCCATGGGATATAATCGATGCTTCTGTAGACACAGACGGATTTCTACCCCACCCATCATGGGATATAATCGGTGTTTCGGTAGACACAGACGGATTTCCACCCCACCCTTCCATGGGATATAATCGGTGTTTCTGTAGAAACAGACGGATTTCCACCCCACCCATCCACTGGATATAAATTCCAAGTTCAAGTTCACGTAGATCACGTTTGACTATTATCCATCTCCGACTGTTTCTACACAAACAACATAGAGTAGGATATCCAAGGGTTAAGTTTTGACAACTTAATTGGGACGTGTTCAAACGCGGAAAAAGATATGTCAATTGTTCTTAACACATCATTCAAATGTCTGGAACTAGATTACCTACTTCGTTCACCAAATTACTGGATATACTTCTTATGTATACTATTCATAAACGAAAAATATATTCATAAGAAAAATTAGTGACATCATGAAGATTACGACGGTTCGATGGGTTTTTTTGTCACTAGTTTCCTTCATAAATTCCATTTCTAAAATTAGCCTTATAAGAAAAATAACACAGAATTTGGTGTCACTTCGTGGAGCAGTTTTAATGCGCGCGAGAAGGACTTTCGTTTTCGCTGATGAAAAAAGATCGTCGCAAGTTGTTCAAGCTAAAACGGAACCAGACACTCCTTTCACCGCTACAATCAGAGCACTCAGTTGATTCAATAGTTATTAATTAATATTGCCTCTATATTAGAACAATTGGTTGGCTTTATTGTCTAGTGACTGGGTAACTGGCATGTGAGACTATGCTTAAAACAATCGTAGAACTAACAATGCTTTAGAAATTATGTTATTATTATCATAATTCATTAGCAATACTCATGGATTCGGTAGTTCGATCTTACCTGTTAGATATCCTGCATCAGAGAGGTATCTCGCGTAACTTTTTCTCTCGGGTCCCGCTCTCCAGTTCGGTGAAGAACAATTGATGTTGTTCGTCAGGGTGTTGTGATTATGCGCGTACATGCCGGTTAAAATCGATGATCGAGAAGGACAACAAATCGGCGAAGTCACAAACGCGTTGACAAAAGCAGCTCCTGAAGAAAAGATTTCACGAGTCTTGTTCATAACCCACATTGACCCCAATTCACTGTCTTGATCATCGGTTAAAATGAATATAATGTTGGGTCTTGATTGAGCTTTATTCCTCTTTCGTCCTTGTGTAGCTTGACACAAGAAACACAATAAAAACAAGAGTGGAAAGAGAAGTTTCATATCGATACCACAGCGATACACCATGATGTTTTGGCTTGCTCTTTGAAGACAGTCTGAATCTTTAGCCGATAAGTTCGAGCAATTTTGTGATTTGACCAACTGCAGAGACAACGTATATTAATTAGTATTGTGTGAAAAAACCTAGACGTTTACCAATAGAATTTGGAAGACAATAATGAATTAATAGAGTCTGATGAATTGATGAAGTCATGCTGCTTTGGGGAACTGACTGAATGCAAATCTACGACTCGGCTGTCTTGCCGCTCTTCAATCGCAACTGCTTGGCAAGTTGAAATGGAAACTTTTTTCTCGCAAATGTTTATCCTTGGTTTGAATTTTTATCTTTGGCATGAATTACTTAATGACTCATGACTTCGATTATCATATTTGGAGTCTATTTTTACGTGATTAGAAGATTTTCTTGGCTGGTGTTGTCAATGAAGTTATCATCGATGCCCAAGCACGCGTAATTTCTATATTAATAAACATTGTATTTGTACTTACTTTATAGAGGTAAATTCCTAACCCGCGTTAGTGAATATAGCGACTATCAGACACTTTGAAGTCATTCTAAGTATTACTCAAAATATTCAAGACGATTTTTGTCTACTAACAGCGCGACACCGCTTGGCTTGGTCTCCTTTGGGAATGCTTTCGGGATAACGTGTATCCAGACTCCCACAGACTGCTGAATGACCTATTAGGTGACCAGGGCTCAGTCAGAGGTGACATAATTGACTAAAAACTTCCCTTGGAATTCCTAAATCTTTCAAGAACACCAATTTGACATTGAAATATTTTTTGATGATTTCGAAAGTCATTAGTGAATTCGACGTGTTGTTAAGATACTTTTTAGCAACTCCTTCCACTAACCGCCTAATTTTCAATTCAAATATTCACTACTTGGTGGGTTGATTTGGTTGATTTTTTTTTTCATTATTTTTGAGTTAAATCAGATCATATATCTTATGATGTAATCGTTGTTGGCAAAGATACCTTGATGAGTGACCTCTGGTCAAATGCAAAAGTTTTTTTCTTATATTCGTCCGCGCGGACACGTTTCTACACTTGACTTACTATACCAGGAGTCTTATGTAGTTTTTTTTTGGATGATGTCCTTATACGTTTATTAAAGAAACCATCACCCGTCGTCTAGAATCCTTCATGGGTTTATCTACGTGATCAAAGACCGTGTTGAGTGAAATATGTAGATAAATGAGCCAAATTCGTATGATCAGCTCAGCCCACCTCACGCTATTCCGACATTCTCCTCTACAGCCATTCGCCCACCCTTTTTCAGTTCAGATACAAACCCGGTTGAGGGTCTAAAGTGAGTTTGTTGACAGTTTAGACGAGAAACGATTGAAAGTTAAAAGCTCGTATTCACAGCTCAAAGATTGTCATTAAAGAAAAGGGTGTGTTGAAAACTTTAGTCGAGCCCAAGCAAGCCTTCTTAGGAACAGCCTCGGGCGGAAGGATGGCCTTTAAGTACTAGTGGGAGGAATACTGATGCTCTCATATAGCTCATATCACTGGGTACGCCCCGCTTGTAGCATAATTCTACTATGCTTATATTCAGTCTTGAAGCAAACTATAGAGATTGCGCTGCCTCTTTTTTCTTGGCGAATGAATAAAACCATTTGTAGGAGTTTTACGTATGGAAAACAATTAGTCTATCAATCGGCTCGTCTAAACGGCTTGATAATGTAACTGATCGAGAAATTAAGTATAGCCTGAGGGTGGATCAATGATACCGATAGAACTGATTAAGACCCGACGATTTTACTAACCGCTCACGGAAAAAATATCAAAATACTATTGATTAAAAATACTCAGTGAAATTGTTAGTTCGAAAGTAGAATCCTTTTCGTTAGGTAAAGTTAATCATCAAAAGGAATAGGTTACCTGTAAGTGGTAGTATAGTCAATAGAGGGGTATGGTTAAGAAACCCTTTTGTTATAGTTCATTGTTCATTTTTTTCAAGCGTGACCGTGCACAATCCTTTGTTTTACCATTGTTTGCAATGGCTGAGTGAACAGACTAAAATCTTTCTTTTGGATGGTGAGTTCAAATTCATTAAAAGATTTGTGAGAGATACTTGAATATTCCTTCAAACTATCCCATATACAAAGTTTATGTTTACTTATTTTGCAATTTCGGACGAGCATAAATCAAACATTGTGCACGGTCAAGACCGGTTCAACATCAAAAGCGAACAAAGACCTGATAACAATAGGTTTCCTAACCATTCCCTTCTATTAACTATGATATAAATAAACAAATAAATACGTGAGCAAAAAAGTTAATCCTTCCTTTGAATTATATTATATTCCGTGTGTCTAAACATTTTCAACTGCTAAAAAAAGAAATAATACTCCAGGGAACGACACGTGGTCTGTAATACAAAGCCCAAACTAAAGAGGTCATTTTGAACAACATTTCTTCAAAATCAGCCGATCGATGCAAGACAGCTCGCGATTCATGAATACTTAATATATTCGCTTTTCTAAAAATGTACTCAAGAATTAAATGAATTGCTTTGAATTCGGCTTCATCTCTATTGATAAGCTTGAGTTCGATTCAAGAGTTTAGCCCTGAATGATTTCTTGCTGCGATAATTTCCCGACATGAACAAAATCCTCCAAGTATGTATACTCATGTTTTAGATGTTTCTAGTAAGATTCCATTCATGATTTGAAAATCTGATTGCGATCAGTTACAGCTCTTCACTCGATATGAGATTTGAAGATTTTCTCATTTTTGTCTTTCAATTTTTCTTTCACTTCCTTTCATTCCTCTCAATTTTTTTTAAAATGTTTTTTTGTTGTTGTTGTTTTCGTTTTCGTGTCAAGGAGTGAAAAAACTGAAATCTATAGCCAGACAGTTAGACTTAAAGACATTTGGTACTTTGGTACAGAAACAAGTAAAATAAACACGGGAAAAAAGTTATTTACCGTCCTATAGTCGGTCCGGATAGGGAAAAACTGTGCCCTCGGTCTTGAAACCGTATATTCAAGACCTCGAGCACAGTTTTTCCCTATCCAGACCTGCTGGCCAGTAAATAAAATCTATACGACGTTCCTACCTTTCGGCAATAATATGAAACTTTGGTAGAAATGCTAGTCAGTTCACTTCTCCACAAACTTATAATGGAACCTACATTACTATATACACCTACTTGGAAAAACGTTGTTATACTAAAATAGAACAGTGATTTAGTGGGATAGGAATTATTATAATAAAAAACAAAAGATCACTGAAGCTGAACTTTTAAAACTTTTAAAACTATACTAAAATAGAACAGTGATTTAGTGGGATAGGAATTATTATAATAAAGAAGCTTGAATAAAGAAGGAATTATTATAATTAAAAAAACAAAAGATCACTGAAGCTGAACTTTTTCTTTTGTACTAATTTTCTAATGTCGTATGACAACGTCCTTGCAAGTAGAGATATATATATATTGATCCTTTTGTGATATAAGGGCAGTTTGCAATTGTTGTTTGGAGTGCCTCGATATCGTGCCAAGATTAAAATATTATATTTCGTAATCGAACGAGGCCGTTAGAAGTTGGATTCAAAATTTCTGTATTATCGTGCAAATATTTTAAAACACCAGTTGGCCTTTGACCTCAGTGGTGCCGAAATGGTTTTCCAACATGCCAAAATACTTCTATAACTTGGTCATTTTTTCCCAAACATGTAAATTTGATCATGAAGGCCAGATATTATTTCCGACACAGACCGGTAGTTTACACTAAGGCTGCCAAGTAGTTTTAATGACAACAATCGACCTTATTCTCATTTCTACCTCATGCTTACCACGTGCTATATGATTCGTAAGCTTCAACAAGTATCGAAACCTCTTCTTCATAAGAGTGAGGTTCAGGCAATGGAAGTATGGTAAAGCTTTTAGATTGAAAAAAGTTAAGTTGTTAGGCCACATGTTCAAGGGATTGTTTCTGCTATTAAGTGTAATACCCTCTTTATAGTTTGTGGATTGATTGGTTTGAGAAAGAATAATTTCATCTATATCACGTGACTCAGCTAAACATTTTTCCAGACGCGGCAGATTTCTCGGCATTTTATTGGCTTCCGTCTCTCGAAAAAAGCTTCTGATGTTACCTCCAAACTCCGCATTATGAAAGTCTTAAGAATATTATATTTAAAAAGTCTTAGTTGGAGTTATGTATCCATACTATTAATAAGTCTTTTCCAGCATTAATGATAAACAAAGATGTGAAAAAAGGAGTGATACTTGGTCTGAAATGGAATACATTAACACTGTATTTCATATTGAGTTTCGTTGTCAATCAAACGATTTCTCGAACGTTCCATTGATTCTGGATTTTTGGCCTTCAGAAGGCAACAGAATCCGTTAGGTAGACAACGAAAATAGATAACATTATACCGAGAGGGAAGCTGAAGTGATAAGAAAAACGTGTGTGACTGGCAAGGAAGGAAACGAGTTTATATTTACTACTGTTACCATTCCTAGCTCTTATCTAAATAGGAAACATCTCGCTTATCTATATGTCCTTCCTTTTGTTACGGTAAAACCACTCCTGCGTCTTTCATTCTTTCCTTTGTCACTAAGCTTCTTATGTTTCCTGTTATTGTACTACTAAGGCGAGCAACAGATACATATCTATATATTCGTCGAGCATGCGCAGAAGACATAAGGGCTTTTGATATGATATGAATTCTGTCCTTTCCCGAAGTGAAACCTACTTTATTTTTTTATTTATGAATCTAAAAAAAACCGGAGACCATACTCCCAGACCCGAATGCTGTAGCGTCGTATGGTAGCGCAAAGCATTTACGGCTATGCCAGAGATTTCGACCCCGACACCGCTATCCCCGGGAGGAATTACAGACTGATCAGGAAGCTCGGCCGAAGCCTAAGGGAGAGGTTAGTCGGCCCCTAGACCGTAGATGATTAACCCCTTGCTATGACCAGCAAACCCAAAATGTCGCTCGTATCATTGAGGACTAAGCCCTAATTGTCACTCCTTTCCGTGTGGGATGGGCTTTGATTGATTTTCTAATCACTTTAGTAGGATGTTGTATGCCATACTTAATAGATTCAAATGCTCATATTCTCTTGTCTCGGTTTCATGCAAAAATAAAGATATTTCAGAGAAACTGAACTATATATTATCATACATTTCTATGAGATTTTTCGACAAGAACCCATAAAATCGATTATACTCCTCCTTAAATATAATAATGTCTTCTCAATTTTACTGAACTTGTTTTTAGCTATGCGTCAAGATTGGATGCTCACGCAACCTTGAGAAAACGGTCTGTTGTTTTGAATGAAATCTCTACCGTCACTGCAAGTACGTGTACCATAATCACCATCCGAACTTCGTACCTCGTTCTGATTAGCCGCGCCCGATAGATTAACAGTCTAGACATTAAAGTGATCAAAGTACGCAATTATTTATATGGCGTTTTTTTATCATGATTTATTCAACGAGAGTCAAGTACACGAGATATCAAATTAAAAAAAATAGTTAAATTCTCGAAATTGACCTACTTGTACAGTGCGGTTCAGTGGCTGTTCGTCATAATGTAGCATAGCGCATGCGCACGTGATGAATGCCAAACACATTTACATGCATATTACGATTTTGATTAAGAGAGAGGGTTACTTTAGAGCGCTTTTTATCAAATGCACTTGCACGGTCTGCGTTAGATACCATGAACGTGATGATATTTTCCACTTCAGGCCACGTGTCATTCCCTAAAGTGTCATTTCTTTATTCAAATGTTTAGTTTCAAAATGTCTTGACTCTACCGGCTGCCGGATTTTAATCCTAAAAAAATCCTGATACTTATGTTGAAATAATCTTGACTGACATGTTCAATTTTCAAGTCCTGAGAACTCAGACCGGAATCAGCACAAGATAGACTACGGATAGCAGTAAGACTGCACTTAAAGAAATAAGGCTATTAAAAGACTTTTGAGTGTAAATAATTGTCACCTTGTGTATTTTCATTTTATCTAATACTTAGTTATTCTTTATGGCTGGCAATCACGATATAGGAGAATGATAGATATGTAGTGGGTTTACTTTGCTTTCTCGATCTGTTTTGTAGATTTTAATCTAGCTAGTAGTACAAGAGAGACAGAAGAAAAACTAGGCGAAGAGGGAAGACACTTACAATACAATACAATAAACTTTATTTAAGGAGGGTGACACGATTAACCCAGAGTTATCTAACACTTGACCACAATCATGCATTCAGTAAAGATTATGGATGATACAATCGCTTAACATTTCAAAGTTGAATTCGTTTTTTTCGAGTTTCATGAAGTACGTAGTAATGAAAAAGAGCCTCTAAAAAGAGAAAGCTAAAGGGAAATAATAAAATATTATAAATAAAGGCAGAAAAGACTTTTAATCACTGTGACAAACGAGATATGCTTATCCATGACCGACTTCTACCATTTCCAAGCCTTAAAAAGACTTATAACTAGTACTTCCTGCGTGGAATTGTGGACGAATTTAGAAATTCAAAATTTTGTAATTCCATTTCTTGCGTAAAACGGACAGGACGGAGTTTTTCGAGAATAATATTCTTAAAACGAGTAAGTGATTATTATTCAAAATGGCGGTCATGACGTCATACCCGATCGAAAAATCAATTCAAGATTTCGACGAATTTCTTCTTGGCGCATGTGCACTGTGATATAGACAGTGAAATCATTATCTAAACCCAAACATTTCCTCGTATCTTTATTCCAATGTTTATTCAAGTAAGATTAATCTTTATCCATTCAAAATATGCCCGATAAAAGGGCCGGCCGCCAAACCCATTGTTAAGATGTTTGTTCAAAAGAAACGATGATCTTTATTCATGGTCTTCGGCACACATCTCCTTAATTCTTTTTTATACTTGATAATTTTTAGAATCTTCGAAGAAAATTGAAGCTATATTTAAATATGGAAACGGTGGCAATTAATAATAAAATAGCTTAAACTCGTTGGATAATTACACAATAACGCGAGCCAATAATCAAATGGTTTTTAACAAAAATGTTTAAAAACATATATATATATTATTATTTATTATTTTTTTAAAGAAATTTTTTTTTTGTTTCACTTTATTTTCTACTTATTCTGTCAAGGCTTTTTGATTTTAATGACGCTGATAAGGAGCTTGAAAATAAGCTGATTTATACTTATATTCCTATTGGTACAGTTCTACTTTTCACTCATTACCATTGAGACATATTGTCTAGATTATATTGTTATATTATATGGAAGAATTCCCCCTCAACAAGTTAAATTTGTAACATCTTTCTTAGGTTGAAAGAAATATTTAGGTTCAGTTAATAATCTGGTGTCGTTTTGTGGCTATACGTAGCGAATAAGATTCTCATGGTTTTTTTCATTTTGATCTTTTTTTGTTTTTGTTTTTTTAGGGAAAACGAGTTTGAAATCGACTTTCTGATCACTGATATTAGAATGAAACAATAAACCACTTCAAGGAAGCAGCTTATTTACTTTAAGCAAAAAGCATATGCTGTAAAACTTAAAATTAAGAAAATATCGAAGTTTTTTTGCTTTATCCTCTGGCGGGAATGGTGAAAGTTGAATAAAAGGGGAAAAGGCACTTTGGTAAATATTTATACTGCTTGATCATTAGATTGATTAGATTTTTGCTCGAAAGAAAAGCGGAGTTCCTATTATGCTCTAGAAATGAATCATACCGCCAAAACTATCGAGGAAAATCTTAACTGATGTAACTAACATTTGTTAACGTGTTGTGAAAATATAAGGGCACTAAACATAACATATTAACGCCTGGTATAAGGGGTTTGAAGTTGTTTCATACGATACTTGAATTGTAAAAACAACATCACTTCATAAGGTATATAAATCTCACCTTCGTATAGTGACCGAGCTACGTTCACTGATTTCATCCAGTTAGAACTCAAAGGTGTTAATTTTTCGACGATTTCAATACCGTCTAGTACGAGCAAGTCAGAGCCACAAACGATAAATGGACTACGCAATGAGCTAGTAGTATACCAATCGTCAAAACCGACCAAGAAATGTAAGCGGCTGATTCGATTCAAACTCGAACTATCTTCATTTTAAGTGTTTACTTTCCGCCCATGAAAACCGCATCAACGGAGTTTGTACTTAAATTTTACCCCGTCAAAGCTCCACCGCGACAAGCTAGACCTCTTAGATCAAAGTTGAGTGGCGTGGAACTATAATTCGGCCTCTTTTAAAACGCTTTGTTCATTTCCTTCAATTATTTATTGATAACACTGGTGTTTTCCTGTGACAGGGATAAGATAAAGATATATTCCGTTAAGAAAGCAGGAAGATAAATACATGACTTCAATTGGTGGAAAGATTGTCTGGTTAAAGCCCAAGATGAAGCAGTTAATAGGTTTCCCGCACTGACCTCTTAAAAACAGGATGTCAAATGTAGACAATCGTTTACGTTTGGTTGGTATTTCCATTGTGACGTCACCAAGGGAAGGTTGTCGTATTGGAAGTGAATTCTTGAATAAGGCCAAGGTCGTGTTGGTATTTCAAACTCCTTTAGTTAAGGACTCTATAAACTAAACAATCACTTGATTGCTTGTTTAACCTCTTTAGCTAAGATTGTGTGTGAATTTCTCCCACTGTAAAAAGGCACAATTTTACTGTTTATTATTTTGAGAATAAATTGTCACTAGTTTACAGCGTATGGTGGCCATAAGCCGAGGGACATCTAATAAAATAGACGAGTTGCTGCATGTTAGACGAGTTGCTGCAAATAAGAAACGAGTTGCTGCATGTTAGACGAGTTGCTGCAAATAAGAAACGAGTTGCTGCATGTTAGACGAGTTGCTGCAAATAAGAAACGAGTTGCTGCAAATAACAAACGAGTTGCTGCAAATAACAAACGAGTTGCTGC
Organism: Actinia equina; assembly: GCA_011057435.1. Taxonomy (NCBI): domain Eukaryota; kingdom Metazoa; phylum Cnidaria; class Anthozoa; order Actiniaria; family Actiniidae; genus Actinia; species Actinia equina. The sequence continues at coordinate 555,496 of WHPX01001309.1, read as the reverse complement.
AAATAACATACGAGTTGCTGCAAATAACAAACGAGTTGCTGCAAATAACAAACGAGTTGCTGCAAATAACATACGAGTTGCTGCAAATAACAAACGAATTGCTGCAAATAACAAACGCGTTGCTGCAAATAACAAACGAGTTGCTGCAAATAACAAACGAATTGCTGCAAATAACAAACGCGTTGCTGCAAATAACAAACGCGTTGCTGCAAATAAGAAACGAGTTGCTTCAAATTAGGAAGGAGATGCTGCAAATTAGAAACAAGTTGCTGCAAGCGAGTTAGACGAGTTGTAAATAATAGTATACAGACCACCACGCACGGATTAATGCCCAGTGGTTTTTAACATGTAGCGAACTTACAGCCGGTTTCTTATTTGCAGCAACTCGTCTAACTGCAGCAACTCGTCTAACTTGATGCATGTCATCGTCCACCGTAACAGCGCGCGGCAACGGATCTACTCGAAAAGCAAATTAAACCAAACAGCAACGAATGTCGTATATTTTGTACTTTTCTCATCACACTTTTCATTTTGAAAACGATTGTACTAATCTCATTACAACTGTTTTCATTTATGAGTAAGTCTAAAATAGTTTTGCAAAAAAAATATGGCGTTTGGTCTGTTCAGGGTCTGATTAATTTTAATAGACTGAAGAAGAGCCACTCTGTGGAATCCACTTTTAATTCCTTTTTCTTCTTATTTTTTTAATCATATGACTTATTCTTATATTAAGACAGGCTAGAAAACGCAGTAATCTTTTCGGTATTTGCGAATAAATTTAGACTGATTCTCCCGACTACAAACCTCAATAGATTCCACTATAGATTTCATCTTTAATTCTAGTTTTTTTTCCTCAAGAAAGATTTAACTACTAAGACCCTTATAAGCCTAAATTTATTTTAATAAATATCATTTATTTTGCTTGAAAATAAAACGAAAATCAGTAATACAGCAGACAATACAAAAGCTCAATAAAGCGAAAAGATTCAAGATATTTCTCTGATCTGATCTATAGTTCGTTATCTACGGTTGATAATCTTTTTCCTGCTATTTCAAATTGACATATTTCTTAAAAGTAATTAGCTTCAAGTAGATTGATCATCCAAACTCATGCAACCTGATATTATCTTGCGGGAAATTTTCCTATATTTATGTAACTTTTCGGGGGGTAAATGCCAGTACAGGGAATTTCAGAACAAATTAAACACGAATAAATGAACGTACGCCTCAAGCCAAAACTTTTATTCTTTAGCTTTAGATAGAAATCGGTCAACCCCAACACAGCAGGCAGGAAGCGAAGTCTAACAAATATGCTTAGCACCAAAATACTGTCAAAAACCAGACAAATGCCAACATTTAAAGACTTAGAGGAGAAAATCTTTTGAAGGTGCCGGCTTTTTTTTAATAAGAAAGCACTTTTACTGATTAGGGTAAAACTATGAACAGACAAAATTCGACATGTCTAAAGCGCATGCCTGGTCTATTTACGCTCATGCAGAATTTTATTCCTAGCAAAAATTGCGGTCGTCTATCACGCCTAATTTGTAAAATGGGCATATCTTCAAAATCCCCTTGTGCCCAAATTTGTACTTTGTGTTCTGACGGAGCCGGGTTTGAGACAAAACCGAATGTTCATTAACATTTTTTTGTCTTCAGAGGATAAACTGATATTGTATTTTTATATTATTTATGGTTAACAGCAAGAAATGATGACAAATGAAGCCCTGGCGTTCAACATCGGCTATGACGTACGGTTCAAATGAAGAGGTCGTGAGCATTTCTTTTTTCGCAATCTAGCTAATGATTGTCAACAGCCCTTCTGCCTTGCTAGCGCTCAACAGAGCTAGAGACCACTAGTTCGAAAATATTGATATGATTGGACGTGAAAGAGGTATCTGACTGAGGCCTTCATTCATTTTGTTCGGACAAGCCGGTGGGAGACAATTTAGGTTACGCCACAGGGAGCCCACTTAAGATAAAGGCAATAAAAGAATAAAGTGTGATAGAATATAGCAGTCTTGTCTCGTTATTATTGAATTCATGTCCATCTAATATTTGAGATTTTCTTATCATTGATTTATCGATTAAAAATAACCAGGACCATACTCCCAGGCCCGAATGCTGAAGCGTTGTATGGCAGCGCAAAGCATTTACGGCTATGCCAGAGATTTCGACCCCGACACCGCTATCCCGGGAGGAATTACAGACTGATCAGGAAGCTCGGCAGAAGCCTAAGGGAGAGGTTAGTCTGCCCCTAGACCGTAGATGATTAACCCCTTGCTATGACCAGCAACCCAAATGTCGTTCGTAATCACTGAGGACTAAGCCCTAATTGTCACTACTTTCCATGTGGGATGGGCTTCGAAAAAACTAAACGCCTCGCATACGCAACTCGTAAATAAGCACTACTCAAAAAACACGGATCTATTCTTGTTTTAATTTTCACCTTTTCTGATATTCTGGCAGCAATCTAGGTTGTTTTTCACAAACAAATTTTGATTGGTTACTCGCTTGTTTTGTGACCACATCAACAAACCAAGATGGCGGCTTTTTATTCCTTCTCAAGGCACTGATTACAAAAGGGGAAAATATTTTACTACTTTTACATATTTCAGGATTATTTTCAATCATTTTAAAGTAAGTCACGGATATCTATTTCCCTGTGAGTTAACTCGGTCCAGTCTTTAACTAAATCTGCGGTAAAATTATCAGGAGTAAGGGACTGGGAAACAGCGTCTTGTGAATGCAAGGAATGAATTGCAGCTGTAAGGCCAAGTTTTATGCAGATCTCTGGTTGGTAACCTTTTATGATAGCCATGATTATAGCGGCAGCAAGACTGAAAAACAAATGAAAGGAAACTAATTAAAATAATGATTCATCCCCAGTATTTATGTTTCCGTCAAACAATTTGCAAATATGCGAGTGGGCCTATTAAAAATCTCGTACCCAGAGCTCCTCCGCCTATCTTTGGGCAAGAAACGAGAAAGAGGAGCTCTGGGTACGAGACTACGAGCAGTTATAAGTTTATTAATTGATGCGCACGAGACGCAAGTTGCGGCTCAGAAAACATTATTTATGCATGCGCTTTATCATCATCAAGGATGAAGTCTCGGCGCATGCGCGCACGAAAATTTACCGATGCCGGGCAGAGAATTTACTTTACTTTACTTTTTAATAGTTTTCAGTTAAAATATATATATATGAACAAGGTTGCAAAACTGAGGAAAACCTCTAAACAGGAAAGAAATTCCCTTAACAACGAGGCTACCTTAAGAAAAGCTCTAGGAAACTAATACATTAAAAAATATATATATACAATGCGTAGAGTGCATGCCAGAAAAGTGTGAAACAAATTACTGTCTAGGGCGCAACAGTGCCCAGTCATCAACCAACAGTCACCGACCAACCAAGAATCAACCCAGGCGCAAAAACAAAGAAATGAAGAGAGACAAAGAAACACACAACGCGTTACAAAGAACGCCAGAATGCCTCCCTTTGTGTCTCTGCACCTCCCCGTGTCTATGTTCCACGCCCGGATCAACCCCCAGGCAGCCGCCAAATACCAGTCGACAACTAAACACCATTACGCACCAAAAATCCAGCAGTTGCTTCACACTCTTCCGGCATGCACTCTAGAATATAAGACTTAAAATCTAGCTAAATATAATAATAATAAAACTATAAGAATTGATCTAATTTAGTTAAATGTACTTTAAGTTCTCGCTTGAAAGAATTAATACTGTCACTTTTCCTTAAAGACAAAGGCAAATCGTTCCATTCTTTAACTACACGATGAAAATACGAGAATTTCAAAGTGTTCGTTCTGGCATACTTAATTTTGTAAGAGCATTCGGTGTTTCTAAGATTATATGAAGCATTACCAGCTGGCTCCAAATAAACAGATAAGTTAATGTCACATAAGCCTAGTCTACATTTGTATAGAAAAATAAGGTCGAAGTATTTTCTCCTAGAAGCTAAGGATAATAGCTTAAGTTCCTTTAGCCTTTCACAATAGGGCTTGTTCTTAACGATGACTTTTGTTGCCCTTCGTTGAACTCCTTCCAGGATGTCTACTAGATATGCTTGATGGGGTGACCAAACTTCACATGCGTATTCCAAGTGGGGTCTTACCAGGTGGATGTATAAATTTAGAAAGACTTTCAATATAGGACGTTTACCACAGGTCCTTTTAATAATGCCTAGCATTCGATTGGCAGTGTTAACTTTGGACATAATGTGTTCACGCCAGGACAGGTTATGTGTAATGACAACTCCTAAGTCCTTTTCTTCCTTACTTAAAGATAACAACTCATTATGGCCGAGCTGATATGTTGCACACACTGGATTTTTCTTCTTGGTGATGCGTAAGTGATTACACTTCTTTAGATTAAAACTCATATCCCAAGAGTCACTCCAGCTATAAACAGAATGTAGGTCCAGATTCAAGATGTCACAGTCAATATCAGATGATATAGCCCGACATAACTTAGCATCATCAGCATAGAGAGGTATGGAGGTATCAATGGACAGATCATAACCAATGTCATTGATGTAGATAAGAAATAAAATCGGTCCAATCAGGGAACCCTGCGGAACTCCTGAGGTAACTGATTTCCACTGAGAAGTCATCCCATCAATCATAACACGATGTCGTCTATTTGTTAGATAATCCTCAATCCAGCTGAGAAGCGGGTCACGAAAGCCAAAAAATCTTAGCTTGTACAACAGCTTTTGGTGCGGTACCCTATCAAAAGCTTTAGCCATGTCCAGGTAGATGCTGTCAACTTGACCACCAATGTCCAGTGTTGAGGCCAGAAAATGAACGTGCTGCAATAGCTGGGTGACGCATGATCTATTTGGACGAAAGCCATGCTGCAGTGAATTTAAATGAGGAGCCACATGGTTATAGATTTTGGAGTATACACATCTCTCAAGCACTTTGGATACAACAGACAGCAAAGCAATACCCCTATAATTACTTACAGAGTTTTTAGCACCAGATTTGTGGACAGGGGTGAGATTAGCGTCCTTCCATTTTTCTGGAAACTGACCAGAAGCCAGAGACTGATTAAATAAGCGAGTCAAAGGGCCAGCAAGTTCCAGTGCCAATTCTTTCAAGAGCCGCGTAGTCACTTCATCAGGTCCTGGACTCTTAGAGGGATCTAGCTTGCAAAGCACATTATAAACTTCGTCAGTAGAAAGCGTGATGAGGGAAATTTCACGTAGGAACATTCAAGCTTCCAGGTCTCCTCGACTGTCGTTTCTTTCTATTTCGACTGCGAGGAAAGACTACACTGTAGAGCTCTGGGTACGAGAATGAAGTTCTACTTTTTCAAAGATTAAGTGGAAACACAACCAGAAAAATCCAGTAATGCCAAAGAAGCCAGCTAAAAGAGAAAGATCAAAACGGACCTCTAAATGTTCCAAAAATTCCAAAGTTAGTCCATCGCCCTTAGTGTTGAGGGAATTGTTCGTAAAGTTACAAGTTTATTTCTCAACATTTTTTTAGTGACACGCAAGAATTTCCAAAACATCTCAAACAACAAAATATGTGACCACCATGTTGAATGAACCAATATGGCGCCTATGACGTCACTCGTAAAGTTCATAAATATGGCGGACATCAAACAAAGATCCAACCTACCTGTCGCCTGCTCCTGTGACGTTGACGATGTCCTTGACTTCAGGAACAGGAAAGTGAATCACAGATACTAGCTCATGATACATGGTGAGCATTTCTGAAAACTGAGCCGTCGGAAACCGGTGGTCAGCGGCAGTATCACGACAAACGAGGACGCCATTTTTTCCCAGGGTTATAACGAGACAATGAATATGAGTCATGAGTGGCTGGGAGAGCAATATACATTCTTCTATCGTATCCTCAAGTGATTTTTCCCGGTTTCGTAATTTTTCAGCTTTTCGATGTCGCGGTGCCTTGTGGTACTGGACAACAGTGTCGCTCATGCTACGAAGTTCGTGCACGTTGGGTGAAGCGTATGTGATGTTCTGCCAGGCAGATGACTGGAAATGGTAGAACTGATTTCATCATACACGTGGGCTCAAACCAGACTACGAAAAAAATCAAGTTATTAAAACATATACGACAATTCGCTCGAATTAAAAAAACGCCGGGAAAACAAGAGAGGTCGACTTGAGGCAAGTCTATTGAGCTCCTTCCAATGCAACTAGAGCAAAAGTTTGCGCATGCGTGCATTTCAGCACGTTTTCGCAGGCTCTGGGTAAGAGATTGCACTCAGGGTCTTAAAATAACTGAGGTGCTACCTTTGTAATTACATCTGCAAATGGTTAGACCACGTGGCTCACGGTTAGATCACGTTAATGACAGTCCCTCCCTAATTGACTAGAGACGTTAGCAGGGGACCACAAGTTTGTCAGTTGAATTACTGTCAGGCGTTATCTATAATAAACAAAGTTAATTAAGAGTCATTATTAATACTGTTTTAAGTCAGCTAGCTTACCTGGTACATTATGTTTTGTGCAGAGCTGAATCACAAAATCTAAGCTCTCTATATTACTGTTAGCGTCGACAATCACCAGAGGGGCATTCTTTATGGACTCCTCGAAGCTTAAAATCTGGGAAAATATATTAATGTTCCTGTTACACGGGACGCGTTTTTTTTTACTGAAACGCAAATTTTTTAGTACCGATGGGCCATCACGCGGCAGCCATGCTTATTCTCATGGAAATAAAAAACATTGTTTAACCCGAAATATTTATTCTCAAACACTTGGATGCGTGGCTACACATGGGAAAACCTAATGTTCCGGTCAACATGGCTGCCGGGTGTAGGCACGTCATACTATGTTTTGAATATCATGACCTCCTGCAAAAGCAGATAGATGCTTAACCAACTAGCCAACCGGTCGACAGTTAAAAATGGGTTTATCGCGTGTTGCAACCACTCTTATAGGAGAAATGAGTATGAGGAAAAGATTGGGTCGAGTTGGCTGCAGTGCGCGGGGGACTGTGTTATCGGGTAATCCACAACCGGCAGAACGAAGCCTGGGACTGGATGAACAAACAATGAATGGTGAAATAAAACAAAGAACGCAGATCACATGTAGGACAATACAGATTGTTCATCATAATCCATGCTTTCTTTGTTTTTGTTATTTTGTCCAATCCCAAGCTTCGTTCTACCAGTGGACACCGACCGACCCGTGTTATGAGACGAAATAGCGGCCATCTTGGAAATATGTCTATAAAGAACTCAACGATACTCTACGATGCCAACTCGCCCTAGTCTTTTTCCTTAACCTCGTAATAGGCAATACCCACCAAATGTGGTGTTAACTTTTGATGTATATCCATATCACCAACAGCTACGTTAAAGTCGCCTGCGGTATTCAGTATAGCAGAGTAGGTTCCTGTTTGACTTGTGCTAAAAATTTGAATCCCACCTGTAGACTATATATAAGCATCGATATCAACAATATACTAGAATCGATATGTTAAAATTGCTGAAATGAATGCAGCCAGTTCCGAACATTTCTACAAGTCTCTAGGGAATGGACCTCGGAGTTCGTTCGTTTAAACAATAGCCGGAACGACAAGACAAGACAATGCATACAATACAATACACTACTATACATTATAAAACAACTGTTATAAATCTCGCATTCTGATTGGTTGGGAGCGCGTGCTTTATGAAAGCACACAGCACGCACGCGCCCTTTGCATTTTATAAACGAAATAAATTGCTTGCTGTGCTGTGCTGTGCTGTGTGGAATTATAAAGCACTTGGGATTGGCAGATCACTCGAGAAGTGTCGAGAAGCACTCGGCTACGAGTCGTGATTCTCCAAACACTTCTCGTGTTCTGCCAATCCCCGCGTGCTGTATAATTGCACACAGCACGCGCGCGCGTTTCTTTTTCTTCAATATTGCTGCGGCCATCTTAAATCGTAAGGCATTGTGGGTCGTCCAGGGGGAAAACAAAACAAACAACTCCACCATTATTGTAGCCAAAGCCTTCTCCGCTTCCCAACAATAAATTCGAACTTTTGTGAGAAGAGCCTGGATACTAGGATGACAACTCCACAATCTTCGAAAAATGTCCTTAGTTATGGAGATGTCCATTTTTCTTAAAAATTCATCTCTTGTCAAATTGTCTCGTTATGAACCGTTAATCACATTGTGACACCATTATCGTAACAAGGCTTTGCCTATTTGCCGTCTGGATGAACAATATTTCCCCGTGTTTCAAGATGACCGCCGCATTGTCGAAGTGATCCATTGGCAATAAATGAAATAGTGTCCCTATTTTGGACAACAGTTTGAATTGTTCCTTACTGAGAAATTTAGCAAAAGTTTTTTCTTAAATAATTGCAATTTCCCACTAAAACGCAATGACAAAACGCGAACTTTATTAATCATCCCAAGTTTGGGAGGTTAATATTGGCCAATATACCGAGATGGAGAACCATTGAGGACAAGCCATCTTTATTGGTTATCGTGTTGGTATATCAAGGACGGACCAGGGGGGAGGGTGCAAAGGGGGGCTTTAGAAAGAGAGAGAGAGAGAGGGCTGAAGAATTAGATGCTTTTTTTATTGTTTTCCGTTGTGTTGATGGAAGAAACTCAATTAGCACCCACCACCCCTAAAAGTTTGACTGGATCCTCCCTCGTATATACTCGATGTATCTAACTCCATGTAACAGGACGGGGTGAAATAGATGTTGGGTCGCGGTAATTATTATGCTCTCGGTCTGACCTCTAGCTCAGCTGGTAGAGGCATCGGTAGTACAATTCCGAAGGTCGTGGGTTCGATTCCCAGCGAGGTCGGAAATTATTTTTCCGAATATTATTCCAAGGGCTTTCGCCCGGAATAACCTCGTTCCCAAGCACTACAACTTACTTATATTTTCCCTATATTTCTATATCTTTAACTATTTCATTAGTGCTACGCGGTCCACATACTCTCAAATTCGATATAAGAAACTAACAAACAGAGCCTCTCGTAACGTGGATATGAAGAAGGCTGCACTTACTATATTTACTTCCCGACAATGATCAAGTAGCATAGCGCCCAAATGGTCCCCGCCAACAGCAGAGATGAATAATGGCTTCATCTTTAATCGAGATAAAGCCTCTAGAAAAGTAAAAAAAGATCATGTTAAATCTAAAATAATGTCTGCAAGCTTGGTTGTAATTCTTTACCATTCTGGACCACGTGTCACTCTCTTGATTATTATCTCTTTGCAACTGGTATTTCTTGATAAATTGTTTAACATGGATGTTGCGAAAACAAAGGATTTTTTCTCAAGTGGTCTGGAATGGGAAAACATTACATTACGCCCAAGCTGAAAAGGTCTTCATATGCTGCAGTATTGTTTGACACTTACCAGCAATGTTCCGACCAACACCACCAAAACTCATTCGCACCTTGCCTGGATTGGATGCTTCAGGCTGCGGCAAATGACAATGATCATAGCCAATTAACTATGCAATGATATATCATCATTATCATTATTAAATCCACCGCTATTCATCATCGCCGTCATAATCGCTCACTATCATTGCAATCATCATCGTCACCAGTATCATCATCGTCTTTCCATTATCGTCATTGCCCACCATCTTATCATCATCGTCATCAGTATCTTTATCAACATCATCGGCAATACCACCACCATCATTTCCATCATCATTGCCATCATCATCATTGCCATCATCATCATCATTACCATCATCATCATTAACATCATCATCATCATTAACAACATCATCATAACCATCATCAATAGATGGTTGCGCTTACTAATACGCGGCCTCCCAACGTGGTCGTCATGGTTCCAATAACTGGATTCACTATCAAATGTGAGTAGAACGAATACTTACAATAATTGTTTTGGCTGTCGCTATAAAATCGACATTGGAACCTCCTATAACAACCTGAAACAAACGAACAAAACTTACATGAAACCCTGCTACCCTGCCCACACATGATTGGACAGGGAATTGCAAGGGTACTTTTGGATTTCAAATTCCAGGAATTTTCAAGAAGCTGATGGACTTGCACTAATCCTGAGCATATATCGTTCTTGTTCCGCGCAATATTTGCCCATTCTCGACTTTCATATCCCCACAAGAAAAGTAATGCACAAACACAATCCCTGAATACAAATTTATTTGCTTAGTTTACTTACTGGTCGTCCAAGTCGCTCACTACCATTAGTCTCGTCGTTCGATACCCTTTTGCTAGGCTTAGTCACATCGTTCTGGTAATGAATTAGTCTTTATCAGTAAAATATAAACATGTTAACATGAGTGTTTTGCGAGATTTTATGGTTTCCACATGTCTGAGTTAAACGAGTGCCATTGACGTTTCGGCTGCTTCGAACTAAGTGGAGTTCTAGAAAAGAAATTTCGTGCAAATGAAACCTGTAGTACTGTAAGTGAATTAAATCGTCATGAATTCAGTTTCCCAAGACTTTTGAATTGAGGAAAACGCGATGCTCAAAGTTGATGGGCGGTAAATTATGGTGGGAATCTGTAAACAATGTAACATTCTGCTTAAGAGCGATGTAGGCCTGCGAACGTAGAGAAACGTCAACGCAATCCATCACCAGTTACGGTCAGAACCAAGAATATAAGCTTTACGCCTGCTAACAGCGCCTTAATATGCAGCCCGTAAAATCCCTGGTCATAAAAAGGTAAAGCACATTGAGACGATGTATAAATGCGCTATATATAAAGAGCCTCGTCTTCCATTAAGAATGCGATTGCTTGCCCAATTGCAGCCCGTAAAATTCGTTAAAAAAATGTAAAACACATTGAGACGATGTATGAATGCGCTATATATAGAGAGAGAGCCTCGTCTTTCATTAAGAATGCGATTGCTTGCCCAAGGCTTACTTTGAAATGCAGTCGTCCGTCTCTAGATTTCTGTGTCGTTGCTGACGACATACTTTTTCTTCCTTGCCTGAGTTTAGAGAGTTCGACGGCAATTTGACTTCCAACTCTTGCATTATTTTTTACGAGTGAAAAGTCTGGAGCATAAGTTAAAGAGAATGAATGATTTTTAAAGAACTAAAGACATGGCTGCCATATGCTGGTCGATAGAGTCGTACGCTCAATGAATTACTTTCCAAAATATGTTGTACTACGTTTAAGAAGTTTATTAATTAATCCTCATAATAAAATTTTAAATAAATAAAGTCACTTATGAAGGAATGTGTAAAACACGACCCTCCTAGAGATTGAGCGCTGGTCCGATGAAATGTGAACTAGGCTTAGGTTTACGTTTAGTTTACTATAAGGATACTGGCTTGGACAGACTTTCCTTCTGTTAGCTCATTGAGTCTCTTGAGAACGAAAGGGGTAATGTCTTTGCCGACGATACCTGATGAGCTAGAATGACATAATTTGTTAATAAAAACGGTTGCTGCGATGGTGGTATGATGATGATCAGTAATTAATTAACGTGAACCATTCGAAATTTCAGCTATTCGAGTTTTGACCTGGACTATTCGAAATTTTCCCTATTCGATTTTTAAGATGAACTATTCGAAATGTTCTCCATTTGATTTTTAAGATGTATTATTGGAAACTTTCCCTATTCGATTTTTAACCTGAACTGTTTGAAATTTTCAATATTCGATTTTTAGCCTGGACTATTTATTAAATGGTTGGCTTGGCGACTCACCTTGCTTCATTCAATGCCTGTTGAATTGCTTGTTCAATAAGTGATCCTTCACCGGCTTCTTCCTCAGGAATGGGTACAGCAATGACCATGCCATTTCGAAGACCAAATGACTTGCTACAATCTAATAGATATATACCCAACAAAATGACTTTTAGAATGAAATAAAGTACCAACATTGGTTTTTTTCTGATTTTCTTACCTATCAACTTTGCTGCTTCTATTGGAGATTGTACAAAACAGGAAGACTAGAATAAGTAAATATGCAGAGTTAATACAATTGAAAAAGTCTTGTAGCTGTGAAAGAATGAAGATAAAAATTTATTACATATTCATTAATGTGATATGTATTCACTAGCAATAAACCTCTTTGCTTTAGTCGCGATGTTTTCCCATTTCAGACAAGTGTCATCTTCTTCAGATGAAGATTATCAAATTTTATTCAGTTGTTACAAATTCATGTATCTTCTCTTGTCAACCATTAAACAAAGAAATCATACTCTAGGGAACGGCACGTGGTCTGTAATAGAAAAAATTATGCCTAAAACTTGTGTTGTTGTCTTTATACCTCAAATCCACTTTTAGCTGTGAAGAAAGAAGGAAAATCTTTTGTATTGCCATATGTCGCCACAGTAACACCTTGAGTTTCCTATACATCAGGACAAAAAGTTATGAGTTTGAAAAAAAAATTTTAAGGTAACTCATCAGATTTGGAAAGTACAGGTACCTGTACCATAGCTGTGATAGTGCGAGCTCTCACCAATGTAACCCTGGTTCGATTCCTGGACCTGGTGTCGTATGTGCATGAGTACAGTTTCTAGTTGGTTTTCTCCAGTGCTATAAGGGTGTTTCTCCGGGCTTTCGGTGAACAAACTCCCATTGTTTCATATGGTATTGTATTGTAGTGCATTTTCTTCCCCCCACAAAAATCAATTTTTAAATTCCAATCCGATCCTGGAAAGAGGGCCACTGGCCATTAAGTGATATCCTCATAAAACGAGGACGATTTTTAATCTATGACAACTTATTGGTTCCAATGATCCAGATATATTCTTGCATTGCTATAGTGGTGTAATCATAGCCATATATATACCAGGTATTCCAGGGTCAGTTGGATGTCCAGAATAGATTTGGCACCAGCACACACAACGGCCACAGGTGTTCGTCCTAACTCTGTCAGGTCAGCACTGACATCAAATGCTGCAATATTAACACAAAAATGTAATACTTGACCTATTCACTATTAATTCACAAATATATATCCAGAATGCATAAAGTTATGTTCCCTAGAGGGAGTTGAATATATCAGGGGTAATAGTAAACAATACATCTCCAAAATTGGTGTCAGAGTGCATTGGCTACTATGTTCTACCACACCACACTGACCACCTACCAACACCCTACTGTCACCCCACCAACACCCTACTGACCACCTACCAACACCCTACTGACACCCCACCAACACCCTATTGACAACCCACCAACACCCTACTGACAACCCACCAACACCCTACTGTCACCCTACCATCACCTTACTGACCACCTGAATATAACCCACCAGCAACTACCAATTTTTTGGGATTGTAGTGTTAACAGACAAGTATTGAATGATGGCTGCAAATAAATAAATTGACTACAAATAAACTCACTTGTCTGTGCTCCTCTGTGAACTCCCCCAATACCTCCAGTAACAAAAATATCGATGCCAGCTTTCTCAGCTGCGATCATGGTGCCTGCTACTGTCGTTCCTCCTATCATACCCTATATTGTTTATATAGAAAATGGAAAATTCACCATTCTGAAGTTCAAAGGAAGACTAATACTAGTGAACAGACAGAATAGTAACCTCTCTAATTCGGGCGTACTGTAATGTTTCCTCTTTCAAACCACATTGCATTCCCTAGAGTATCATTTATTTGTTAACGGTGTGCATGAGAAGACACATGAATATGGATACAACTCAAACAAAGAATCTTATTCTCAAGAGAAGTACATATGGTCTGAAATGGGAAAACATTATGCCTAATATCAGGTAAAAAGGCATATTTTCTGGGATGAGGTCAAAATGACTTTACTATCTCACATCCCCAAATTCGACCTCATAGTCTTTTGCACCATCCAAGAGAATATTTTTTATACAAGGCTGTACATGCAAACTACCATTGATTTTCAAAGAGGTGGAATATGCCATACAGAACTTGGTCAAAATACTGTATATTGGAAAAGATAATTAATGAAGAAGAATAGGTTATAGCTAGGCTCGACTCTAGGTGTTATTCCAAAATAAAGTTCCAGTTGTTGATGAGATTTTAGTTAATATACCACACCTTGCTAAGTATGTAAGGAAAGTCTCTTCTTGATGTCTTTACAGACTCCTTGTGCTTGGCTAATTTTTCAAGATTTTCCATTGAAATACCTATAATATGTGAACATGTAAAGTAAAGTTAAAATGTGTGTACAAAGGACTAGAGAAAATTCTATAGGAAAATTTAGCTAAATGTTTCTAGGTGACTTCATCAATTACATATATTGGAGTTAATTTACAATCAATAGATAGAACAATAATACAATAGATTTTCTGAATGCAATACATAAACTGAGTTCTATATGTAGGTTCTCCCATTTTGCCACAAGTGCATGGTACTACTCTTAGTTTGACCATTAAGCAAAATGTGAGGGTCATAGAAGAACTTTCACAAGTCTCATACATATATGAGGCAGATGTGAGGGTGATCATTGATGGCCAATTTATGCCTGACCTGCCTATGCTTAGTTTTATATTTGTTGGTTTATTTAATTGTTTTGATATCGACTTTGTTACAACATACCAACATGAACACAACCATCAAAGACTGCAACTGTTGCTGGTATGGCACCATGCTCCCTTACTACCTTGCACACTTCTTTAGCAATACTAAAACAACAAAAACATAATCATTAAATATCAGGGAATGATTGATTATATATATATATATATATATATAGGCCTGAGCTGCATGGGCCGATCAAAGCCATGGCTTCAGTTAAAGGCAGTTGACTTTCAACTGAAGGAACTATATACCAATGTCAAATATAGAAATACTTTATGGAACAGCTAGGCAAGGCTACCCTATAACCCTTTCTATTTACAAACCTTAGGTTCTGTGGATATGAAAAACCATGTGTTATGATTGTAGATTCCAGAGCAACAACTGGCTTCTTCAATGCAACTGCATCTGCAACTTCAGGATGAATATTTAACAATGAATTTGAGGTTTTAATTTGAGTCTTAATAATCGGTTTTGGTCCTAGGCCTGTCCCTAGTGGGCTGTACTCAGTTATTGTACTTAATCTTCTGAATGAGGCATTTCTTGAATGCTTGAGAACAGACCACACAGCTCCCTTGATCATCATTCTACAGAATCAATAACAACCTACCAAGTAAAAATACATATGTGTGATATCTAAATTTAATTTGTATAAATATGCATCTATCAAAGCCAAGTCCCAAGTATTATCCATTCCAAGGTTAAGGGGAAAACTGTTTGGGTCCAGTTGGCATTGCAGTGTGTTGTATGACAGTTTTAGGTAACTTAATTCCAAGATGGCATCTATTTTTTCCCCTCAAACAGTCCCACAATGCAATGCTAACTCAAAGCAGGTTCTCCTTCAACCTGAGAGAAAAAATGAAGAAGAAAATCTCAAAAAAATTGAGGAAAAAAATTTGAAAATTATTAATTGATGATTAACTTAATTCCAAGATGGCATCTATTTTTTTCCCCTCAAACAGTCCCACAATGCAATGCTAACTCAAAGCAGGTTCTCCTTCAACCTGAGAGAAAAAATGAAGAAGAAAATCTCAAAAAAATTGAGGAAAAAAATTTGAAAATTATTAATTGATGATTGCAAGTTTTCTCCAAAAATCAGAAAGCGAAATCCCATATCATAATAACTTACCCTAACATTAAACATAAGAGATTACATAAGAGTGCAAAATTTTAGTAAAACTACTTGAAACTCTTTTCAGTACCCCCTCTCCTGAAATACATCCCTCCCTTCAGCATAATTTTTAGTAAGTTTTTTCACATCATTTCACGGTGTATAATTTACCTTTTTACCATTACATAAATTTATCCAAGTTATACACAACATTTTAGGCTTGATAAATTAATTTAAAATTCAGCTTACAGGGCAAAATTTACATTATGAGCCGTATAAGTGACAAAAACTAGAATTATCTTAACAAATGAGCTTAATTATTATCTTATACTAACAATGTTCCACGTGCAAATGCACAATCCATTCGGTTTTGCGCAGGGAAAAGAATAAAATCATACTTACAAATACAGTTGTTTTCAACAAAAGACTCTTATAAATAAAAGAACACGAAGATCAATCCTGCAGGAAGTTTTAAAATGCATTTCTCAAAACTAGCTAATAGACTATGATATAGAGTTTCGAACCTAACAGGAATCAGTCTCCACAGTCCTCCACAGGGCATCCATGATCCGATAGTGACCTCGAACGAGCTCGAAGGCTAAGCGGAGGCTTCACGATTCTTTATCGATTGGTCCGAGGAGTTGACGGAAATGGAGAAATTATGGTATGTATTGGAGTTCGTCCACGTGAGGTTCTCTCTTTCTTTCAAGTTTTCGCCTTGGTGAGTGGAGTGAAATTTTAATGCCAGTTTTTATGCCTTTTTTGTATGGTTTCTCTAACTTCTTTGCAATAAAATAACGTAAAACGATATCCAATTCTTCCTTGGTGTTTATCTTAAAAGAAAAAGTATAAAAATCCGTTAAATTCTAGAGTTATATTGCGAAAACTGAACCGATAAAATTTGTAGGCAAAACGCCACGGTTAAAACACGCTGTGTGTAGAAAATACAAGCAAACTTCGAATAATAATTTAACAGTAAAAGAACTTTAAAAGTACGTTACTATAACAGTTTCTTAGACCCCAAAACAACAATGGTCGAAATTATTTTAATAATATCGAGCTTGTACGTGTTTGGATTAAGCTCAAGATTAATATTCATTTTTTTCTGATGTTCAGAAATAGAGAAAGGTAGTTACTCATTTCCTAACTTCTGAAATTTGGTATCCATATAATATAGTTAAGAAATGGAACAACTTTTTCGTCCTGCATTCGGTATTCATTCGCCCATTATTCCAGTAGAACTATCCTTGATGCTTATCGATCCGTAAGATTCCTCAGGATATGGAAGGGTATTCACGGGAGTCGGGAAAGAGATAATAGATAGCTAGCACAGGAGCCGAAAAGTAGTAAAGAACCTTACTTGGGTTGTATCGTCGTGTACGGGAATTGTCAGGGGAATTCTATTCAAATGCAAATTTGGAGTAATCGGCTAGTAGTCGTACCCTACGATAGCATAAATTAAACTATAATAAATATTTATGTGCACATGCTAATGATACATCGTTTAAATATGACTCCAAAATGAGACCACCCAACCGAATTCGCTTCGTGGTCTAGTGGTTAGGTTTAGGGTTAGGGTTGGGGTTGGCATTGTAGTAGTCCTTTGGTGCCGAAGGTACCGAGTTCGATTCTTGGTGTCTTCACTTAATTTTTTTCTAAGTGAGGAGAACCAAAATTTCTAAGTCTCACTCGTGTGTTCGGAAACTCTATGACGCACTTTGTTAATCCGTACACGACGATAGAACCCTTACTTGATATGGGATATTAGCATCGGCCGTGACTCAGGAATTGCCAAACTATACCATAAGCTTTCAGTATTATTTCAATAAACTTACAGTTTTCTTTCCATTTCAGATATAAATACATAACTTGTCTTTAAACGCACAACTGCGCAATCCTTTACCAGGCAAAATGGTCAGGGAAGACAAGGCAACTTGGAAGTCAAACTATTTCCTTAAACTTATCGTAAGTTGATTGTTAAAAATATTCATAGAAAAAAGGGTTTGGCATTGAAATTTCCAAATAGTGGTTCTCCATCTATTGAACATAGGAGTTGATTTTTACAAGGGGAGGGAACCAGAGTCAGCTGATCTAAAATTAACGTCGTAGTTGAAATGGCATCACTGCAAAACTGAAGTGTTATGAAGTCTGCAAAAATTGAATGGCGAGAAATATAAAACTGTCCACCATTGCTATAAAGATATAAAACTCGTTAATTATTGTCACTTTTATCAACCTCTTATTAGCAACTTCATTTTTTTTCATTTGGTGGCCTGGAAATCCATATTCTAGATGAAGTGTGACACCTTTCCATTAAGTCGAGCTGACCTGTCCAAGCGGCCATTTCTCATTAGTTTTAAGTGCCCCTAGTTTTGCAAATTTTCTCAATTCTGATTGGCTACAAAATGTTCTCAGATCAA
Organism: Actinia equina; assembly: GCA_011057435.1. NCBI lineage: Eukaryota > Metazoa > Cnidaria > Anthozoa > Actiniaria > Actiniidae > Actinia > Actinia equina. Next base: position 537,492 of record WHPX01001309.1, on the reverse strand, counting down.
ACCAAGAGAACCAACAGGAACCTCTACCTATATAATAACAAGATTGGGAATCTAATTTACAGTTAACATAAGAGGTTGGCAAGCTCACTGCTACACCAGTTCTTCAACCCATGTAAATTATTAAAATCAGAGTTGCATTTATGGATATTGTTTGTTTCTTTTAGCAACTTTTGGATGAGTACCCTAAGCTCTTTATGGTTGGCGTTGACAATGTTGGTTCCAAGCAAATGCAGCAGATCAGACAGAATCTGCGTGGCAAAGCTGAGGTCCTCATGGGAAAGAATACCATGATTCGCAAGGCCATTAGAGGACACTTGGACAACAACCCTGCTTTGGAAAAGTGAGCAGTCACAAAAGCAAAGCTATTCGAATTTCTGGCCATATAGCCATTACCTTTTTTCTATTACAGTGTTGTTTTTTACTTGCAAATTTTATTGGTACCCTGAAACAACCTCTGGGCTGATTAAGAACACTGCTTACTCATAGATCAATCCATGAAAGAACCTCTGGTCTGATCGATGTCAGGGCATGGCTAACTTGTAGATCGAACCCTGAAACAACTTCTGGACTGATCAAAGTCAGGGCACTGCTAACTCACAGATTCAATTTGAAATTCTTGAGGAAATTTGAGTTTTGGCGAGAAATGAAAACCAGAGAACCTAGAGAAAAATCCTTTAATCAAGGAAGAGACCTAACAAAACTCTACTAGCATATGATACTGAGTCCAGCAATTGAACCCATGGCCCCAGAAGTGATATACAAGGGTACTATCACTTTGGTTCACTATAACTTACATAATGTTGTTTTTCTTTATAGATTACTTCCTCACATCAGGGGAAATGTTGGTTTTGTGTTTACCAGGGAAGATCTTGTGGAGATCCGTGACATCATCCTTAACAACAAAGTAGCTGCCCCTGCTAGGGCAGGAGCTATTGCACCTGTTGATGTCTACATCCCTAGTGGTAACACTGGACTTGGTCCTGAGAAGACCTCTTTCTTTCAGGCCTTAGCTATCCCCACTAAAATCTCTAGGGGTACCATTGAAATCTTGGTAAGCAGTGAAAAACATATTCAGTTCTTCCATATCTATGTAGGTCTGGGCAAACATGATACATTGTGGTCTAGCATGGTTACAAACAATACCATATAAGGGACGGACCATAAGACATTTGGGGGAGGGGGTGGTGGGAAATTCATTTTGTGCAGGAATTTTTTCTTTACGCCTCATGGCTGTGCAGGAATATATTTTGTTTGAAATAATTGGGAATTTTTTCTGGCACTTTTCTAGGCACAATTTTTTCCTGTGCTTAAATTTTTTGGGGGGTTTTTGCCCAACCTCCTTCCCCCCTAAAAAATCTAATGGTTTGTCCCTAACCCAAAGATGTTTGGGAGTTGGGGGTGGCGTAGCAGTAGTGCACTTACCCCATCTAGTTTGATTCTTACAATCAGCATCACATTTAGTGTAAATTCCAAGTGATCTGTGAGTCATGATATGGCTCAGAGGTCGTTACAGAGTACCAAACAAAATTTAAAGTTTGTACGGAAGTTAGTTTTATTAAATACACCTTGTTTACTATCTTGTAAAATACCTATATTTTCCTGCTCATTATCAAATATCATAGTGGAACCTCAGTTGTCCTATAACATCTATACAGAGTAGTCTGTGTCCTGTTGATGTCTCAGATTTCTCAAGTGACATTTCTATAGGAGGATGAAGCCTCAGTTGTCCTATAACATACATGTAGTGTAGTCTATGTTTCCTATTGATGTGTAAGATTTCTTGACAATTCTATAGGAGGATGAAGCCTCAGTTGTCCTATAACATACATGTAGTGTAGTCTATGTTTCCTATTGATGTGTAAGATTTCTTGACAATTCTATAGGAGGATGAAGCCTCAGTTGTCCTATAACATACATGTAGTGTAGTCTATGTTTCCTATTGATTTCTCAGATTTCTTTCTTTCTATAGGCGGATGTGCATTTGATCAAAAAGGATGACAAAGTTGGAGCTTCAGAGTCTGCTCTGTTAACTATGTTGAAGATCTCTCCCTTCAGCTACGGTTTGGTTCTTCGTCAAGGTAAACCTAATATCTTTGTCTTAGTTTTCCAAGACAACTAAGCTCAAACAACTTGTTACTGTTATATACTTTTTTGTAGTAGGGTGTACAACTGTTTTGCTGATAAGATGTAAAATAGAAGGACTTTTAGCTGGGCCATAGTGTTTTTCATGTCTGACCACTAGTCATTCCCTTGAGTATGATTTCTTTGTTTAAAGGTTGTACATGAACATGGAAATGACTCAAACAAAGAATTTTATTAGAAATATAATGAATTATAATTTTTACACACAACATAGTGGTGAGGAATGTACTACTTTCGACAATATGGCGGCCATCTTGCCAGGTGGAAAAACAAAACAAAGATGAAGAAAGTTATATACAGTTTCATATGTTTGCTTTTCTTTTATAGTCTGAGGTGTCATCTTAATTTTCCTTTTTTTGTATTCTCTTAAGAACTGTTGATGCTATTTTTCATGAACATGCGAACTCTATATTTGTGAGCCACACACCAAAATTGGGTTTATGGCTTCAGCCATCAAAACCAATCAGTCGGTACCTTTCATATTTTTGACTGGCAGCAGCAAAAAACCAAATTTCAACATGCAGCTACGCAGCTACAGATTTGCATGTTTATGAAAATAGCAGTAATATCAAATGACGTCATTACTGTAACAAAGATTTATTTGACCCCTGTACACCCAATAAAGCCTTGCAATCCAAAATGGTCACTGTATCACCGAAGCAGTCCATTGACCAAGTCTAATTCTATCACTTACAGTCTTTGAAGATGGCTCCTGCTTTGACCCAAGTGTGTTGGACATCACTCCTGAGGACCTCCTTGGAAGATTCAGGGAGGTAAGCTGGATGTACTGCAGACCATGTATTTGAACATTTCCAGACCAGGGCTTAAAGTAACTGTCTGTAAGTCCCCAGTCAAGATGACCAGCCAAATTAATTTAATCTCTGTCACACCTTGCTTCTGGCTCAATGTTATTGGTCGAAATGACTGGCATGGCAAATATGTGACCAGACAAGCTTCAATTCTAGGCAGACATGGTCTGATGTCTGGCAGTTATCTTAAGCCCTGCAAAACAAGGATTTCCATCAAAGAGCACAAAACTTGGGCAGAGATGCGTCACCTAGTCCATGAGAAGAGTTTTAGTGCTGTAAACCTAGAGATATTCACATTTTGGTATTGATTTTAAGAAGACATGTACCTGTTTGTGGTTCATCTTTTCGTTTATTTGTTGGATTTTGTTTTGGCTATTGACATGAATGCTTGTTTTCATTGTAATATGGTTCTCTTGTTATATTTTTACCAAGTACCCTCCTATTGCTCGTTACAAAACTAATAGTTGCATAATTTTTTTCGTACCTTCCATTTCCAGGGAATTGCCAACGTTGCCTCAGTATGCCTGGAGATTGGCTATCCCACAGTTGTGTCTGTTCCACATTCCATCATCAATGGATTCAAGGTAACAGAATAGAGTAGAAAAGAATTAAAATATTCTGTAAATCACAATCAACATTGGTGTGGTGCTAGAAATGTCCAGATTTTCACAAGCACAGATTTTACTAGAATAGACCTTTTCTGAGTTCCAGAAACATGATGCATTGTGATCTAGCTTGGGTACAAATGACACCATATAAGGCATGAACAAAATATGTTTGTGCCAAGGCTAAACCACAATGTACTATGTTTGCTATTTCAAAAATGGTCTATATCTTATAATAAAGATGAATGATAAAAATGTGATGAGGTCTTGACGTTGCACAAAAAGTTTGGCACCTATGATTATGTCTGATTATGTTATTATATATCTTTTGTTATTATATATCTTTTGTTATTATTTCTATATATTCTACTTTTCTAGTTCATTTTTTACTTTATATTGACGTTGTGCGACATCCAAACCTCGTCCATTTTAACGTGTTTTTATCATTCAATTTTATTATAAATTATTAATGGTTTAAATAAAGCATGTTGTTGCTGTATTAGTATGTGTAATAGGACTCTGTGCTGTCTAATAAGAAATAAGTGGACGAGGAAAATTCCGAGGACTGACAAAATTCGATGAAGCCGTAGCCAGAGTCCAATTTGGCAGTCAGAGGAATTTTTTGAGTTTAATCATTTCTTGATTGGGGAGCATGAAATCCCATTACCTATTAATTATATAGCTGCCTGATTAATCAACAAGACCTGTCCAATTAAGAAAATAACAGGACAGTTACCTATACGGGATTAACGAGAAGCTGTATAATTAATGCATTAACATGACACCTAGTCAAATAGGTCTTCCAAGAATATTATTTTGTGGGTGTGATATTTCGACAGCCCATGTCAAGCCAATATGATTGATCCCTTGGCTACATTTCAGTTTTTATTTTCCATTTTTTTGACAAATGTTTGACTTCTTATTATTACAGAATGTTGCAGCTGTAGCTGTTGAGACAGACATAACTTTCCCTCAAGTTGAAAAGGTGAGAATACAAACAAAACATCAAGTACACATCTAGTGGCTAGTCGTTTTTTGTCGTTGCTTCTGTTAGTGTTTGGTTAGCATTGACTCCTTTCATGTGACGTCAAAGCAGCTGAATTTAGAGGATAAAACTGGTCTACACTCCCTCAAACTACACACCAACTGGCTTAAATACTAACTAACTTGGATTTTAAATTACATTCCCATACGTTAAGTAAATAATTGATTGCATCACCCAACACTGTGAATTTACACCCGTGATAAACCTATTGTTTTGCCATCCAAATTGAGCTGCATTCTGAAGTGCTGCAAGGGGTCTATAATTTTATTGGATAAGTATCGACTTATCCAATGGATAGTTGCTAACTACCTTCATGTAACCAACTGGACCCTAAACATTGTAGCGTTTAATAAGTCATGCTGACTAATTTGAACAATTTTAGTGGGCTTATCATCTTTTTCCTTGAAGTTGTAGGAAATGTGTAAAGATTTTGCCACAAGTACGATGCTTATCAATGTATGTTATTCTAATTTAGCTCAAGGCGTACCTAGAGGATCCATCTGCTTTTGCTGTAGCTGCACCTGCTGCAGACGCTGCTGCTGCCCCAGCAGCTGCTGCTGAAGAAAAGAAGGAAGAGTCTGAAGAAGAGAGTGATGAAGATATGGGCTTCGGTCTGTTCGACTAAGCTCTTTTCACTAGACTTCCTTAGTTGTTACAGCTATACTGAACAATAAAGAGCTTCATTCTCCAATCATGGCTTTGTGTATTTTATACTTATTGATAGAATGCATACCATATATCTATAGACCTCAGACCTCAACCTGTAGTTTACTAGACCTCAATTAAGCAATAGAAAAAAAAAGAAATTTGCATGAAATTGTGCTATTTAGTATTACTAAAGTTTCACGGTTATATTGTTTGCACTCTAAACTGCATATCTACAAAACTTTGCTCTACTGTAATTCGTAAATTTTATTAGTTAATTTTTTCACATATATATGGTATGCACACTAACCAAGTGCATTAATAATGTGCATTATCGTCGCCATAAGGTCCTTACCATACTATGGAAATTCCTTGATTGACGTCTACCAAAATAAATTTTTGCAATAGCAACTTGCAATTTCCAAATGGATTTAAAGTGCACTTTCTCTGTTTAGGTAGAGTGCATACCATATATCCATGAAAAAGGTAACTAACAAAATTGTCAAAATTACTGCAACTTTTCGTAGGTCTACTCTCTACAGAGGTCTACTGAACTTGCTAATTTGTGCAATTTCTTCCAAAGTTTTTCACGGAGTTATAGTATGCGCTCTACTACTATCATTCCTCCTTATATTTCCAATTGTGAATGCTTTTGAAATTATCCCCAAAAACGGGTAGAAGGATTTTTGATTCCTCGACTGCAACTAGCCATATTCGTAATTATATTTATAAAAGACCTAAAACCAGTGGTTCCAGTCGAAATTTAAAATATATTAATTGGAAAGGGTACATAGTGATTTTGTGCGTTTAAACTCTTGATGTTTTTAGTAGCAAATAATCCTAACTTGAAATATTTTCGGAATGATACTAATAACCGGAGCCCATACTCCCAGACCCGAATGCTGTAGCGTCCGGTATGGCAGCGCGAAGCATTTACGGCTATGCCAGAGATTTCGACCCCGACACCGCTATCCCCGGGAGGAATTACAGACTGATCAGGAAGCTCGGCCGAAGCCTAAGGGAGAGGTTAGTCGGCCCCTAGACCGTAGATGATTAACCCATTGCTATGACCAGCAAACCTAATATTTCGCCTGTTATTGCTGTTGACTAACCAACCATAGCCACTTCTTTCCATGTGGGATGCGCTTTTTAACCACCACCCGGTTAGCTCAGTTTGTAAGAGCGTCGGTCTGTCGGAGGTCGTGGTTCAAGCCTCGGCCGGAACAACACTCAGGGCCCTTGAAATAACTGAGGAGAAGGTGCTGCCTTTGTAATAATATCTGCAAATGGGTAGACTTTCAAGTCTTCTCGGATAAGGACTTTAAACCGTAGGCCCGGCCCTGTCTCCAAACAGTAAATGGGGGACATAAAAGAACCTGTTGAATTATTCGTGAAGGAGTAGGGGATTGTCTCCCGGTTGAACAGCCTCTCCCAATTTGGAGGCATAACATTAACGCTCTTATGTATAATGAGCTCGAAAAAACGACACGTTGAAGTGTTGATGAACTTACGATCTGATGAAAGGTACTTTTTGGACATTTATTTATTACTTACAATATTACAATGCTTTAAACTTATCATAATCTTCTAAAATTTAATATATATTAATTGGAAAAATGGAGTAAACACGTGCACTTATTGCCAACTTAATCGGAAAAGAGTAAAATGTAAATGCATAATATTCTTTACCAAGAGACCATGGACTCGATCTTATACTTACGTACATAGGAATAAATAGAGTATGAAACGTTCTTTTTCCGGTGGGCTTAACTTCAACGGATACAGATCAAGAAGATGGATCAACGGAGATATGTTGAAAGTTAAACATCATTTCCGCTAGACCTACTGCACCAGGTCCGTTACCCTTTCTCCCTGTCGCTCCAACCAAACGAAAATCACTATCAACATCAACTTCTTGTTTATACTTCATGCGCCATCCTCTGTTGCCGTAAGCGTCACTAGAGCTGCCATCACTGAACTTAAACTGCACTCTTGCCATCACCCCATTTGAAAATCCCATCTTCATTCCTGTTACGTGGGTATCTGATAGAGTGATTACATGTTCACTCTTGCTACTTACTTTGGGGGCACCAAAGGCGTGGCCGGCACCCTTGCCCTCGTAGTGAAACTGAATTCGTTCTATGAAGTTTCCAGCCCAGATGTGAATCTCTGTTATAACCCCATTATTGTCCTTTAGTTCTTGACCGATAATTGTCGCCATGTTCTTTTTTTCATGATCTCCCTTCGTGAGTGCCACGGAGTACGGACCATAGCTCACTTCTGACACCGTAGTGTCGGCTTTAGCTGCGTCGTTCTCATGACCGGGAAGGAATGTTCCGAGGCTGAACGTGCGAATAAAGGCGTCCATCATCATACTGGCATTTGCTTCATTATACATCCTCAATTTTGCGCGCTTCTGGACGTCTTTGAAAGTTTTCTTGTTCTTATTCCACGGTTCACTGTACTTGACAGACTCGCCGTCGAAGGAATCTTTCGTTTTGCCATACGCCGTCCAGTAGAAAAATGGAGGAATGAGCATGGGTTTTTTCTTTGTCTTTACTGACACCGATATCTCATCTTCTCTCCACTCTTGCCACTGAGAGTACACAGAGAGGAAGTGTGAATGGTAGTCAGATACTTTAGTGGTTAGGTCTTTTTCCCATTGATCTTGATCTGTAGCATCAGTATAAAGTTTAAGGCCATGTTCGTAGCGCTCTCTGAGGACGGTCAAGTGTAAATACGCATGAGCGACGGTTAGAGGAATCAAGTGGATAGTATTGTCCGACTCAGTCAGCTCGCTGTACAATTCATTGCACTGTACTATGATAGCAGATAGGAGGCTCGCTCGCTCTTTATTCGAAGCATTGGAATACATACTCAAGCTTTGCTTCAAACCATTCAACTGTGCCTCTCGTTCATCTAGCTCGTGCTCCAAAATCTTAATCTCGATGAGATGCTCGACTTGTGACTTGATCAGTGACCAAATATCTTCTGTGTCATCGGGCCAAAATAACTGTATGGCGACCTTCACCACCTTTCCAACTGTGGGGATCATGCTTGCAAGACCTTCAGCCAGGGTCTTGAGGCGATTGTTCCATGAATCTGACACTTCAATTTCTCCCATCTTACTATATAAAATTACTTATTCTTCAATGTCTTCGACAAGTTTCACCAAGTATTGAATAAATGCCGTTTTGGATGAAGCCTTTTATGTGTTTTGATATTGTTATTCAAATGGAGTTAAAAGAACGTGTCTCATTAATACAATTTGAAAAACGTGTCTTCATCTCTGACGTCATTGCGGAGGGAGGCCAGCATTCTGTACGCGAAAAAAAACGCGCGCATTTCCGCAGCATAAAATTGCTTTAAAAAGGCAAATGCACAAATAAAATCCACATCTTCAGAAATGATGTTATTTTGCTTGGGTTAATAAAATGATGGTTTTTTTCCTTGGTTATTTTTTCGTGACTTTCGTGACTCTTGCCTCTCATTATTATGCGCAAATAAACTCATGCCGACAAGAGCTTTTCATTGTGACGTAATATCAATGACAGGTGAGTGACGGTAATGAGGTGCGATATCCGTTACGTAACTTAAGATCGGTCACGTCTGATCTCGGACGTCGACCTGTGTGTGAAGTCGATCTGTAACATACAAGATAAGGATCGAAGAAAGATGGGGTGCATCCTCCACGTTGCGTGACGACCGACACTAAAAACGGATGCGTGGGATACTACGATCGAGGGGCCGTTATCCAATACATTTACCCACTGGATAAGATTTATCCGTCAAAAAGCGCTATCCAGGCTATGTACAACAGGACCCAGGAGGGGAAAAGTCATCGCCCACCATGACACCCGAGGAGTCTTGACATGATGTTGATTATCCGCCTAGCTTCCCATGAGGCCAAAAGACGTAACCGTTACGTCAGGGTTGAAACACGACAAGAGACATCTTTTTTTTGGACAAAGTCGACTCGTTTGTTAAAATGGAGGCTTTGACGTCCCATGCACCCAGCCCAAGAATAATCCCTGAGGCGCAGCTGTGTGCAGGCCGCTCAGCGTAATGTATAGCTTGTGAGAGAAAAATATCATTTGTTATTTTTCCACCAACCACTCGGGTTCTGACGTAAATCAAATACAATCGCGAAAATTTCACCAACCCCTAAGAAAAATGCAAAGCTGAAGAACGCCTATGGTTTGATTGTTAGTCTCTACGACTGATGAGCCGATCATCAGCACCACTGATCGCGCCAATCATTCGAAATCGATCCTGCCCACTATATGTTCATGCACAAAAATGTTTGCTACTAAAACGTTTTCTTTTATTGCCCCTTCAAAAAGCTTATAATTGTGTGTGATACCCAGGATTGCGTCGTCCGCTTCCTCTCTGCGTGAGTAAAACATTCATCAAGCGGTTGAAACGAGAAAGCCGTAGACACTTATTTTGGAATATGGCTGACGTCATCAGTTCGAAAACTTTAATAATTTCAAATCCTAAAAAGAATATAAACTTCCTGCATGCATAAAAGAATCTTACAAAAAGAATTAAATCAAAATTCAATACTTATATATATAGTGTTAACTCCTACTGATGATAATAGATACAGCGATTTTTAGCAATGACTCCGTGGCGCAATGGTAGCGCGTCTGACTCCAGATCAGAAGGCTGCGTGTTCGAGTCACGTCGGGGTCATAGCAATTAATATATTTTTTGTACAAATAAACTCTCAACATATGCGTAAAGGTTTAATTATTCCTCACTGAATACTCATTTTCACGTCTCAGAAATTAAGTTATGGGTGAGATCCGCCAAGAAGAAGGAGAAAACGTCCGCCAACAGGGGAGGGGGAGCTCTAGGGTCAACTAGACTTTCGAAGCTCTGAACGACGTTGTGCATTTGTTGTGCAATAAAGGACGTATGTGGAGTTAATTTATATAGCTCCAAGATCATTAATTACTCAGTGAGAAAAGTTTAACTGATTATTTTATAAAGAGTGGTCAATAGTTGTGCTGTATTACAAAAACTCCCACTTCAGTTGTTTATGAAAATCACTTCCTTTAAACTAGAATCTTTAAAAAGGATTCAAGATAATTAGAAATTTGACAAATTATGGCTGGTTCAACCACTTGTGAATATTTAAAAATTAATTGTAGAGAGACAATAATTATTATGTGCTTAATCAACATTGACTCCGTGGCGCAATGGTAGCGCGTCTGACTCCAGATCAGAAGGCTGCGTGTTCGAGTCACGTCGGGGTCAGTGGGTATATTTTATTTTGCGCGAATAAACTCTCAGCTTTTGCGCAAAAGGTTGTGCTGCGAAGGCTTGTTTTTAATTATTTTATAAAAAGAATCTTCAAAGAGGATTCAAAATGTAATTTGAACTTCACTATTTATGACTTTCAACCACTTGTGAAGATTTCAAATTTAGAGAAATTATAAAATCAAAAGAAAATGGACTCCGTGGCGCAATGGTAGCGCGTCTGACTCCAGATCAGAAGGCTGCGTGTTCGAGTCACGTCGGGGTCAGTGGGTATATTTTTATTTTGCGCAAACAGACTTTCAGCATGTGAGCACTCGGACACCTAACAAAAATACAAGTGCTATAGTTAAAGCGCACTAACCTTTTTTCACAACAGCTACATGCGCAAATATTTCCAATCTCTCTTGTAAAAAGCAAATCAAAAATGCTGTAGTCCAGAACATAAAATAATATACCTTTCTATGACCCAGACACGGTGAACTGAACACGCAACCTTCTGATCTGGAGTCAGACAAGCTACCATTGTGTCACTTTAGTCACCACTTTATTTAAACTAGAACCTTCAAAAAGGATTCATGATAATTAGAAATTTTACAATTTATTGCTGGTTCAACCATTTGTAAATTTTTGAAAATTAATTGTAGAGAGACTATAATCATTGTTTTTAAAAAGAATTGACTCCGTGGCGCAATGGTAGCGCGTTTGACTCCAGAACAGAAGGCTGCGTGTTCGATTCACGTCGGGGTCAGTGCGAGTATTTCTATTTTGCGCGAAAAAATTCTCAGCTTTTGCGCAAAAGGTTGTGTTGCGAAGGCTTGTCCCTATATTCACCATTTTCCATACATTGGTTCACTGGTCAAATACAAAGTACTCAAGCGAGGCGCCAAGCACCTTCAAAGGATTATTCAAATTTGAACCTTGTAACCTCGACTGAATGCTTCGTGTTTGACCAGTGAATGCATGGAAAATGGTGAGTATCGTTGGCTTGATCGCTGGGTCGAGAAAGAAACAATGGTGTTGTGAAAATGATCCATGAATATCTTAATTTCCCAAATATTTTTCGTTCACTCGTTTGAACATCGGTCAGCAATTGTCGTGCTCAAGGATATTATATAACTACATATATTTCATATGTTTTGAATTATTTTATAAAAAGAATCTTCAAAGAGGATTCAAAATGTAATTTGAACTTCATTATTTATGACTTTCAACCACTTGTTAAGATTTCAAATTTAGAGAAATTATAAAATAGCAATAACATGGACTCCGTGGCGCAATGGTAGCGCGTCTGACTCCAGATCAGAAGGCTGCGTGTTCGAGTCACGTCGGGGTCAGTGGGAAATTGTTTTTATTTTGCGCGAATAAACTCTCAGCTTTTGCGCAAAAGGTTGTGCTGCGAAGGCTTGTCTTGAATTATTTTATGAAAAGAATTTTCAAAGAGGATTCAAAATGTAATTTGAACTTCAATATTTATGACTTTCAACCACTTGTGAAGATTTCAAATTTAGAGAAATTATAAAATTAACAGAAAATGGACTCCGTGGCGCAATGGTAGCGCGTCTGACTCCAGATCAGAAGGCTGCGTGTTCGAGTCACGTCGGGGTCAGTGGGTATATTTTTATTTTGCGCAAACAGACTTTCAGCATGTGAGCACTCGGACACCTAACAAAAATACAAGTGCTATAGTTAAAGCGCACTAACCTTTTTTCACAACAGCTACATGCGCAAATATTTCCAATCTCTCTTGTAAAAAGCAAATCAAAAATGCTGTAGTCCAGAACATAAAATAATATACCTTTCTATGACCCAGACACGGTGAACTGAACACGCAACCTTCTGATCTGGAGTCAGACAAGCTACCATTGTGTCACTTTAGTCACCACTTTATTTAAACTAGAACCTTCAAAAAGGATTCATGATAATTAGAAATTTTACAATTTATTGCTGGTTCAACCATTTGTAAATTTTTGAAAATTAATTGTAGAGAGACTATAATCATTGTTTTCAAAAAAAATTTAATGACTCCGTGGCGCAATGGTAGCGCGTCTGACTCCAAATCAGAAGGCTGCGTGTTCGAGTCACGTCGGGGTCAGTGTGCGTATTTCTATTTTGCGCGAAAAAATTCTCAGCTTTTGCGCAAAAGGTTGTGTTGCGAAGGCTTGTCCCTATATTCACCATTTTCCATATATTGGTTCACTGGTCAAATACAAAGTACTCAAGCGAGGCGCCAAGTACCTTCGAAGGATTATTCAAATTTGAACCTTGTAACCTCGACTGAATGCTTCGTGTTTGACCAGTGAATGCATGGAAAATGGTGAGTATCGTTGGCTTGATCGCTGGGTCGAGAAAGAAACAATGGTGTTGTGAAAATGATCCATGAATATCTTAATTTCCCAAATATTTTTCGTTCACTCGTTTGAACATCGGTCAGCATTTGTCGTGCTCAAGGATATCATATAACTACATATATTTCATATGTTTTGAATTATTTTATAAAAAGAATCTTCAAAGAGGATTCAAAATGTAATTTGAACTTCATTATTTATGACTTTCAACCACTTGTGAAGATTTGAAATTTAGAGAAATTATAAAATAGTAAAAACATGGACTCCGTGGCGCAATGGTAGCGCGTCTGACTCCAGATCAGAAGGCTGCGTGTTCGAGTCACGTCGGGGTCAGTGGGTATATTTTTATTTTGCGCGAATAAACTCTCAGCTTTTGCGCAAAAGGTTGTGCTGCGAAGGCTTGTTTTGAATTATTTTATAACTAGAATCTTCAAAGAGGATTCAAAATGTAATTTGAACTTCAATATTTATGACTTTCAACCACTTGTGAAGATTTCAAATTTAGAGAAATTATAAAATTAACAGAAAATGGACTCCGTGGCGCAATGGTAGCGCGTCTGACTCCAGATCAGAAGGCTGCGTGTTCGAGTCACGTCGGGGTCAGTGGGTATATTTTTATTTTGCGCAAACAGACTTTCAGCATGTGAGCACTCGGACACCTAACAAAAATACAAGTGCTATAGTTAAAGCGCACTAACCTTTTTTCACAACAGCTGCATGCGCAAATATTTCCAATCTCTCTTGTAAAAAGCAAATCAAAAATGCTGTAGTCCAGAACATAAAATAATATACCTTCCTATGAGCCAGACACGGTGAACTGAACACGCAACCTTCTGATTTGGAGTCAGACACGCTACCATTGTGTCACTTTAGTCACCACTTTATTTAAACTAGAACTTTCAAAAAGGATTCATGATAATTAGAAATTTTACAATTTATTGCTGGTTCAACCATTTGTAAATTTTTGAAAATTAATTGTAGAGAGACTATAATCATTGTTTTCATAAAGTATTGACTCCGTGGCGCAATGGTAGCGCGTCTGACTCCAGATCAGAAGGCTGCGTGTTCGAGTCACGTCGGGGTCAGTGTGATTATTTTTGTTTTGCGCAAACAGACTTTCAGCATGTGAGAACTCGGACACCTGACAAAAATACGATGACGTCATTTTCGTTGGCTGTTAACATGATCAAAATACATTGTGACAGACCAGTGATATAGTCAAAGCGACATGCAACAAAAACGTCGGTAACCTTTTTTCAAAATGCTGCATGCGCAAATATTTCCAATCAATCGTAGTCCAGGATAAAATATGATATTCTCCCTTTGACTCCGACGTGACTCGAACACGCAGCCTTCTGATCTGGAGTCAGACGCGCTACCATTGCGCCACGGATTCAACCTTGAGTCTTTTCTTTCCCTTTCCGTTTTCGTTGTTTTCCTTTCTTGGTCACCCTGTGTTAAAACTTACTCTCCCCAGTTTCTTCAAATCTCCCGGTCTTTATTGTTGACGTCACGTGTGTACGCTGACGACGGTCCCGGACTCAATAAAGACCTTGACAACCAAAAAAATAGCTCAGAAAACATCCTGTTTTCAACCTCTAATCATTCCTTTATATCTAGAAATCTTTGTATACTTCTACCTTAAGTTCATGGCCACATTGTACGTTGTTATCGGTGAGAACTAGATAGTATTTTGGTTATTTTAAGTGAAAATTGAGTCAAGGTTCCAGTTCTTACTTCATTTGTGGTGAAAAACAACCAGAACATGAGCCACGCAGCTCCCGGGTGAGTGATTATCTTTATTATTAAACACGTATTTTTCTCCATAAACAATCCATGAATAAGAAGAGAAACTCTTCTCTATCTACGACATAGAAAACAATATTAACACTTGGTCAAGCTGTCGTAAGCATTTTCCAAAATTGCTCAACAATATTTGAACTGTTCACCACACATTTAACAAAGAAATACGCCAAATTTTAAGAGGCTTTCAACTTCAAGATTTATTATTCCTTTACTTATAATTAAACTGTTCGTGTTGGATCTATATAGATATACTATTAAGGTAACTTTAGAACTGTTTCTTTTACAACTAAAGAGCCTTCGACATCTCTTTTTAATTTTCGTGGAAACTCTGTTTATATAGTTGAGCTAAAGTACAACGGATGTAAAGCCATTTAACTTATTTATAAATATAACCCCCCAATTTTGGGACTGAAAGACCATTAATATTTTCATAATATCATAAGCTATAATATTTCCTGACGTTTTTACTAAGAAATTTTCTCAAACATTTCCTAATTAGTTTGATATGCCGTACAGTTTAGGAAAGAATATCTTATGATAGGCGAGGGAGATCTAGGAGATAACAATTTGTTTAAAGAAAGTTCTAGTTTTTAAGAACAAAAGACAGTTCATGTATCCCGCTAAGCTTGTCTTTAATATATCGCTGTTTTGGTTTAAGTTCTTGGAAAAATTTCATAGACTTTTCTTTGTTGTAATATATAAGACAATCTGAACACGTTTGAAAACTTTCAATCTCTTTAAATGCTCACTTAACCTTTGAATATTGGACCAATGGACCAGTATTTATCCATTTACGATATTTTTAATTACTTCAATTTGTTCTTTAAAAAAAGAATTTTGAGCTTACAGTTAAGCACTGGTATGAATAACCCTGCAAGGTTCACTGTAATGAGAAAATGAAATAAGAATGAAAGTAAAAAAGAATAGTCAAAAAAATAAAAATACTATATTCATGACAAATCTCATAGAAAAATGAAGCAAGTGAGATCGAGTGACTGTCAAAGAGTATACTATTTCACTCGACAAGGTAAGATGATATTGCAATCGGTAAAGACACATTTTTTTATAATAAGAAAATCAAAAAATACAGGTGTTGAAAATTTTTGGGGATTGCACAAGTACATTCAAAGTTATTATGAGCTTCATGGGAATTATCTTGGATTTAGATTTTAAATCACTAAGCTAAAAAATTCAGCTTCCAAGTTTTATACTTGATGAAATTGATTTTTGGTTAACGTCAATCAAATTTTTCATTATTAGTTGTGCTATTTTTGATGCATGGCTTTGATTAGCGTCTTCCAAAACCTGAGTTTGCTATATGGTTCCACAGATTTGTTAAAATGAATGATAATTTGTTATTTTGAAAATAAAGAGAATATGCAAAAACAAAATCCATTAGAGGAATTTTCTGGTGATATATATATACACCTACTTGCAAGAATGTTGTCATACAAAAATAGAACATTAGTGATTTAGTTGGATAGGAATTATACTAAAAAAACAAAATAAGATCACTGAAGCTGAACTTTTTATTTTGTTTTTAGCTTATCTATTTCAGGTATCATATATGTATTAATTATCAATGTGAATGTACGTGTATGTCATTAATGTAAGGCTTAAGCTAAAAGGGAGTCATTAGGGTGATCTGATGAAATCTAACTTCTCCAATGTAATCCTCTATATCTTGACTAATGGTGGGTAGTAATCACATGTACAGCTGGCTTATTCTTTTCACATGATATATATTCTAAATTTACTACAGCTTTATCCTGCTAATGTGAAAAAATTATCAACATTTTGTTATTCATCAGCTTCCTACAGTGTAGCTGGGTTCTTTATTTAGTGCTGGTTTTTTTTATTTTGCATGCTTTAGCATACCTTTTAGTCTTGTTTCATTCCAATACAGTCCACTTCCCTCCTATATTTAATGTTAGGAAGAAAAACCATTAAAAATATTTAAATTTATCGTAATATCTAAGTAACACCCAACACACACAAAAAAAAATGTAATGTTTAAAAACTTCTAAACACTAAACATGCCCAGGTTATTCTTAAGTTTAAGGTATTTTTAATCATCCAATTTAAATCATTTATCTACGTCACTATAGGTTTGTTTGTTCCCACAGAATATAGCACATACTAAATAGAATTGTATAATTATATATTAATGCTTTGGTATTGCAAACTAAAGACCTTTTTTTTGAGTTTGCCCATGAAAAAAGATTAATCCATTCATGGATTAAATCTCAAAAATAGATAACTCTAAAAGGTTCTTCACTATAGCTAATGCTACTTAGTGTATTTTGTGCTATTTTATCAAATCTATCAGAAATCCCTACCAGACAGACAGGAAGCCAGACTTTTTTGATTCCTTTTTATCTTGAGATGGAATAATTTAGTGATGAGGGTTTCTGTTAAAAACAAACAAATTTCCAGATGTTTAATTTACTTTGGTATTACAGTGTCTCCACTGCATAGTAATTTAATAAAAGAAAGTCAATCAAATTTATTACAGCTGTATTTTTATCAGAACTGATTTTTTTTCCTCTTAAATTTAAAAAAAAGTTTGTTCTCTTATCTTCTATCTACTTCTAAAATTTCTTTATTCCTATCACTGTATCACTGGTGAAAAGGTATTAAAACAAGTTAGTTATTTGATGCATTTGGAAAAAAAACTATCTCGATATTAAATTCCATGATTGCCATGGTTACTTAGTAATAAACAATTAAGCAGTATGGAAGAGTATAGTCATCTTCTCTGGTTAATGTCAATATTTTAAATTAAAACTTAGTATATTAAGGATGATTAATTTACCTAGTTACTGACTGAACAGTAAAGAAAATCAGGCTCAGAAAAGACCTCAATCAATAATATAGGACAAGTCTAGGACTATGACATTAAACTAAGAAACATGAATCACAGAGGCATTCCCCATAAACACTTTTTCCTTGAGGTTTTATTTCCGTTTTATGCCCAAGGCTTGTGCTTCTCCTCACTCTTCTTTTGTGCTTGAAAATTCTTGTTTCCTGTGTCCTATTTTACTACTAAAGCAAAACACAGTTCTATTTATTTAATTTTAATCTTCTTGTTTTGACAGCCAACTGGCGGCCTATAACAGCCTTCAAGACAAGCACCTTTCAGGATACTTTAATAATGGACGTATGAAAAAACACCTTGTTAAATCAGGATTGGTAAGTGAAAATGTAGTTATTTGGAATTGCCTTCATTCTCTTTTTTAATCTAAAGTGAGTTATATAAAAATTCATGACAAATGAATAATTAAAAGCAGGTTCCAGGAACTTTAATACTAGATACACCTAGATGTCTGGCAAAGATCTAAGAGGGATTTATTCTGCTGTTTTCTACCTCTTCATATGAATAAAAAATCAACTCCACTCGTTATGATTTAGAAAAGTATTTTTTTGTTATCTTGTTGAATATTGTTAAAGTGGTACTACCTATAGCTAGTAGGTTAGGTCTTATAAAACATTTATAAACCAGTGCTTAAATATCTTAATATCAGTTAATATCTACCCATCTTGAAATGTTTTCCATTAATTGAGCCTAGTGGATTAGCAGAGCCAATCTCCTTACTATACTTTTTTATTATGCAAGCTGATATTATTTTCTGTTAATATTTATCTTAGATAACAAAAAAAGGAAAAATCATAGATGAGAAGACCTACAGACTGAACATGGCTAAGAAAGAACACAGAAAGCATGTTAGAGATCTTCTAGCAACAGCTATTATCCACAAAGCGCTTGACATGGAGGTAATAAAAACAACAATAACATGTAAAGTTAACATGTGTGTTTTGGGCCACCTGTGCTTTTAATAGACACAGGAAGCTCATGCACTTTAAAGTTTCTAGCAAAAATCACAGAAAATGAAAATTAGAAATTATATCAAAAATAAACAATAAAAACAAACATTTATAATGAGGAATTCAAGGGTGACCAGAAATATTTTCTTAAATTCACAAATTAAAAAAACAAACAAAAATGTCTGATCATGCATCATATAAGACCACCTGTTCACTCCTGATTTGCCGTTAAATATGTTACAGAGGACAAGACAGTATGAAATAAGAAAGAGACTGGATGAAGTTTATAAAGTTGAGCTTGTTAGAAGAGTCAAGGTAATATCATGGTGTATTATATCTCAGTAAAACTTATCACTAGTAAATGAGCTTGGTGTAAGGTGCTTTTTAAGTGGGATGGGAGGGGCCTGGTTCATATAGTCAATGTCACCATGGCACCCTGTCATGACCCATTTTGCACCTGTCACACTGATGATCTTAGTCTGGTCAGTGGAATACTAACATATATATATATATATATATTGTAGAAAAGGGTGGGCAGGAAAATCCAACTATGTAGTGACGTTTAGCATGCGGTTGCTAGAGGCTAGTGAATATTGTAATGCGTATGAGTGTTGAGCATAGGTCATTCTGGCGTGTGATCCCATTGATCCATTATCAATCAATAGAGTTATATCACGGTAACCACTGATCATGCTTATGTTGAAACAAATGATTCCTAATCTTGATATTTTGATCTTGATATTTCTTTGCATTTGCCTCATATCACTATTAAAGTGATTCCTAATCTTGATATTTGATCTTGATATTTTGATATCTCTTTTTTTGCATTTGCCTAATATCATTATTAGTGTCATTTTTACTTTTTCTTTGTGTCTATTTATAATATTATTCTTCATTGTGACTCTGCCTTTCTGGATTTTTCAAAATTTTAACAAACATAACTTATATCTAGTAAATAGATATTTTGGACTCCCTTACAAATGCTCAGAATTAATTAACCTTGGATCATCTTATACTTGCTCTTTATTCCTTAAGCTGCAGATAAGATTCTTGATTTCCTTCACAGACCTCTTTACTTTCATTAGATTACTTGATGGATGATTGACAACTTGTGCTTCACAGCTCTAATCTTCTAGGCATTGCACCCATATATATGCTGTCAGTCAATCAATTTTCAAGTTTTTCTGTAGTACCAGATTACCTTCCTACACTAATGTACTTATAATATCTCTTTCTGTCTTAATACCTCTTATTTCACCTGTCCTTTAGGAAGATGATAATCAAGAGGTATGTCTCACTCTTATTCTGTCTGTCGGGACACTTGTCTGTCTATCTGCCTCTTTATCTTTCTATCTCAGGTTTACAGAATTACTGTCAAATGTTGATAAACTCTAGCTAGATCTGTATTCTGTAATACTATGCAGAATACAGAAAAAATCGAATAATGTCTGTTAACTGTCTGTAGCACTTACTAAAATTAATAACTGAAGTTTTATAGATTTCTCATGGGCATGAAAAATGAGAGAACAGTTTTAAGGAAGTCGCACGTCAATTGGAATTCGCAACAGGAATTTGCAACTTAAAGCACTCATCAACCCATAGGTTTACCTCTAAGACTGTTAAATAACCATTGTTGAGTCGAATCTGCTTTATTTTGTGATCATCTAAGGCATTACTGACTTGTCCAGACTTGAGACTCCACTCACAGTCATGTTACTATTCCTGTTATTTTGAATCTACACAAAGGATATGACATTATCCAGACATGCTCAAATATCCCAACATCAATTTCATGCATCATGATATCGTAAAGTATAAATAAAGAGATAAGTATTTAAAACAACCTTCCATTTAAAAGTGGAAAATGCCATCTTAAACTGGAAGATGACGTGTTTACTTTGACCTCAGATATCATATCCCGATTTGTGATATTATATCTGGGATTAACCAATCACACCTCGAGTTTGGTTGCACCTACTTTGGCCGGGATATCATATCCTATCTTAAGATATTATATCCGACCTTGTCCAATCATTAGCCTGCTATATTTAGAAACAGACATGATATCCTTTTTGGACCAATACAAAGCGTTATATTTGTGTTGATATACATATCTGTTTACCAGTTTCAAAATCATCTTGGTACGAAATCCAATACGGGTTTATTTTACCTTCAAACTCATAAATTCAACTAGCATTGAAAGTGATTTTTCTTTAATCGATCGCTTTTGCCACATATTCATATTATTCGCTAATAAGAGCCACCTCGCTCTTTCACGAGTTTCCGAAGTCAAAACTTTGGTTTGCCGTTGATCTTAGACTAGTACTTGGTACTAATTTTATAAAAATTCCAATGATAAGGTCATTACCATGGCTAGAATACGATGCAGCGGCCTAACTCCTCTCCTTTGGTGTCTTTTGTATTCGATAATTTACATGTCATATTTGGATTCTTTTGTGGATATGGAGATATGATATCCAACTTTATCCGATCTTGTACCTCATATTTTTCGAAGCAGACATCATGTTCTTTCTCTGTCAATAGCTGTCACCCATCAACAATAACTCGTTTTTACGCTTCGCGTATTTATGAGCTAGTTAAAAACGTCAATTTGACTCACAACCCGTGTTACATTATTTCACGCGTGCTATATAATATAAACAACGGCCAATCAAACCTGGTCAATATTTAAACGATTGGCAATCTATCTTGGAGGATAATTTTGATTTGTGATTCGTAAAAATACTTTTGTATTTTAGGCCGTTCAAAAATGCACTCACCATAATTTCGAAGAAAGACATTTACGATGGGAAGACTTCCGGCGTGACCTAGGGTCGGTTGCCGAAAGAAATCCGTTGAACTGGTGTACAGTGAGCTCCAAGTACGGGTCAGAACAAGCGAGGTTGTATGTGAATACAGGCAAATTTCATGGCTAAAATTTGGCGCTGGAAAGAATATTCGAAGACGTACAAGGTTTCAAAGACTCGTGATAGTTCGCTTTTGGGACTCGAGTCTCCATTCTTCTCTTATTTCTTACTAGTGGGGAAAAAAATTCTTAAGACTGGCTAAATTCGAAAATAACCACACAAAGCGAGTGCTATTTCTCAATGATCGGGTAAAATTTTGAGGCTTTTTTTCACGTTTCAATGATTTTATTGAAATTGTTGATGAATCCCCATACATTTCCTTATAACATTAAACACCACAGAAACCAAGCACTGAATAAATAGCTAGCCTGCGGAAAGATCATAGCCTGCGTGCCTCCGAACGTTTATTCGTACAGAAAATACCGGATGCAGATCATAGAAGATCATAGAATACCAATGGCAAAATGAAAAGTAATACGAGAAAATTTGATATTTGCACCGTTGACCCGTCAAACTGATAATGAATATGGGTTTAGTGAAGACCCCCTACTAATCGTTCCGGCCACTTTGAGATTTCAAAGTCAACTTGGCTAGCATTCTGTAGTCTCCATAGTCGACTGGAATAAGCCAGAGTTGTATCAATTATTAATTAATATTAACTATGAATAAACTTAGAATACTCGCTTTCTCTATGTAGTTAGGATTTTTTCATTTGCTGCTAAGATCATTGCAAGACCAGAGTTTTTACAGCAACAAGTTTAAGAATGTAGCCTGCTTTAGGCTACCGGATGCGGTTGGGACGCGAACCAGTTACAATTCGAAATAAATGTTCAAAACAGAAATAAACCTGGGCACTTCTAATGAATCAGGAAATATGATATATATTTCTTTATCTCTAAGATTGATTGGTTTAGGAAAATGTGCATTTTTTGACTTCCGGTCATTTAGTGTAATTCGTGTTTTATTTAGCCGGCAGTCGTGTTATTGATTTCACTAAGTCACTGAATTCATGGCTTCGTATTCTATGCCGGGCATCGGCGAAAAGTAAAATATGAGATCTAAAACGTTTTTCTGGTTCGCTTGGGCTAAAAGAATAAAGTTGGAGTAGCTTGGAATCGATTGGTTATATTTCTAGCTAGATATAATTAAAAATTATCGACTGCCGGCCATTTAGTAATTTGAAGACCCTGACCGGCAGCCGGTCATATAGACACAGCGAATCATATAATCAGAATAGTGAAGCCATGAGCTGTGCTCGCGATCAAAGTTAATCATAAGATGAAATCCGATAAGCCACGACAATGCGCGCGAACTTCAATTCACGCCATGCATGTCTCTTGTTTGGATTAGAAGCCATCTAATCTCTGCGTTATTCAAAGACATTTAATGGAGCATGAAAAGTTTTATTCGTGTGGTAAATGTTTCAGTTTTCATGTTCCCTGAACTATCGACATCAAACTAAAGCACAACTTATTCGATTACATATTTTAATGAAATTGATGCGTATCCGGAGTACATAGCAGAGGGTCTTGGTGACAAAAAAGATGGGCTTTACTGCTAGACATACTCTTTGTGCCTTTAAGATGCATCTTAAATTTACTTATATCACTTTTCTGTAAAGATTAACTAAATGTCCTTAAAGAGAACTTTTTCCTATATAGTCTTTACTGCGATTCCCAGTCACGCGACCAACTAGGCCTTCATCACATGAAACGAAAAATTAAATTTGGGTGGACGTCAATCAAAAGGTTTATACACCAGGGCTGGCGTTAATAATCAAATCGCGCACGTGCAAATGTGCAAATCGCATGCTTCTCAGTCGCTGTGAATTTCTCGCCCTGGATATATTTTATCAAAAATGTATTCCGGCTCCGAATGTTAACGCTTGATTGCAAAGCTATCGCTATGGCTATGATTTAAGGTTATTCAAGATAGGATAAGTCATTACTGATAGTTTGCAGTTAAACGTTTGAAATTCGGAGTCGGAGTCCTTTTGATTGACGTCCACCAAAACTCAATTTTTGTTTGTGATTTTGGTCTCACTTGTTCGCATGTAACTGGGAATCGCAGTAAGGATATTTAAGTTTATCATTTTAATTTTAAAAACCTCATTACAGATTTAAGTAAACATCCTGTGTTGATTTTACGAAATGTATGTATTTGGCAACCAAAGAACAAGATCAAGACCTTTGCCCTGAGTTTTGAAGATCATTAATCGCGAATCGTTCGGGTTCTATAGCTTCTTGATCTTGTCGTCAAGGAATAAGGAAAGTCGTCCTATATTCATAGCCTTTTATCATTATAAAATTCTTCTTCATATATGTCTTGATTACACACTTGTCGTGCTTCTTGCTAGCCTACGCCATTTCCCGCGCAATTGTACAATGTTAATGCCGTGACTTATTAGCGGACCTAAATACGGTAATCAGATAGACATTTTTTTTCCCCTGTTCAGATTTACGAATCACAAATCAAAATTATCCTCCAAGATAGATTGCCACTCGTTTAAATATTGATCAGGTTTGATTGGCCGTTGTTTATGTTATATAGCACGCGTGAAATAATGTAACACGGGTTGTGAGTCAAATTGACGTTTTTAACTAGCTCATAAATACGCGAAGCGTAAAAACGAGTTATTGTTGATGGGTGACAGCTATTGACAGAGAAAGATGATGTATGCTTCGAAAAATATGAGGTACAAGATTGGATAAAGTTGGATATCATATCTCCATATCCACAAAAGAATCCAAATATGACATGTAAATTATCGAATACAAAAGACACCAAAGGAGAGGAGTTAGGCCGCTGCATCGTATTCTAGCCATGGTAATGACCTTATCATTGGAATTTTTATAAAATTAGTACCAAGTACTAGTCTAAGATCAACGGCAAACCAAAGTTTTGACTTCGGAAACTCGTGAAAGAGCGAGGTGGCTCTTATTAGCGAATAATATGAATATGTGGCAAAAGCGATCGATTAAAGAAAAATCACTTTCAATGCTAGTTGAATTTATGAGTTTGAAGGTAAAATAAACCCGTATTGGTTTCGTACCAAGATGATTTTGAAACTGGTAAACAGATATGTATATCAACACAAATATAACGCTTTGTATTGGTCCAAAAAGGATATCATGTCTGTTTCTAAATATAGCAGGCTAATGATTGGACAAGGTCGGATATAATATCTTAAGATAGGATATGATATCCCGGCCAAAGTAGGTGCAACCAAACTCGAGGTGTGATTGGTTAATCCCAGATATAATATCACAAATCGGGATATGATATCTGAGGTCAAAGTAAACACATGTCATCTTCCAGTTTAAGATGGCATTTTCCACTTTTAAATGGAAGGTTGTTTTAATACAAATGCCCTATAAGAATTGTTTACGATTTTGTTTGCACCATTTTAGGAGGATAGAAAAAAGAAAGGGGATGAAGACATCCTACCATTGTTGACTCCCCGTGAGAGGTCTGCTCGGAGAAGGAACCATGTTCGTCCAGCAACTGCACCTGCAGGGCTGAATGGAACTGCACAGCCATCAGAAATACACTATGATGATAATACTGGAAGACTTTGTTACACGGTAATGGTCTTCGACATATCATTATTATGTCAGTAATAAGGACAGGATAATAGGAGTATATCACTCGGGATTGAACTTGGGGTTCTTTTGTTATAATCATAATCATTACCATTATTATCAATCAACACCACCATCATCATCATCATTGGCATTATCATCAGCACTACCCCCTCCACTACCCCCTCCACCACCAATCAACACCATCATCATCATCATCATTGGCTTTATCATCACCCCTGAACCCCCTCCACCACCAATCAACACTATTATCATCATCAAAACTACAAGCTTTACTTGTTTTTCAAGTTATTGCTAATCATAGCTTCCTTATAATAATTATTTATACCAAAACAATATTGTATTAATCTTAGATTGAAGGTGGCCAGGAGACAGCTATGAACACTTATTTGAAAGATGATGAAGATCCCAATGGATCCCCTTACACTAGAGCTTACCCTGGAACATATCCTGTCCCTGCCCCTCCCCCTGCAGGGACACCACGTAGACCAAGACCAAATAGTTCAGCTTTGGCAAGAAAGAGAACAAGGCCTGTCAGAGTGAGTTTATAGTATCAATTGAAAGCATTAAAACTATAGAGGTTTTATACCATCACATGGTCCCATATAATACAACTTGGACTACCTGTGGTTAGATGACGGGGTTCGGTTGTACGAAACCTGGATAGCACTATCTGGCAGATAAATCCTTATCCAGTGGATAAGTTGATGCTGTTATCCAATAAAATTATACACTGGATAAGATATATCTGTCA
Organism: Actinia equina; assembly: GCA_011057435.1. NCBI lineage: Eukaryota > Metazoa > Cnidaria > Anthozoa > Actiniaria > Actiniidae > Actinia > Actinia equina. The sequence goes on along the minus strand of WHPX01001309.1, from coordinate 511,782 downwards.
GATAGTGCTATCCAGGCTTCATACAATCGGGCCCAGAACAATAGAATCCCTTTGCCTCTCGGGAATTGAATTCTCATGAAAAACGATTGTTTAATAACCTTCCTGCTCTATTTACTACACATGATGTTGACTGTTAGTCAGACCCTTTTTACATATTGATAGTCTACATGTATTAATTTGTTCATATTTTCTCACAGTTCCATTATTTAGCCAGGACTGAACCAGCAGTGGCTCACAGAGTACAGGTAAGAAAAACTCAATGACTTAAGACTCATTCACATAGAAAAGAGATTAAATGTAATGTTAAAAATGTGCCAGTTGAACTATACCAATGTTTCAAAATCTCCCAGACTTTTAAAATGGAATATGCGAAAGCTGACTTATAAAGGCTAGACCTGTGCAAATGAGTTTGTGGTCTTCAAAACAGCAATTATGGTATAGGTATGAGAAAAGCTGTAACATCCTCTAACCTCTCCCCCTAATTGCACTAGTAAGTAACTCATCAGGAGAGACCCCCATCAAATGACCTTGTGCTAAAACTTTCCACACCCCTCCCCCTCCCCCACTAATAAAAGCGAGTGACTCATCAGAAGAGACTCCCTTATTGATATCAAATTGTCTTATTTTTTAAAAGCTGCAGTCCATGGCTGAAGTGACAATGAAATTCCTCGGCCCCAGCCTAATGCTAACCAACAGCCTGTTCCCTGAAGATCGTTTAAGTGAAGTGATGGTTCTACAGCAGCACTGTGGAGGGAGTACCCTGTGTGTCTTTAGAGAGTTGTTACCACCCAATAGTAAGTTGACCAATATATGCACTTACATATTATAAGCTAATGTCTGCAACTTGATTGGATAAAAGGTATTGCGAATCATGAATTTTACCTCAACTACTTTTGTTACTGTGTGTCTTTAGAGAGTTATCAGTTACCACCCAATAGTAAGTTGACAAAATATATGCACATTGCATATTCACTGTGACTTGATTGGATAAAAAGTATTACGATTCATAGATTGTAACCCAACTACTCTGATCTGTGACTTGTGTGTCGTCAACTTTAACCTGACCTTGGTTATAATCATTTGTGTCAATTAAATATAGTTAGAAATTTGGCTGAATTCCATTATTTTTCATCTTTTGACATGTAGCTATCTTCACGTTTGTTTCTCGTCGTCATCGAGGCGCACCGTTTGGTCTGACATTTTACATCGATTCTTTACAAGACATTCGACTCAGCTCCTGCTGCGAGTATAAACACAAGCCTGGACATATCCTGGGCGGACGAAATGGTCATTTCCAGTTTGTGCAAGTTGAAGGTGCTGCGCCATGTTACAGGTAAGGTCTTACCATACCCTCTCAGATTAGTCGATTCTGTTAATAAACATTGGGTTTGGTATATAGTCTGCATAGCGGCCGAAATTGAGGGGGGAAGGGGTGGGGGACCTCTTCCCTCTCCCCCCGCCTCATTCTCCAATGCGCCGCTATTTTATATAACACGCCCCCTAGCTGCCTCTTTTGTGTCAATATGTCATACAAAGTGCATTTACTTTTTCTTTTGTATTAACTGTGCGTCTACTCACACTAGTCAAAAAGATTCATTTTACATCGAACATGTAGGGAGTGATTGCTCAAATTCTCAAAGGCGCAGGAGAGAACCAACAACTCTGCTCACATGCGACACCAACATTAATAAGAGGCGATACATTAGCGACGCACAACACCCGTGCTTACCCCTAGGTAATATACAGATGTTTCTTATTGTAAACATGTATCCCCTTTCTTACTTCTATTCTTGTTGTGTTAGGTGCCAGATTGCTTCAGGCGTGCGTGACCACAGGTCTAAGGACAGCAGCGAACAAGGCGAGGAGAAAGAAAATAGATCAAAGACCTTCCTCACGCAGGTAAATGACTTTGTTTGGTAATATTCTAACTGTAATACCGTATAAGCATAACCAATGATATTAGACTCGTTAACATATCGTAACACACTAGTAAAGCCGTTGTTCACACCAGAAACGCAATGCTAAGGCAAGCACAAGCAATGTCTAACCACCATCTTGGTTGACGATAACAAAGCATTCCTTATTAGCTTCTTTTGTTAGATCAACCAACATGGCGGCTGTTTCATTGTTATTCATATCTCAAGGGTTTTTAATTCACATGGTTGCACACATGGTTGTAAAAAGTAGAATAACATTAGAATAATGAGCATGGAATAAGTTTTTGGTCTTGAGTTTTCCATTTGCGCAAATACGTGTTCATAAATGCAACCGCAATTGCAAGGACATTTCTTTTTTTTTGTGTTGCTCTTACTGCGCTTACTTTTATAGTATTTTCGTTTGCATTTGCATCGCACGTCTCAACCAGGCTTAGCTGATCTCGCGAAATCACTCATAGATAGTCATTTTTGCTAGAACTTCTATTGGAATCTCATGCATATTCGTTTGTTTAACCAGGACGAGTCCAACCAATCAAGAGAGTCGTTTGACGTTATCATTACTAAAGTAGATCCATCTGAGAATGAAAGCCAAGGTAACCAAACCCTCACTAAATATCTAATAGCATTCGTGGAATAGACAAAAAAAGCGCATGGTTTGAAGGTGACTGGGGATTCGGGGGGGGGAGGGGGGGATCAGGATTAGAGGGAGGAGGAAGGAAAACACTGACGTAACCATCTATTTTTTAGTATAATTCTCAAAATATTTCTTCCAGCAGTGGAAGACGAATTTCAAAATTTTAAATACAAAACATGCAATTTTTGTTTGAGACTGTCAAGTGCACATTAATATCACATCTATATCATTAAACAATAACTATTTTTATTAAAAGAAAGCAATAAAAATTAAAGTCACAACAGTAATTTTCAATCAAAATTTAAAGAATGATCTTAAAAGTTTAAAGAGTCAGCTCGGTGATATATTTTTACACTACGCCCAGCAGGTATTCAGCGAATAACGGTAGAAACAACTCCAAGTGGTTATAAGATGATTATACCTCGTAAGTAGCTCTGTCATCCATACGCAGTGATTGATTGACGTCAATGATGCATGCGCATGGTTTACATTAACAGTACTCATTCTTTTTCGATTGTTAACAATAATAGACAAGATTAGAAAAGACCGCGCGGTCTCAAGACGCGCGCCATGGATTTCAAGGTCGTTCGCACTAAGGTGTCGTACAAAGTTGTGCAACCTTGATGCATTCTATTTAGTATGACAGTAGGAAACAAACTTGGGGTACGGTCATGCCGTTTCGTGTCCATGCCGTGACGGTATCCAAGCAATTTGGCTTAGCATTAGATCATTGCGCAATACGACTCGTGAACAATGTAAACAGTGATATCGCGCAATGTGAGTGGTTCAAAGGATGTCGTCAACTTTGCACCATGTGAGTCTTGTGTTCTGTACTATCATTAACCGTCATGCATACAATGTTACATTCGAGACACAGCCTCACTCATGGCTAGACTACGTCTTGAGTCCGCGTCGTCTTGCTCAATCGTGTTTGATTGTTGTCGGAAAACGCAAAATAACGGACTTTGTTAAAATCACCTAGAGTTATATTAAAAAAACTATGTCTTCGCATTAATACTAAACTCCATAATGTTCTAATATATTGCTATGCGTTAGTATTAAAGTCGTTTCATTGTAAATAAGCCAAGCCTACTCCTTGAAATAATAAATATTTATAAAAATAACCAAAAACCAACAATATAATTAGATTTTCGTGTTTCCGAGGCAAGAATTCGATAATGGTAATCAATTTAACACTCTCTTCTTGTCCTAGGTCTATAAAATAGACTGTGGTAGGCTTTGCAATTTTAAGCTTATGGTGTTGGGCAATAATCGATATAATGGCAGTATCTACTAACCGATATTTTTTTACTCTTAAATCAGTATGACCCTTTTACCATTCAAGGGGTATTTGCCTCTTTTTAGATATCGAACGTGTCTTGGGTACCTAGTTGTCTAGCTAAGAAAGGGTTAAAACAATTTCCCTAAACACTGTTTGTTGGTTTCTGGAATGCTTATGAGGAAAGGAATAGTGGGAGAAATGGTGGAAAAAGTAATAAAGATATTTACGAGATAATGTAGACCTTTCCCGCATTCAGAGAAGTGAGCCATTTTTGTGTGGTCATTCGAGCGAATTTGGAAAAGGTCTATTGGGAACAACCCAGTGAGAATCTAATCTCGTACGTCACTAAGTGGGCCTCTGTTTTCTAGTCCAATATGTTTTTGAGCGAGGGGGCGATATAATTGTAGAAAGGATTTTTGCCAGGCCGTGGGTTGAATGGGGTCAGTTGCTTCCCTATATTTAATGAGAGGAGATGAATTGTAAAATGTACTGAGAATATGAAGAGGAGGGTTGTTGTGTAAGTACGTTTGGAATGATAGGCTGGGCTCGAAGATGTTTGGAGTGGTAAGACATAACGATAGCCTTTTCCAACAAGCTTTTATAACCAAAAGCCCTCTAAATGACTTTAACGTTCAAATAATGCTCTGAATTATTTAAAGATTCTGCAGAAACAATCGATGGTTCTACTCAGACTCCACGTGACGAAAAGGAAGATACAGAGACAAGTAAGGTAGAAGACGAAGAGAAGAAAAACGATAGTGATGAGTCCTCAGCTGAAGAGAAAGTGGAGGAGGACGAAGAAAAAGAAGATAAACAAGGTATTGTGGAAATTAGTTGTCACCTTTAGGGGTCTTTTGAATTAGTTTGTGAGATTAGATAATATGTTGTTCCTTCCTTCCTTCCTTCCTTCCTTCCTTCCTTCCTTCCTTCCTTCCTTCCTTCCTTTCTTCTTCTTTCTTTCTTTCTTTCTTTCTTTCTTCCTTTCTTTCTTTCTTTCTTTCTTTCTTTCTTTCTTTCTTTCTTTCTTTCTTTCTTTCTTTCTTTCTTTCTTTCTTTCTTCTGGTTCTCAGTCCCTTCTATTTTTCCTTTTTCTTGTTCTGATCTTTGTATTTTTCTGTACTTGGAATCCCCTCTCTACTCTCCCATCTCTTCCTGACTATTAACCATCTACTATTTAACTATTAGGCGAAGACGCGACCACCGGGAAATATGAAGATGAAGATTTTGAAGACGAAGATGAAAACGAAGAGAAAAGAGTGAAAGACAGCGAGGACGAAAAACCAGAAGACGAAAAAGAAGACTCTGACAAAGAAGACGAGTCTAAAACAGATGACTACAGGGATGACTATAAGGATGACTTTGATTCTGATAAAGAAGAATCAGACAAAGAATCTGCTGATGAAACTAAACCTGACGCTAGTGATGTTGAAGACGTACATGACGAGACAGAGAAAAAAGATGACGTCGTGGAAGAAGATAAAGAGAAGGAAGAGGAAGAGGAGGTTGAAGATGAGACGGAAGAGAATAAGAGGGAAGAGCAGGAAAAACAGGTAATATTTTAATTCTGAGTTTTTTAATTTTCGTTGGGGCGGGGGGTATTGCACCAGTCACGTGGCCACGCCATTAATACAGCTTGGGCTGCCTGTGGTTAAATAGCAGAACAATAGAAATCTTTTGCTCTTGGAAATTGCGTAATAATTAAGCTCTTAGATAAAATGGTTGCACACAAATAGAAAAAATTATCAGTTGTCCTTATTGTTAGTTTTCAGCAAATCCTTTTGAGTATTCTTTTCCTTTTGTTCATTTTTCTCTTTTGATTTTCCCATGCATTACTTCTTTTCGTCTGTTTTTTTTTTAATTTCATTTTCACGTTCATTTTTTATCATCTTGTTTTATCCTCTCTGAGTGACAGATCAATATATAAAGTCCGCAAAAAGTATACTGTATTCTTTTTTCCTCTCTTTATTTTTCTCGATTGATTTTCCCATGCATTCCTTCTTTTTTTCTGTTTTTTTTTAATTTCATTTTCACGTTCATTTATTACTATCTTGTTTTATCCTCTCTGAGTGACAGATCAATATATAAAGTCCACAAAAAGTATACTGTATTCTTTTTCCTCTCTTTATTTTTCTCTTTTGATTTTCCCATGCATTCCTTCTTTTTTTCTGTTTTTTTTTAAATTTCATTTTCACGTTCATTTATTACCATCTTGTTTTATCCTCTCTGAGTGACAGATCAATATATAAAGTCCACAAAAAGTATACTGTATTCTTTTTCCTCTCTTTATTTTTCTCTATTGATTTTCCCATGCATTCCTTCTTTTTTTCTGTTTTTTTTTTTAATTTCATTTTCACGTTCATTTATTACCATCTTGTTTTATCCTCTCTGAGTGACAGATCAATATATAAAGTCCACAAAAAGTATACTGTATTCTTTTTCCTCTCTTTATTTTTCTCGATTGATTTTCCCATGCATTCCTTCTCTTTTCTAATTTTTTATTTCATCTCCACGTTGATTTCTTATCACTTTGTTTTATTCTATGTCCGAGTGACACTTCATTATCTAAAGTCCACAAAAATTATCAATTACAATTCTACCATAAATCTCTTATTTCCTAGATCTTTTTTTCTGGTTCTCAAAATTTTTTTTTTTTACCTTTTGTCTCTAGACTTTCTATTTAAAACACGTTTACTCGAATTGCAAGCAGACATATATCAATCTGTTATTGTATAAAGGAAGACAAGACCATCTAAATAAGAATCTCGTCAAACAGTTTCCGCAGTCAGTAATGACCACTCCAAATTTTTCTTTCCGCTGGAGAATTCATTCATTAAAACAAAAAAAACACCTTTCCAATCTTGTTTGAGAAGAACCAACAGATCTCATTATGGGTTTGAAGTTCTAGCGCTTTTACTGCTGTGTTCTTTTTTTCGTTTTCCATCGTGGATGTCAACGAAGAATTGATGATGTTAAATTAATGCAAAACTCTTTTAAACACGCTGTTTATACAGTGTCTTTTCAAAAAGGTTGTCTTGAGAATACTGAATATCATAAAGTGAATAGCAGCTCGAGTCATCGCGGTAAACTATCACTAAAACCAGGCTATAAACCAACATGATTTTCCTATTGAAGCAAATGCATATCTTTTGTATAAAAACAGAATTATTTTCTTTATTTTGCGTAGTGCATTGCAGCTCGATTTAGTCGTGGTTATATATAATTATAGCGAGTCTTTTAGAAGCCCAAACAGGTCTTAACCATCATGTTTTACCATTGGAGCCAATGCATAATGAATGGGAAAATAAGTGCAATGTCATGCAAAACAATTATATGTCGCCTGCTCGAATCCCTGGGTCGCATTGACGCGGATTTTAAGCTAATATGAAAAGCTGAGGTCATGCACCGGTTATGAAATTACACAGTGTGAAAGGCAAAAGCGATAGAGTGAATTAAAGCGAGATTAAACATAAGATAAGAGGTAAAAGGTATTTTAGATTACGAGAATGGCTTTCGTTCAAGTACAGTTCCGTTGGATAACCTTTGGACATTTTTAGTATATTATGTCTATTTTGCTAGTATGATATTTCACCTCAAGATGAACAGATAGAAGCCAGTCTATCCAATTCTCTTCCTTTAATATTATTTCTTTCCTCGCCTTCGAGATAATAGGGATAGTATAGCATTGCACCTCACCTGTTTTCCTTGTTGTATTTTAATATTAAAAATTTTTCTTTGCCCTTCGGAGTCACACATCTTCAAAACAAAAGAAAAAAGAAAAAGAAAGGAAGAAAAAAAGAAAAGAAAAAAGAAAAAAACCATCAAATGTTTTTGAACCCTGAAACAACCGAATCATGTTCTGGGATGATCAAAGTTAGGGCACGTACAGTTAACTCGCAAATCGAATTTGAACTTAGCGTTTTTAGATTTTCAAGAGGGAGGAAAACCGGAGAACCTGAAGTTATACCTTCGAATAAAGGGAGTGACCTCCCAAACTCTATTTACGTGTGATGTCGAGTCTAAGAATCGAACCCAAGAGCCCCAGAGGTGAGAGGCGAGTGTACTACCATACACCACCCTTGATTCACTAATGTATGCGATGTTGAGTCCAGGGATCACACCCTAGACCCCAGAGGTGAGAGGCGAGTGTACTACCATACACCACCCTTGATTCACTAATGTATGCGATGTTGAGTCCAGGGATCACACCCTAGACCCCAGGGGTGAGAGGCGAGTGCACTACCCCTACACCACCCTTGATTTTACTAATGCATGTGATGTTGAGTCCAGGAGACACACCCTAGAACCCCAGAGGTGAGAGGTGAGTGCACTACCCCTACACCACCCTTGATTCACTAATGCATGTGATGTTGAGTCCAGGGATCACACCCTAGAACCCCAGAGGTGTGAGGCGAGTGTAATACCACTACACCATCCTTGATTCACTAATGTATGTGATGTTGAGTCCAGGAATCAAACCCTAGACCCCTAGACCCCTAAACCCTCCTTGATCCTTTTACTATATATACCACATTATTTTACTCCAAGTTTTTTTCCCTAAAAGATAATCTTACGAGGTCTTTAGGTGCTATTTTTAAAAACGTATTTTTATTTCTATATGTATTGAGTGCTGTGTGCTTTAAATATAGCCATGTTCAAACCGCGACAAATGAAATGTCACTTAATCTCTATTTGACATTGAAGAAAAAGCTTAATCAAGTACTTTTTCCTTTGTAGATTTTTCCTGTCGTAGATTTTCAGTCTATTATGAACTGACATTATTGGTGAACACTAATCGACAAATCAAACTTTTGGTCACCAAACATAAATGATTTACTGACGTTTTTAAAATAACTCTGAGTTTTTCTCAAAACAGGAACGGAAGCCTTGACTCAAGGGGCGTCCTTGGGATTTGACTTTCTGAACGTCTTCAAAGGCATTCCTAATCTTAATCTAGGTAATTTCAAATCCTAAAAAATGTTTTTTTTCGAAACTTAAATTCCGGGATCTTTGGATTTAGTTAATTTACGAAGTCATATCTCTAGTGGTTATTTGTCGTTTGTTCTCTTTCTAATGCGTTTAACTTGCTGAAATATCCTGTATCGAGAGCGACCTTGATCGAATATCATTTTATTGCTTTTAAAGTGCTTTCAATTTGGCGTAGTAGCGACCATAAGGTGAGTTCGATCGTATTTTTTAAAGATTACAATCAGTATTTCAATATCTTTGCGAAATAGGGCCACCCTTTCTTTGCTGGTTGAGTTTCGGAAATTTCTTCTAAATATTTAACTGAAAAAAGGATTCAGATTTCAAGCATTTTTCTTCTTCCATCAAATAAAATTGTTATGAGGTCGCCTCGCTGGTTTTTTTTTTCAAATCAGAGGCCAAAATTGGGTGAAAGATTTATCTTCGTTATTCTAAGTTATAGTAAATAACCTTTTTAAAATTGGCTAAAAAGGCGAATAAAAGGGGGGGGATAGATATATTTCAAGCGAATAGTGAGAAAAAATGGAAATCAAGGGGAATGCAATTTTCACGACCTAAGCTATGCCAAGAACAAATACTTTGTACAAAGTGAGAATCAATCTAAGTATATGATGTATTCTTTCCTCGCCTACAGGTGTGGTCTACATATCTATCGTAGCCCTCTGTCATACCAGAATATGAAATATAACTAGGATTTGGAGCCGTTCATTTTTCATTTTATTTCTCGCTCATCTTTTCATTAAATCTTTAGTGACCGCGAAGTGATATCCAAAGCAGCTTTGCATTTTTGAAGGCCATGATAATAAAGAGCCCAAATCTACTTGAAACCAAGTTCCACCTCATACCTAAGAAAAATGTTAGGAATTTTAGAACGCAAAATTCTTTCTTTTGCCATTGATTTTTTGTTAGTTTATTCTACGCTGGTGATGAATGCATTTATCATATTTATGCTTACATGTATATTATATTGACATCTGTCAAAGCCACTCTTCCAGGTGCTGTGCCATTTTGTATATTCATGCGTTGCGGAAAAGAAACCATTAATTGTTGGAAATATCTTGTGTAAACGAATCTACATTATTATCTTATTTCTTGTAATTCAGCGAATGTCTTGGTAAATATCGTAAGAGCCTCATGGGTGTAAACCGTGAAGGTTCGTTGTCCACACACAGGGAACCCACACTATAACTTTGAATACGTTTGACTTGTTGCATTAGTAGGCAGATTAAGATTCCCGTTTTTCCTTCACGCAAACGACAAACTTAGCCACATTTTCTTCGTTTCCCTACATTTCATTTTACCTTTTGCAAACCTTCTCAACAAGACTAGTATCCTTTTGTTTATCTGCTACTTGGAGATTTTTGCGATTCCTTTTCATTAACTGTAATTAAGAATTTGTTAATGGTCAACTAACGTTTCACGCTTGCCGTAAACGAGAATCTTGAACTCTCTAATATCGAGCATTAGATCTTCATATCGTGGGATCGGAGGACTGGGTCAAAGCCGGGCATCATGAAAAAAGTGCCATGAATATCTCCATTTTCAATTAGTTTTGGTCACTCAACCAACATTCGAGTATGGGCTGGTAAGACAAATGAACTGGAAAAAAACCATCGTGTGTCTCGAGCATTTCTTTTGCAGGTTTCGTTGGCTTTAAACTGTGTCTTGCCTAGACTGTAGTAAAGCGATCTTCTGGGGACCGATCTAATTGAGTTGAAAAACCACAGGGAGCCCAAGCTTTGTTTTTATCGTAGTATATGGGAGGGGAGAGACGGGAAGAGGGAACATACAATCATTCGATTAATTCTCCTTTTTTTGAAATTATTATTATTTATAAAGGAGGACAACGATTCCGTCCATGATTCAGATTCCGACATGAAACCGTCGAGGACTGTCTCGTTTGACGAGGATGTAAAGATAATCACTGTGAACGAAGATGTCGCGGGTAATGTTGAAGATGAAGTAGAAGAACAAGACAACATTGCTAGCGAACAGGATAAACCAGAAGATGTAAGTGTCGTAGTAAATAATATATGTATATACCAGTGTATATCCGCAGCTCGATGAAGAAATCAAACTAGGGTGAAAAAGAAAGAGACTTTGGGCCCTGGTATTTGCAGCCCCACTGAATAGACTAACCTTGTTCAGGCGTAATATTTTTGCCTATTTCAGACCACGTTTTCTTCCCTTTGACATTATTTCTTTGTTTATTGTTGGAAAAGATACAGCATATGATAGGCATATAAGCCTGACAAAAATGTTTAATCTGAAATGGATCAGACGTGGTAATACTTATTCTTAAACATCTGATTTCAGATTCCTGAAGTTCCAGAAGATGACACTGACACAGCAATAACACCTTCAAAGATACCGGAATTTAAGGATCGTCCAGACGAGACAAATACTTATAGGAAAGCGGAACCGGAAGTAGATGATAGTCCTAAGGATGTAAAAGCGGAACCGGAAGTCCATGTTAGCTCTAATGATGAGCCAAAGAAAGAATCAGAAGACCCAACAACGACAGCTGCTAAGAACGAAGAAGATGAAAAGGATGGGGAAGTGGATGAGAAAGAAAACGATAGAAATGAAATACAAGTTGAAAAAATAGAAAATGAGGATGAAAATGAGAATGAGAATGAAAATAAAACCGAAGAGGAACCTGAGAAAGAAACTAAAAAGGAAATACCAGAAGAAAGTCAAAGCGACGACAAAGGTGACACTGGAAAGGATGAGTATGCAGAGAAGAATAACACTGAGGAAGTAAAGGACGCCCCTGTAGAAGATTCTGTTGATGATTCTAGTGTAAGACCTGATGACAGCTTTGAAGTTGTATCTCCAGAACCAATAGAGATTGACAGCAGTAGTGATAGTAGCAGCAGCAGCAGCAGCAGCAGCAGCGACAGTGATAGTGATGACGAGAAAGGTGAGCGTCAAAATGAAAAACAAAATCAAGAGTATGAATCGTATAACTACTGGACGTGGCTTAGAAGGGGAAAATCATTAGCAGTAGCAGCAATAACAACTACACAGTAATTTTAGATTGGGCGCAATGTTCTCCCATTTTATACACGTACCATTTCCCTGCAGAGTATCATTTCTTTGTTTATACCAGTTGAGCCCTCGTTCTTCACCGCAGGCCAGAATAAACCCAGGGACTGGGTACGAGATTGCAAACCAGCAATGACAACAACAACTACCCTCACAACTGCACCAAATCAACTACTCGTACAATAACCATAGTTACAACAGTTGCGCAAAACTACCACAAATTTCATACAAATACGTATCTACTCAGTTCAGTTATATTAGAGCTCTAAATACACTTAGTTCTGTTATTCGTACATAAAAAGATATAACTAGCTAAAAACTAGTGTGAGCTGCGTCGGTGTTTCTAATGAAACAGTAATGACGAAAAGGTAAATTATACACCGTGAAAAAGATGAAAAAACTTACTGACGTCAGAATCCGACGATGAATACGAAACTTAACGCGGTAACAACGTTTATCGCATGTAACACTCAAATGCCCTACTTTCATGAATTTCATCTATTTTTTTCAAGACTGTTTATTCATTTTTGATGTTTGTTTAGAAGATGGTGTCGATGAGCCAGACCACGATCCCGGTAAAGACCCTGATCTTGTAGCAGAAAAGCTACCTGAGCAGGCCTTGAAGGTGATCGGGGTAACGCCTGGACCCAAACATGAAGGATCCATTCAACCATTAGTAGAAGACAAGAAAGACATTGAGTTGACAAGTTTGGTGCTTGACTCTGAACAGGTACTTTACTCAGGCGTAAGTCAGTGGACACAGAGAGAGAGAGAGTCTGCCAGTTTTGGCTCCAAAAATAATTTTAGTAGAATCCCTTCAAATGGAAATTTTTGATGTGCGCTCAGTGGGTGTAAATTCCATTTTTGGGACCGGTCTATTCTGGCCTGATTTTGACTTGGAAACCTCCCGGGCATAAGTCTATGAGAGAAAGAGTCTGCCAGTAGGTTTTTGGCTCGAAAACGTTTTCGACCAAAAAACTTTCAAAATGAAAATTTTGCACCACTCCCGCAGTTTGGGAAAATCTCAATTGTTTTTGCGCTGTTTGTTCATTCAAAATTAAAGGTGCAGCGCCCCTCTTCTCCTTTAGCCACTCATTTATTAATTCATTTGTCTGTTAGGTGGATGAGTTGGCTGGTATTATCGAGAAAAAGGAAGATGTGGGCTCCATTACTTTGCGTAACACACAAATCAATGATGAATCTGTAGAGAAACTAGTTGAAGTCCTCAAAAAGTCTTCTAGTATCAAGGTACACGAATTACATATCATGAAATCTAGCTATAGCTATAAAGGTGCGGTCTCTAATCTTAGAAAGGGTTAGTGGGAAGGTAAGTTAGGGTTAGGGTTAGGTAAGGGTTAGGTCACGGTTAGGGTTAGGTCACGGTTAGGGTTAGGTCACGGTTAGGGTTAGGTCACGGTTAGGGTTAGGTCACGGTTAGGGTTAGGTCACGGTTAGGGTTAGGTCACGGTTAGGGTTAGGTCAGGTGGATTGAGGTGTGGTGTTGTATATGTCTACGATTATTGCTATTCAAACTCGATGCAGCTTTTCAGAAAAATTCCGAATTCACTTTCAGCAACTTTCTCAGGTCAAACTTGATACACGCCGGTCGATTTATTAATATTAATGAATTTTAATATTCAAAAATGCCCAAAGAGAATGCGAACGTTAGATCAAATATCAGTGATTGAATATTGCTACTGGATCGACAAAGCATAGCCTGAGCTGGTATCGTCGTGTGTAGGTAATAGATGTTCAATAGAAATAGGTATGTTAGACGTTAGATGATGAGGAAGGACAGAAGACGAGTCATTATTTTCGGTAAGCATATCTTTTCTCTTCTATTAACGTTCAATAACTTTTCATTGGCCTTGACGTCACATTGACTTTGTTTTTTTCAGATGTTGAATCTGAACGTTAACCGGGTTGGACCACAGGGAGCCCAACACATAGCTGACCTCATAAAAGAAAGCAAGTCCCTTCGAATGCTGTTGTAAGATTCAGTTCTTCATTGTTTCATTTACTGCGGTTTTCGATATTCTGCGAATTCAGACATTTCAACGGCTGGTTTTGAATTTGTTTTTTTTACTGCCGCCTGCAGTCTATCACATAAAAGGTACCAACTGATTATTTTTGATTGACGGCAGCGGAAAAAAAAAAAATTCAGCGTGTAGCCTATATCTACCGAGTTCGCAGAATATCGTAAACCGCAAAAACTTACGAGAAGAGTTCTCGATTTCCGCACTTTTATTGCACAGGATAGTCTTTCAATAGAAATTGAAAAATAAGAAAAATATTTTACGAATGGCTTTTAGAACATTGTCTTACACTTGCATTCCAGGCTTCATGGCAACCCTCTACAAGATGAAGGCGTCCACCATATCCTAGATGCAATCATCAGCACCAACGACACCGCACTGAATAACCTAGATCTGGGTGATTGCAAGATGAAAGACGACGGAGCAAAAGACGTAGCACGCTTATTGATCCATAACAACACTATAACAGATCTGACGATTAGTGGAAACAACATTGGGCTGAGCGGATGGAGAATCATTAGCAGCGCTCTTGAGCAAAACACGACACTCAAGTCACTCTCTCTTGACTTCAGCAGTCTTGGAGATGATGAAGCTGTTATTCTTGCTGAAGGAATCAAGGAAAACAAAGGAATTCGGTCCCTGGATTTGGAAGGCAACAGGATAGGAGATGAAGGTGGTAAAAGCTTATTAGAAGCTGTAAAGGTCCATCCTACTATAGTGGATTTGACTCTGATGCCTATGAATGAAATATCTAAGGATATCTGTGATGAAATCAAGGGAATTCTTGAAGAACGATCGAAGAGTCGAGTAAGCTCTGCATCTAGCTCGAGTGGTAGTTTGGTATTAAGAAACAGCCCTCCTAGATCATTCAAAGATGAAGCTGGAGATGACTCCGAAGTAGGACGGCCACGAATCGGATCCTTAACTGAGGACCCCAAGAAAAAAGATGAAGTTGAAACGTCTAAGGAAAATGAAGTGTCCTCCTCGTCTGTAGATAATGAAAACAAAATGGAAGATTCTATTGAAGGTGCTCTTGGTGATGAAGACTCCGCTTTCAACGAGACAGAAAACAAAGAAACAACATCAGAAGAAAATAAGGAGCAAAATGACAAGGTGGAAAGTCCCGAAGATAGGAAAGAAACTGTAGATAATTCATATGATGATCAAAAATCTTAACAAGAGAAAAAATGTGATTTAAAAAAATTGTTTTTATTTCTAGATGTTTTCGTTAAATATCTTACAAATGTAATTCTGCACTATTTCTGACTTTTAACTGGAATCACGATTATTTATAGAATCATTCTTGTTTCGTGAATTTTAATTCTTATCTACCTAAGTCTGCACTATTCTAACTTTGTGACTTGAATCACGATTATTTATGGAATTTTTAGAAAAATTCAGTGTTTGGCAAAAGAGCTTCTAAGTTGACGCCTTTTTTGAGAAAAAAAAAAACTTCCGGGGACATGTATAAATGCATGTTCTTTAATGATGTTTCTTGCAATTTTGGTCGCAAATCTGGCTGCACATAGTATAGAGCTCGAAATTTAATTCGTGGAATAGATCTCAATAAGCCTATTTACCCAGAAATACGTCATAGCTTAAAAGCTCGATAATGTTCAAATTAAATAGATGTTAAAATTGAAAAAATGCATTCCGTACGGGTGAAATTTTGTTGAAAGAAAGTTACCAGCTGAGCGGTGAAAGTAGCACGCAAACCATGAGGGGATAAAATGACCGGCCCTAAGCATTTTTGGAGCTTGAAAGAACGAAGCCAATATGGCGGTAAAGTAAAATTGTTTTTATTCTTCCTTTCCATATTTCATCTTCTTGTAGGCACGTATAAGAAAACAAAAACTATGCCTGGGTAGGTTGGGAATGAGGGCTGGCGGCAAAACAGCCAAACGCCCTGTGATTGGCTGAAACAAAATTCACCACTCAGATAGTAGTGATTGCGGTTCTCTCTGTCATATGATATAAATGTGTATACATTTACCTTTGGTTTGTTGGTTGTAAAAATGAATGAATAGAAAATGAAACAACATTGATTTTATATCTTGCTTGGTTCACAGTATTTTATAAATAGTTTCACATCATGACGTTGCTTCTCCTATTGAAGATTCGTATATACTTTTTAACACGATTTAAAAGAGCACAATCGGGATATAGTTTTCATTATATAAATTTTTAGAACACAGAATGCTGATTTATTTTAGGAAAAAGCATGCAATATATAATAAATCAAATATGGAGCTTAATTGTATTGAAATTATATATCAGTTTTGATTGCCATATTTTAGTGAGTGCTTTCTGCACACAAGCTAACCATATAGATCGAGCGTTTTCACGTGACGTCACAGCGGTCATCTAAGTTGGTGTATCAAAACAATATATTTTCCTTCAGAGAATTTTCAGAAAGTTTCTTTTGTTTGGTACACCAATATGACTGCTTTCATGTGAGTGAAAATGAGGAAGGACAATAGAGTCGTTTTCCCCTGGGAAACTCTTTCTAATGTAAATCACATTAGACCAAATTCAATCGTTCCTGCCTCCTGTCATGGCAGTGCCATCACGTGATGGTGCAAAGCTTCTAAAGGCATATATTTTCTGGAGTTCAAGAAACAAAGTGCAATGTTGTACAGTTTGGGTACAAACATCATGTAATGCATATTGAACAAATGTTGTTGGCACCCAAAACTAGACCAGAATGCATAAGTTCAATACATATATAGATTTGTTTAGACTTTTCCTGAGCTCAACAAGCAAGGTGCATTGTTGTATAGCTTGAATACAAATACCTATGATAATGATGTTCAAAAGATGTTAGTCATTAAGACTAGAATGCAACATTTTCATTATTTCATCTGCAGCCAAAAGGTAACTACATTATAGTCCTTCACTCATTCAACAAATATAGGGCATTTAGGTCTAACACCATGCATAGTGATCCATACTACTTTAGCAACAGGATGATGCAGTTTATCATCAATAAGAGGACAGACACAAAGAACTGATGTCTATTTGTTAAGTAATGCTCCAAATAAGAACGATAGCGCTTTCTATTGTTCTGCAGCATATCGCTTGCCTCACATCAGAATTTTGAGATTTTCTACTGAGGGGGATGTATCAACCTATGAAGAGATGTTTGTGAAAAAAGTCGCTTCTTAAGACGTTTACTTTGGAGTTTGAGGTTTTCAACCAATCACAACACCCAAAAACAATAGAAAGAAAAAGCCTCAAATTTGTCATTTTCCTCACATAGAATTTCTGTCGTATTGAAGCACAGAAGATTTAAAGGGTTTTAAAGACTAAAAGAGAGTTTATCAGTAGTTAAATATCACAAAAAATATACTTTTCCTCCATTTTTAGTGTTTCGACCAATAAGAAGATTGGTTTAAACAATACTACAATTATCACCTTTCTACATTCCATGCCGCTGAGTGCTATCGTTCTGATCTGAATCGTTACTTAATAATATTCCTTATCTCAGAAAAGGACAAAGGAAGATAACTGCATTTAATACATGCACCATCTAACATCACCAGCTGAGTTATCGATGATTTCACAGCTGCCATGTTGGATGAACTTAACAAAAGGTTCTTCATTAGTGTCTTTTATCAAATCATTAACATGGCCACCATGTCTTTTGTTATTTCATTCTCTTGGGAATGATTGAAAACCAGCAATCCATACATGTATAGATTCCTTGCACTCCATTGGAATGCAGCCCAATTCGGACAAAACAATAGGTTCCCAAATGCCATGAGATTGAAATTCTTTTGTTTTGTCCTCCAAATTGACTTGCTTTGATGTTACATGCAAGGAGTAGAGTGAGTGCATTCCATGCTTGAATGCATCAGAAACAACTGACAAACACTAAGGGAGAGGGCACAATGGCACCATTATTTAACACTGAATTGATCTTCTTGTGCAACAGCCATCTTTGTTTCCCAAAATCTCTAGTGAAATCATACTGAAACCTTAAGATAGTAGATTTTTCTCAAAGTTCCTCATGTGGGAATCCCATGACTATCAGTCCATCATGTCTAAGAACAATACGTAACTGTGCAAGAAATTAAATTTAATTATGACTTTACTATGCATTCCATACTATGCATTTAACATAATTGGTTCCTAACACGGGCATTCTTGTGCACTAGCATTAGAAAAATAAAATAAATTTATTTATATAAAACCAACTACTTTTAAGTTATTTCTAAATTTGAATATTTTGAAGTGAATAATAATTTTACAAATGCTGACCTACAGCTATTTAAAATAATGACAACTGGTTTCTATTCCCAAGAAACTTTTGTCTTAAATGGCTGCACGTACAGGGGGGCTCTAAGACTTGCAAATTTGAAACAATGAATAATATAGCAGTCTTTAGACATCAGTTCAGTTCATGTGAAGTTCAATGTTAATGACCTTTAGATGACCTTATATATGGTAGCTTCATATATATATTATTTCTTCACCATAATAAAAGAATGGAAGGAAATAAGCCTTTGCAATACCAGGTTGACTTATGTTCACGTGTCTTCCACATGTGAATTAAATTGAGTAGTTTTCCTTTGCGACAAAAAGGTTGCGGTGGATGTCAATCAAGGCGTTTGCATGACATTTCATAGACACTAGAGAAAAACGTTTGCTCATGCGTGCATTTCAACAAGTTTTCACTAAGGATTTTGAAGAGTTTGAGTGAGAAAATGAATGTTTGTTTACTCCAAGTATACAAAAAAGTTCGAGAGTATACTTTTGTCAGACCAAGATACTGTATTAACAAACACAATATGAAAGAATTAGGCTTAAGTTTCAAGTATCAGGCATGTGAAATTTATATATGTTTTATGTATTTCACTTGCATCCATTTCATAGGCATACGTGTACCCTTCTAAACTTTGTGATTTTCAACAATTTCATGGAAAATCTTTGAATTAACATCCACGAAAACCCTGTTTTGTAATGATGGCAAAGTGTATGATTTATGCGAGTGTGTATGATTAGGAAGCACTGTGAACATGAGCACATCTATTTGAGCCTGTGATATATACTGCAGTTCATATTGTTTTCTTGTCATAATGGTGTACAAAAATGCTATAATGCTAAAACGCAAGGGTTTCACTTGTTAATCTGCGAACACATGATCAAAATAGACCAAATGATCAGAATAACTTCTATATCCCCTGCATTCAAAAAACATATTGAAAATAAAACATTTTACAACCACCACTCCCCATACGGGGGTCTTCTGTGAGGTTCCCTCCACACGCACTACCACTACATTCTATATTTATGACATACAATGTTCAACTCACATGTTGATTTTTATGGAGGGAGGAAACGAAAAAAAACCATTGTGGCAAGGGAGAGAACAGAACAACACTTCAAACAAACTCAACTCACATATGATCCAGTCTGAGCCGGGGCTCGAACCCAGACCACAGCGGTGAGAGGTGAGCGGTAAACCACTACACCACTCATGCATTACATGTAAAAATAAAATTCAGATAATAAATTAATCTGCATTAAAGCAACAATATTAGGAAGAGTGTGTAGTTTGGTTTTCTTCTTGTGTAGTTGTACTTTCTGTTGCATTTGGAGTATACGCTGGAGGTGGTCCAAGGGATGCAATGGGTGTTGTGGGCTGTGGGACTTCTGTTTCTGGAGACTGCCAGGTTGGGCTTCCTTCAGGGTAAATGTCCAGATAATTCTGCAAAGAATATTGAGATTGCTTTATAGGTACTCTCAGTGAGTGCATATCATATATATATATATCCATAAAAAACTTGGTGAGAAATTGCATAAATTTGCACAAGTTAGTAAGCTCATTAGGCAGTAGACTTGCAAAACTTTGCACTTTAATTGGTACAATTTTGTTAGCTGACTTTTTCGGGGATATAAGGTATGAACTCTAACAAGTGTGGAATTGTACAGTTTGTTGTTGCAACAAGATATGTTTTTAGTGGACGTCAATCAAACAGTTTCCATGACATTGTCAGAAAACAAAGTTTTCGAGGGTACAAGCCTAAGGAATGTCATTGAAACCAAACATCTTGATTGATGCACAACAAAACATGTACTCTATCGTGACAAAAACGAAAAAATATGTAGACTTATTTTAGAAAAAGTCAACAGACTCTAACAGACTTATCTGGGGTAATATCTAGGGTACTCAAGATCTATAGTTGTCTAATGTAAATTCGTTAGTAGGTAGGGGTATAATATTATCATAATAAAATCATAATCTAGTAGCATTGCCTATGTTTTCTTATGCTAAGGTGATGAACTAGTCCAAGGTGCTCACTTACCGGTAGCTTTGGACCAGGATAATAAGGAGTTGTGACAAAACCACCTTGAGGTGGTATTCCAGTAACAAATGTAGGTGACTGGTTGATAACAATCACCCTCCCTCTAATACCAGATGAATCTGGAATTTGTCTTGATCTTCTGTGTTGCTGTGAACCGCCTGCGATATTTACCTAGAAATAAATAAAAATAATGTTAACGCTGTTCTTTGCTAGGTGCTGATCGATAAACAGCCAATTTGCCATGGATCCTCTCTTCTTAAAATCAACTATTATTTATTTATTTTTAATTGATTAATTAATTTGCTTTAATTATTTCTTCCTAAGCGCACACAAATTTGTTTAATTTAATGCATGCGCACATATGCCATGG
The DNA here is from genome assembly GCA_011057435.1 of Actinia equina. Taxonomy (NCBI): domain Eukaryota; kingdom Metazoa; phylum Cnidaria; class Anthozoa; order Actiniaria; family Actiniidae; genus Actinia; species Actinia equina. The sequence goes on along the minus strand of WHPX01001309.1, from coordinate 491,184 downwards.
TTTGATTGCGTTTTTCTTTGTCAATTGTAATGTTTTTCATTTTCCTGAGGATGACCGAGAAACTGAAAGCTCATATCATATTTACTATAATATTTATGGTTGATAAAACAAACTATTATGAATGTAACAACAACCAAAAAGGAACAATTTGATTTAACTATTATTAGTATAATCAGTCACTTACTTGTTCCGTATTAATGAGATTTCTTCCAATGCAGCATGATGCAAATGATGTCAACACATCCAAAATCATAATACTCAATAAAGATCCATATACACCACAGCCAATGCGGCCTTCCTTGTTCCGCTGGTCAAAATACTCTTGCGGTTTATAATAGTCATCATGGATATACTTTGCATAATCATACTCCTTGTAGTATTCTCTCGTAACGGTTGACTCAAAGGCAAAATGTTTTAGTACTGCAACCCCAAGAATGATGCTACATACTAAAATAGATACCATACCAACAAGACAACAACCAATGAAACCTCCAAGCTGAAAATTAAAGGAAAGTTACAATTATAATGATTTCGAGCCTTCTGGGCCTGGTTGTATGAAGCCTGGATAGTGCTATTTGGCGGATAAATCCTGTATCCAGTGGATAAGTCGATGCTGTTATGCAATAAACATATCCACTGGATAAGATTTATCCGGTGGATAGCGCTATCCAGGCTTGGTACAACTGGGCCCTAACTTTTAATAAGAATGACATTATTTTGTCTAAATTGGAGTTACATTATGAAGAAAAGCAGAGATTAGCGCTTCCCTCCCTCTTACTTTGAAAAGTACTTTGTTATCCTTGGGTAGGGGTGCGAGCTAAAATAGTATTGCAAATATGATGTTACCACAAAATGTGTGCTGTATATGCTCTGGTAAAGCATGTGTCTCCACCAATCAGAATGCAATTTTTGTGACAAATATTTTATAAATAAACTCTTACTGTGCAGAAGTTTTTGGTATTATATGCTGATATCAAACCAACCACACCAGTAATCAGCATCTAAAAGTATGTAAAAGTAAAAACATTACATCATTATCTCAAAGTTACGACATTTTTGTAATTTACCACATCTCTTTTCATTGCTACATGCTATAGGGCCAAAAACTGCCGTTAATCAGAGTATGTAAAGGTACTAAATGATATATTTGGTTGACCGCAGAGTATTGTATGATTTTCCCTATTGCAACCTTTGTCTCGATCAGAACATAGCAATGAAAACAGTAATGTGCGTTTATCTGTGGTCCAGATGACACTCACAAATGGCACCTTCAAAGGCATTTTTCTTTGTCCACCGATTTACAAACTGCTTAATGCTAACAAGTTTTTGAGTAAGTCCTGAATTTGTGAAAGTCAAACAAATTTGCAGAAAGTGATAAAGACGAAATCCTTGAAACTTCACAACTCTTTTCCTGTAGGTAAAGTGCCTATACTATTTAATTTAATATTTTCAGCATTGATTCTATATAAAGTGAACATCTGAATGGTAAAATATTTTCATATGTGAGTGATGCATCTTGGAGATATCAAGGCTTTAATACTTCCAATATGCTAATGACAGTGTTATGTCATCATATATAGGAATTTGAGTCTATTTGACATCATTTGTAATTTGAAACACTGATTATTATGAGAAACAAATTTTAAATACCCTTTCTACGAACCCTGAGTAAGACATACTGATATACAGGATATTTTACTGCCCCAGAAACGTTTTGTACATTTAAAATCATGCCTGTAATGATCCATCTCATTAGCATATTGTAAGTGATGCATCACTCAAATCATGAATTTTCACATTCAAATATTCACTTTATGTAGATTCAATACCGAAAATATTGATTTAATACGCGTTATAGGCACTTTATTGACTTATATAAAAAACAAGTTGAAAATACAAGTTGCTGCACGTTAGCAAAGATTTTATTCGTAATAAAAATGGAGTTCTAGTACATGAACAATGTTCTTCTAAATTATCAAGCAATAAGATTACGTAAGCTTTAACTACGTAAAACTTTTAGAACATAAAATAAACAAATACTTAACAAATAAGATATTTTCGATCTTTATATAGTAAGTAAACATATGTTTTGGTTTTCATATAAATACTTTTTAGGCCTGTTTTGTAATGTCAATTTGCTCGAAGTATTTCATGATGATGTAATGTAGGAATATTTAGCTCCTAGGAACGAAAATAGACAGGACGTCCGTGATGAGCATCGATGAAGAATATCATTTGAATCCATCATACACAAGCTACTTAGCTAGAAAAGGTGTTGAACATCGTCTAGAACTGACACCAAGACTAACCAAAAATACAGCAAACATCGAAAGCCAACACTATCACAATACTTACCCATCCACCGAGCCAGATTCCCATTCCAAACACACCATTTGAATTATGTGGAGCTACTTCAAGGGCTACCACTCCAAACACTATGGCCAGAACTCCAAGAAAAATATGGATTTTACCAACTGTTTCTAGAGATTTAACTGGACTACATCCCATGATCTGGGTCTTTAAAGACTAGCTTAGGGTTCTAAACACTTGGTATGAACAACATGGCGCATTTTAGGTATTTTATCGCGATAAAAGATGACAGACAATATTCTTCCAAATTTTCCTCAGCTGCAGAAATGCCTGGAAACGAATCAACATCACCATACCACAGGAATACCAAATCAGCCTTAGTCGTATTTTTACTACTAACCCTCGGAAATACTAGTATTACGCCTAAAAAACCCCATACCTAAAAAAATGTTTATGGGAACGATATTTTGAGCTTATTTGGAAAATATAGGCTTTAGGTTTTTGTGACCCGGGCTTCCTGTGGTTATTTCCTATGTTGTGAAATTGTTGAGTATGTTTATATCAATGTGTTAAATAAATAAATAAAATTTTTTGCAATGTTTTTAAAATCATGCATGTGTTCTTATGGTATTTGTGTCTTTTTATATATTATAGCATTAGGATAGCGTTAAGTTTTAAAATATTTTTGAGTCTTAAATGTTTGTAAAGCGCTGTTGAACTAAAGGAATTAACGTTATATAAAATATAATTTATTATTATTATGTATGATATATTATTATTATTATTATTTCGAATCAGGAATGTCCAGGATAAAAAATATCCCCCTCCTCTCCACCCTCCATATCAGTCACCACCCGTTTGGTGTTCTTGCCGGGATGATACCCATAATAGCCTGATCTAATTTAATTGCCGATAGTTCTCTACGAGATATCACAGTCCCACTTCAAAACAGAACGTAGCAAGTTACAGCACTGTAAAGAGACTTTTTCAAATCATTCTAAAGTGGTGCAACTTTTATAATCGGCTAATTGCATTTGTTGGAGAGGAGACGGGGGCTAGGTCGTCTTTTGCCCTCACCTCCCCCCCCCCCCCCCCTCCCTTCCTTTATCGCAAATGGCTCGATTCCCCCGGAACTTCCCTAAACATATTTTTCTACCCATCAGTTGCCAAACCACAACGTACCCCATGCAACGCTTTCAAAACCAACCAATCTAAATCTGCTCCTAAGGCTTCCAAGGTTTGGTTGTTAAGCTGAAAGAGACAACTGTGCTAGACATCCCAAGTCTTAACTTAAAAGAGTACAACCAGACCCCATACCACCTCTCCCCTTGTTTTTGACTATTTGCTCCCCTAGTGACCGCACTAAGATGACATAAATCACAATTTAAGACATCCATTAATTCTAGAATGTGATGGCTTAGATAACAAAGAATTTTTTTTTAAAAACGCCTGTGTCAGACGTTAGTCTGTTTGAAACAATCGTGATTGCGTGACCTTTGTCGTTGGGTGTCAACCAATCACGATGTAAACAATGAAAATTAGACAAGTCACTATACAGTTGTTTACTCGGGCTACTTTGACAAGCGACAAATACACAACTTTCAGTGTTCATTTGGTGGTTGTCTCCAAAAGATGCGGTTAAGAATTACGTACAAAGAAAAGAATGTTTGTTTGAATTGTTAGCAGAGAGAAATAATTTTCATGTCTCTAGCTACGAGTTACGTTAAAAACATTAATACTTCGGTGAAATTAAACTTTTAGGCTAGAAGATATAATGACCTAGATGTGGAATTATTATAGAAAATGTATAGCCGCTATAGCCGTCCATTAAAGATGGGTTTGACTGCTTGAGGTGTGCATTAAAAAGCCTCTGAAAACGTTCAAAAATCTCTAAATTATTAATTTCCCATTTTTGAATGGATGGATATAATAGCCAAATAAATTTATACAGATTCTCAGAGACTCTCATTAGTTTTGACATATACCAAATATCATATATTATATGAATTAAAAAGTCATCTGTTACGACTAGTAATGATTAATTTTTATTTTGGTGGGTTTTTTTTTCCCCCATTGCCTTTTCGTTATAGATATATATTGAACCTAGTGTTCTTATTTCATTTCATGCCCTTATATTTTAAATAGCCACATACTAATTGTTTTCTTCAATGTTGTACTTTTATTTCTTACGATTGTTATTTTAATTGTTTTCTTTTGCCAAGAATGAGAAAAACCCCGTAATTTTCTCGAAACCACTGTCCTGCCTCGATTATACAAGATTATAGCCCTTACTACTGCAGGGCACTGGTAGTTTTCTTTTCCTATATTCTATAATTCTTTTCCATGATAACTTGAACTCGAACTTTAGCGCTACGGTTAATGAAAATGAAAATGTTTGATGGTTGATATTTGCTAGAATTATGTTATTAAAATTTTAGGCCTATTGATATACGCCTTACAATACCCTATTCGAACCCTATTTTACTGTAGGAAGCCCCAGTAAACGCCATCTGCGCGATCTACACCCAGAATTCCAGACGTGCACCACCGAAGCTTGAAAAAGCTTTAAAAACCCTGGCATTTAGTAATTGATGCGTTGGGTATTTGGATCTTGAAGAGGCTTGAGGTCTGTCTTTACGGTCTTGTGAAATTTGTATTTTCTACCTTTGAAGTTTTGCAGCCATGTCTGAGGTGAGTTGTTTGGTCGCTCAAGCTTCTTTAAAACCTTTACCTTTTTCGATTTCTATTGGTTTATATATTTCATATAAGGATTATTCTGTCTTGTAAACAACTCTTAGGGAGTGAGCTTGTTTGCTCCTCGCTGGCTGACATGTGTCGTCAAAGATTCTTTCTGTGACGCTTTGTTACTCGGCAGCGAACAGAATTACCGTCAACTTTATTTTTCTTGCTATTCTTGTACATCTTGCAACTTTTCTTTCGCCATGATTTACTCTTTATAAATCCATCTGTTGCATAAATCCTTAATAAAGTAGCAGGTGGCTTCCAATTTGAGCTTCAGATACTGATATTTATAGTAAATATCTTACTCCACCACACATCATTTATCTTGCATACAAATCACTAAAGCAATTTAGAAGTATAAATTGGCATTTATCCAATGAAATGACATTTTAAAACTTATCTATAGCGTTAGAATAACTTGAAAACTAGTTTGGAATGAACTGGTAAACGAGCAAGGGTTGTATAAATAATGCACAAAACATTTTGGAATTTCATAGGACGGAATACGAGAGCATCAATCCTTCCCTCAGTTATAGCTCAGTGTCGACTGCATGACAAGGGGTCAAGTGAAAATAGGCTACACAAGATAGCACGCCCTGACAATATTCAAAAAAAATCTTAATTAGAAATTTCTTCATCGAAATTCGAGTATGTCTGACTCAATGGCAGGAGATTTGAGAACCTAGATCTGATAGAAAATTCTTATTTGGCCTGTGGAATCGAGCTATCTTGATCACAGGCCAATGCTTTTGAATTTTCCAGCGTCGTATGTTATGTTAGGAATCTCGCCTCGATACACTCCACACCTTAATCTTCCAGACTTGTCATTTTACTCTTTGCTAGGCATTCATCTTGCTAAACAAAGCGGCGATCAGAATATTTGATTAAAACATGTATTACCTATTTGTTCATCAAAGCTTGAAGTAAACAAAACCTTCCGAAATATTAATATATATATATTTTGAATATAGTTAATTGATTTATAAAGGCGATTCAAACACGCACCTAGCTCGCATCTTTCATTACATCCACCAAACTGAATTTCTAAACTCTCAAGAATCCAAAAATAATGTTGTTTTAACGCAATAAATGAAATAATTTGTTTACCAAAGTATTTAGTAAACAAGCCCCAGGAAAGCTAAAAAGATTTCAAATTAAAAACAATTTGCATGGTACAGCAACAAATAATTCAACTCAAAAAAAACGAAAAAATCTTACTCGAAGGATTCGTTTCTCAACTCTTTCCTTTGCAAAGGACAGTGCTAAGGACTTGTTATGTGTAGTTTTAAACAATGCGATTAATTATTATTTTTTCTGTTTTTCTGACCGTTATTTATCTGATTGAGGTCCCTTTATTAGCGTTACCAAAGTATCAGTTTCCCATGCATCTATTTTTTTAACTTAAAAAGTACTTCATTTAACTTATTTGCCTAATTATTTAACAAACATGAGTAATGTTTATGTTTCATGAAAGTAGTTTAATAGATATGTCGCTCTTCATGTGCACGACCAGAAAGGAATGCTATTGAATTTCTCTTAACCGTGAACCTGAGGTCATACGTAATACATGAATACTGTAGGAGCGATATTACTTCTATTTTCATTGCTGAGAATGCCTGATGCGATAGTTAAGGACCGATTGTTCATTACGCCATAGGGGGGAGCGGGAGGGGGAGGGGTGAGTTTTTGGTAGAAAATGAAGGAACATTCGTACCCTCTAACAATATCCTTCAATAAAAAACGTACACCCTCCATCATTTAGAAAATGTAGCTCAAATTAAAATTTCCTTGTATTCATGAAATACCTAAAACCGTTTAGAAAATTTTACCCCCCTTTTTTTCAGTTACAAAATTGTAGCGCCCAATTTCAACTGATTTTGAAGCAACAAATCCACCACCCCTCTCCCCTCCGCTCCCTTATGACGTAATAAAACGATCGGTCCCTAGGCCAAATTTGGTTCAAGCCAATTCTGAAGGCGTAACATTGGAAAATAGAGGTGGAGACGGGGGGAATGCTTGATATTTAACTACATAGTGTCTTCAAAAAATATTTTTTACTCAACGCTTACTAAGCTATTTATCTCGATATTTCACTAAATATAGGAAGCATGAGAGCTATTATAATTTGTCATCAATCAAAACTCCGTCATCAAGAATTACTTGTTCACTGCATCTGTTTTAACCGTTTATACAAGTATCCGTGGGATTCTAAGGACTGTGAGATTTCTGATGAAGTTTCAAGCTTGGGATAATCTATAGTGACAGCTTTTGCAGGACTAAAATGCAGAAACATTGTTCGTGATTAATTGAACTGATGGCTCGCCTTCCTAAAATTCTTGTCTTCGCATCATTTATATATGAATTTTTAAAGGAATTCCGAAATAGCTATCTATCGTTTCGTTTCTTTTCAAAGTTTTATCGCAAATTTAGGGCTCTCAAATTCGAATTTGGAGGCTTAATTTATTTGCCGTTCATAATCATTTTTGTTTTCTCTACGCTTAAGATATTAAAAGGAACTAAAGACCGCCTATTAATAGTTTCTATAGTGCACGCACTGAATCCGTGAACATTAATTTGGTACTAATTAGTACTATTTCATACAGAATCCTTTGTTTTCTACTGTTTATTTATCACCATTTAGTACTAAAAGTTAGTATTTGTTTCACGGGTTTAGTGCGTGCACTCTAATGTCCCGAGCAATATCTAAATAGGTCGTGTGTATAGCGCAGCGCAACCGTGACGTCATAAAAACGAAGACAAAGGCGAAATTCGGACAAACAAACTTACTTACAAACTTACAAGTTTACTTTCAGCAGATAATTTTCACAGCCGATCGCAGTTGATCTTAGTTTACATGGGTTATTATTGTAACTTTAAGTAAAAATAATAAAATCGGTTCGAGTATAATCCTCGTAGCGGTCAAACAGAATGCAATGTTTGTCCGAATCTTTAAGCTATTTTTAGAATCATTGCGCTTCGCTATTTAACAAACCACGCAATCTGACATTCCAGTTCGGATATAACCATATAAGTCAGCTTATCTCATCAACTCAATGTCGCCTTTTTACACAGATAAGTAACCGCAGTGGAAGAAAAATGTAAGGAAAAAAACATATGAAACAAGCTGTTGTCACGAAACTTGGCTTCTGGTGTTTTCCCTAAGGTTTCCGACGTTTTACGTTTTTTAGCGATTTGTTATCGATTGATTTTGTGACCGCAGTTGGGAGAAAAGACTTGAAAAAAAACATCTAAAACAATTAGCTGTTGTCATGGGACTCTCTTATTCTGGTCTTTTCCGTGTGGTTTACGAAGTTTTAGCGATTTCTTATCGATTGATCAGTTTCATCATATTCTCATATTAACGACTCTCTTCTCGTCGTTTTTTCCGTTGGCTTTGTTAGCGATTTGTTATCGATAGTTGGCATTTTTTACGAAAGCTGCGAACAAAATCCTGCTCCAGGCGACACTGGTGAAAAACGCACTGCGCATGCGTTGGGAGAAAAACAAAATGGCGAACAATAGCAATTTATCACATCTAAAGGTATGCCTTATCTTAACCGACAAGGCTATTTCTTAAATATTCGTTTTGGAATTTTACAGATATTTTTAGATTTCTTTACATAGAATCCAACCATGTGATTATCTGCAAATTAGCCATGCTGGATGTCGACGTCGGGCCGCGAGTGGCGGCATTTTCAAATGATTGTTTTGCTTAGTATAAACAAAAGTTTTTTTGTATAAATCAGCTGTGTATCACAATCGAAATTATCTTGCTATTGCGAAAAGGACAACCTTAAGTTTTCAGTATTTTTCTTAAGTTTTGCGATTTTGTAAAACAAATAAAACACTGGCATCAAAAATATGAGTTGCCCTTAGTTACGTACGCCATCTCCGAGCGTGCGCAGTGCGTTTTTCACCAGTGTCGCTCCAGGCTGTTTATTATCGTTTGATGTTTCGTTGTGTGAAAGACTGATATCATCAGTGTAAGCTGTCGTGCATCGTTTTCTTTCGATTCAAAGAATTGTCATAGTTTGCGATTAATGAATTTGGCTTTAAAAAATATCGGAGAAAAAGATGTTGATAACTACACTGACGAACAACAATGTGCCCTTCTACCCTATATCACGTGGCAATATTATCATGAACTGATTAATCTAACTTATCTTTTACTAAAGATAAATGTAACAAGGAATCATCTTGCCTAAACAATGGCTGTCGATGTCGGCGAGCTTAGGCTCGCTCCGATCCCAGCGCGGATCCAAGCAAAAGTGCCACCGTTTTCCGAAATTTGACGGTTTTTTAAAAAACGATAAACTGTTCTGGATGGGCGCCGGCAACCGACCAACTATAACACACGTCTATATATTTCAAACTAGACTCGGGCTACCTTGTAGGTCGCCCGAGTAATTATGAAAAAATTGTTGTTTACAAGATTGAAAGTGTGTCAGACCGCACGTACTCGATCCGGTATTAGCTATGGTTCTTACACACAGGTCAATATCTGTGAGTGATTCAATGGGATGGAACATCTTGTTTAGTGACCACTACTGATTAGAACTAAAGTTTTGGCTTCGTTTTTTTAATATCTTCACAGCTTCATGATTAAAAAAGGTTTCAGATTTTAAAGCTTATAAACATGCTATTATTATTATTATTATTATCATTATTATTATTATCATCATCATCAAAAAATAATAATCACTTTATTGACAATAATAATTTCTATAATAAAAAAGTTGCTATAATTATAAAACAAAAAAAAGAGAGAGATTATGAATATAAAATAACAAATATATAATTATTACTTATTTATCTATGAAAACATATTTGTAAAATAAATTAATAGCTCAAAATCCGAGTCCAGCTCTTCACTCTGATATAATACTATATTAAAACTATACATTAATTATTAAAATCTAAATATTTCTAAATTTCCGCTACATTGGCGTTAAGGTTAAAGTCATCATCATCATTATTATTATTATTATTATTATTATTATTATTATTATTATTACATCATGGTGCATATTTTAATGAATAAAGCAGATAAACTATGAGATCTAATTAAGATAAATATTTCTTAAACCTCATCGTGCGAATATTAAGCTTTCAGCTAGTTCCTTTCTGCGTGTTCATGTCCATATACCGCTCAAAATATGTATTATGTATTATGGAATAGGAATACTTGGTAGTGGTATCTCAGTTAACAGATCTTTATCTGGGCTTAGACAGTCATGTTCTACTCCCAACCCCTCCCTAGACGGTCACTCAATAAGCTGCACTGCTTAGGTGGAATTTTGGAAAGAAAGTATTAAAGCGATTAACGTACCGATAGCAATTATCGCGCCATTAGTCAAAAGCTTGTGACGTAATTGTTATTCTTTGTGGTGTGTTTTTATAAAGCGATAAATATTTAGGTTATGAGAGAGATGTGTAATGATGGATAACTAACCCCCTAAGCGTATTAGTACATGCGTCATTCATGAAAGCATCGCGGTTTTTCCCCCCACCCTATTATTATTGTAAGCTTCGTTTATAAAGCGGCTGGACTGGGGCAGGGGATTCAGAGGGTTGGGGATAGCCATCGCTAAGATATTGGAATGGTTCTTGCGCGAGGGGGTGTTCAGGGGAGTGTAGAGGGTAGGGAGGGTAGTGAAAAGTCATCAGTAAAATCTTGGAATAGTTCTTGCATCAGGATGGTGGGGATTGAGATGGGGGGATCGGATCCTCTATGAACCTGTGTTATTAACATGATATAAATGTACTATGAATGAATATATGTACAATGATGATACAATGTTGTTTTTATATAGACTTGCACACAATGTCACATGAAGATCACGGACTCCACTGTAAGGTACCAGAACCAGCCGTATCATGGCACTTGTTTTGTGTGCTGGCATTGCCGCAAGCCTCTTGCAGGCCAGACCTTCCAGATGAGGGATGATAAGAAGGTATGTACATATCATGTTAAGTACGATCATATTTGGTGCATTAATGCCTTCCTGTTTTGGTGATTTTTCGGACCCGTCTTTATTTGTCGCTTATTTGCCTGCCTGCCTGCCTGCCTTCCTGCCTGCCTTTTTGCTTGTTTGTACACTTCCATCAATCTAAAGCCTTTTTCTCTCAAGGTCTGCAAAGACTGCAACCGCACTCACTACGCCAAGCGTTGTCTAGCCTGTAGAAACTACATCGAAGGCAACGCCAAGTATGTGACCCGAGACGAGGGCACCTACCATAGCGACTGCTTCGTGTGTGCTCGTTGCAGGAACCCTCTGGCTGGCAAGACCTTCACCGAGCATGAAGGAAAGCTAGTCTGTGACGACTGCTATCATGAGCGTTACGCCAAGAAGTGCGAAGTCTGCAAAAATGTCTTGGAGGGTAACATCGAGTTTGTGAAGTACGATGAGAAGTTTTACCATAATGAGTGCTTCGTGTGCTATCGCTGCAGGAAACCTCTTTCTGGAGAGTCTTTCCGTATCAGGGGTCCCAACAGGCTGTGCATACCATGTGCTGATCGCTAAACATCTCTTGCCTCACCAACCGGCTGCCTCTCATTTGCGTTACGTCACTTTTATTTCAATTTCACCCTAAGATAAGACTGTAATTTCCATATTTTTTTGACTTATTTAGAAATCCAATGTATTCCTATCTGAAATACTATGTCTAAGCCAAGTGTATTCTGAAAAACGGGAATACGTTGTTTGATTTAACAGCAAGGTATCTGTTTTAACCGGTTGAGTGCAGCCGTTGAAGGTAGTTTGTTAGTATAGGTCTATTAGAATATAACTCTCCATGTATCAAGAATTTTCAAACAATTCTACACATTAATTTGAACTTTTTAATTTTGTCCAAGTACAATAAAGACCTAAAAAAAACCTTGTACTTTCTGGTGTAATTTCTGTAATTGTTGTAATTTCTGGTGTTGAGACGTTCAGACTATGTGAGGTTTAAGATGGAGAGTATATTTAAACTTAGTGACGTCAGTAACGCAACGTTTTCCCGTCTACAAAATCTGTAGTGTTCGGAAGTTCTGGAAAAGAATATTCCAAAAATGTTCCAAAGTACCCCCTACCCACCCATTAGCAGTACATAACAAAGATTACGTGTTAAATAAGATCCAGTACCAGCAAATTGGGCAACCCAGTGCACGCTCCAAGAGCGTTTTGTTTGAACTTCATACGAAGTACAACCATATAACAGCAAAAAAGCAAACAAACAAAGAATGCTGCAATAAAATTAAAAATGTGCTGAGTTTCACACCGCACGACCCTAAATTGCAAACGCTTAATCTCCATATCAAAAAGATATTTCCAAACTATGGGTACACTATATTGATGGATTGCAAACATTCCCAAGAGAGCCAAAAGACAAAAACATGGCGTTCATTGTGGTGCCATTAACAATGGATGCTAATAAGAAATCTTTTGTTAAATGCCACCAACATGGCCGTGATGACGTAACGTGCAATCGAAGAATAGTGACTAATAGTTGCTATTATTACTCAACCAGAACATTCATCATACAAAGACAAATACACAAGCTAGAGACCATTTGTTTTTCTTTTGTTTAATAAATGTTCTGGTTGGGTGATAGCAACTATCAGTCACTAAATAGTATTATTTGTCAGTATCGACTTTGTTTTTATTCTATAGTTTTACTGCATGCGCTCTATTTTTTGGTATTTATACATTCTCATGAATCAACACATAAAGTATTGTATATCTGAAGAAAAAAAACAGAAGTAGACGGTACGTTTTTGAAGTCTTACTTTTATTTACAAAGCACGATTGCTGCTCTATTTCTAAAAATCATACATCACATGGATCATAGTCCACATTTAATAATTTTTCGTATAGTAGAAAATTTATTATATATATTTATTACGAAGGATTCTTGCGAAATTTTGTAATGAGTAGTTTACACATCACACCTCTGTGTGGTACGCCTCAGTATTCACATCTGTATAAATCTTAAGATATAACTAGCTAAAAACTAGTGTGAGCTGCGTCGGTGTTTCTAATGAAACAGTAATGATGAAAAGGTAAATTATACACCGTGAAAAGATGAAAAAACTTACTGACGTTTCGGACGCTAGTCCTTCGTCGGAGTAAAATCTCTTTTACTCCGACGAAGGACTAGCGTCCGAAACGTCAGTAAGTTTTTTCATCTTTTCACGGTGTATAATTTACCTTTTCATCATTACTGTATAAATCTTATATGAGATAGTTTACTCTCACTTTGTCCTCCATCCCTCCCCATTATTCAGCCGTTACTAAGATCGTCACGCAACCCTCTTACTACTTAGGGAAGACAGCGTTGCGTGACGACCCATCATTATTTCCCATAATAATGCAGCTAATCCCTTGTTGCGCAAAACGAGTGAAAACTTTTAAATGCGATATAAGATATCAAGTTATTTCCCTTTTGAATCGAGTCTGTCTCGCTAACTCGTCTGATTTATTCCCATTCTCTTTCTTGTTCATGGATAACAACGCTTTTTTTCTTTGATCTTCTCAGTGCTTGTGTTAATTGGAGGATCTTTTTTCGGCTTTCTCGATTGCTGTTCGCTTGCCAATTCCTTTAAAATGAAAAGTTAGCGAGAAAATCAATCCTACGGGAAAGGTGTGGTATGGACTAAAGAAGTTAAGGACGCACATAAATATAAGTTCTATATCACGCCATATTGGCCATGTTAAGTATGCCGGACTGTGGAAAAAGGATAGGAATTAACATATTTTAAATAAGCATTATAAAAATTTTTATAAAACAGCAATAAAAAATCGTGCGCGCGTGTGCTGTGTGCTTTCATGATGCACGCGCTCCTAACCAATCAGAACGCGAGATTTATGAGAATTGTTTTATAATGGCAAGTAAATTAATTATCACCAGCTTACCTGGAATGTGTTCTGTTCGAAGGATTTGCATTTATATAGGGAGAGAGAAAAAAGGAGAAAAATATTTTTTAAAGAAATGAATGTATCTTAGTATCAGTTTATGAAGTAGAGTGCATATCATATATATCCGTGAAAAAGTTAACAAAATTGTACGAATCAGTGCAACGTTTTTCGGTTTCCTGAGGTCTACTTAATTTCCTAATAGACGCAGTATGCGCGTGCAGAAACTTACCTGGACAACCCGCTTGATGTGGTCCAACTGCAGCTGTCGTACCATCTGGGCAGCAGCCATACGTGGTTGTTGCGCATGCGTTAACTACTGAGGCTGTTTCTCTTAAAGGTGCCGCAAAGGTTGCTGAAGGAACTGTTGATGATGAATAGAGTGATAAATCAATCGAGATTCACTACGAAATGCCTTTCTCTCGACTCTTCGTTCTTCAAACATCAGTTGAATTTACGATAAAAGTGTGCATCGCGTAATTCATGAAAAAACAAAATACCCCATTTTTAAATCTTCAAAAACCTTCAAATTAATTTAATAAGTACCCTAAAATACGTCTCTGTACTGATCAAAGTCAGGGCATCACAGATTAAACCCTGAAACAACCTCTGGGCTGATCATAGCCAGGGCACGCGTAACCCACACAATAAACCCTGAAAAAACCTCTGGGCTGATCTAAGTCAGGGCACGGCTAATTCACACAACGAAATGGATTCTGAAATGGATTGTGATTCTAAGTTTAAAATGATGGTGTATACTTACCCTCACAGTTCAGACCAGACCAGTGTATTGGACAATGACAGTCGTACCGAAAGGCCTTAGTGATACAGACACCTCCATGTTCACACGGATTTGGATGGCACCTGTCTTCCTCTAATTTAAACAATACATTTCATTATAATATATGCACATTCCTATGCGTGCTCTAATCGACTCAAAACTGTGGTCTATCAGATACTGGAGAACGGTTCTCACGTCTCCTGTGCGCGTATGTTTGCCAACTTGACAAACGAATGAATAAAACGTATGTTTTTGTTAATTCTTCAACATGAAAGCATTGAACGGGTACGTACTGCACAGAATTACAATGTCCGATGAAGTGTTATATACGACTATCTGATTGCTTCAGAAGACTAAAGCAGTTTCGTATGAATGCATATGAAAAAGTCGGTGAAGTATTCGTGCCTTACCTAGACGGCGTTGTTTTCTAGGATTTTGATTGGCGTAATTTTTTCTCGTGCAATGATATTCGTTTGGCAGAGTCGGGATATTATTGGCGTGAAATTGTCCGCGTTCGTGGCGTGTTCCGGGCATTTAATTGGATGCAGAGTAAATTTTTGCGCATGTGATTGGTCTGGCGTATACCTTGTCGTGTCACGACCGTGTGTTCGTACCGAGAGCTTTTCACAGTCATACGAAAAATGTTTTAAGATCCTTACATGATATAAATTCCTACCCTCAAAATCATTCTAAATTAGTTCATATTACCTTGACATTCCATTGGATACACAATTTATTATTATATTCAAACGAAGAGCAATACATTTTGAAGAAAATGTTTCAAAATAATTATTTATCATTGGCACCAGTTTCTAATGGCACACGGCCTGAATATACCAAGCAGACTTAAACATAGTTTAACTTATTTTATCGTTTACCTTCACACGTGAGTCCCGTCCATCCCGAAGAACAGCTACACACTGCTTCGTTATTTTCAACTTCACATAAGCCACCATGACGACAAGGGTTGGGGTGACAACGATCGCGCTCTGAAGAAGAACCAGCATCATTGATTAAATATGTTTATATTTAGAAGAAGAAGCAAGTGCGTTACCGCGCGCTACACCACCATCGATTCACGAATCACGATCTTAAAACTGACCAATCAGATAACAGTAAACTAGACAGAGATGGAACTGATTACAGTGTTAGCCAATCAGATTATAACGTTCTCATGCTCTTACTATATCAATGTGCTATCTGATTGGCTGGTAAAAAATATTGAACAAAATGTCGCAATGTGGTTGGTTAATGATACGAGTTTATAAAAGTGGTCCCGGTTGGAGTATCCACACAGTGTTATAATATTCTGTACCTTCGCAGTTCACGCCCTTGTAACCCTCCATACACGTACACGTGAAGCCTCCACTGTTTTCATAACATGTGCCACCATTTTGACATGGGTTGGAGTGACACTTTAGTTCCTCTAGAATACAGAACGCAAATACGATAAAAATGTTATTATTTAGTTGAACGAACACGCTATGTACAGTCTATCATGCCTGCATAGAGTGGTTTTACTTACTGTCTTTCTTATGTAAATGAAATGCGGATTTTTGCGGATGGATGTCAATCAAGATCTACTGACTTAACCTGTACTTGTGTATACTCACTATTTTACGGGTTAAGTAAAGCAACTCTGCTATTGACGATTCTTAAAACTCTATTGTATGCGGGCTAAGCCTAGTCACTTTTTACGTCGGTAAGCAAAAGCAGAAATTACAATAACAAAAGAAGTAACTCCTGGATTCGAAGTTAAGCTCGCATACACTGGAGTTTAAGAGTCGTCAATAGATTTTCAAGCCAGATTAGTAACGCAACGATCAATTGTTCCGTACCTTCACAGTCGTTTCCCCGGTATCCTTCCCTACATTCACATCTGTAGCTGTTGAGCTCTGATATGCATGTTCCCTCCGTTCCGACAAGGGTTTGGGTGACACTTTTCCACTTCTGTTTAGTTGGGATGTAATAAAATAAATATCGACACTCTATATATGATGATTATGTCTATAGACCTATTTACCTTGGGCGTAATATTTTCCCATTTCAGACCACGTGTCATTCCATAAGAAGACACATGAATATGGATTCAAGTCAAACAAAGAATCTTATTCTCAAGAGAATGACATATGGCCTGAAATTGGGGAAAATTACGCCCAAGGTAAAAAATGGTCTATGCAGTTTGCTTAATTCCAAGTCAAGTGCAATGTTTAAAACCCTGACCAATGCTCGATCATTGAGTTCCATAAATTAAGAGATCTTTCTCACCTCGGCAGTATAGACCTTTGTAACCATCCGAACACAAGCAGCGGAAAGTGTTAGCGAACATTGAACACGTGGCTCCATTAGCACAGGGGCTGCTTTCACAGAGGTTTATTTGTTCTGAAAATAAGCAGATGATACGCTTTTCATCGTTTCAACGTTTTCATCGTTTCCCTGCATGTAACTGTACCTTTTGTAAGCCTTCTCACTAAACAATAAGCAATTATTGGATGAGGTTGAGCATGATATCCTAAATTATCAAGACCGAGGCTGTGTAATCTGACGAAGGCTGAGGCTGAGGCAGATAACACAGCCGAGGTTTTGATAATTTAGGATATTATGCGATAACCGATTTCAATAATTGCTTTATTATACATTTTTTATAATGGAAAAAAATAACATGAACTTTAAATTATAGAGACAAGAATTATGAACGCCAAGATGTCGCGTGAAAAATGCAAATTCTTAATTCAAAATTATTTCGAGAACTCTTCATAAAATATATGAAAATAAGTTAAGGATTCCTTAAATAATTGTTTTTGTACATAATTCTGGAAATAAATACACATAATAAATAAAAACAAAGCTACCACAGCGTCCGGACTTTGAATGAACTCGACATGATAAATGTATTATCTGTGGGAAAACCTACAGATAATACATTTATCATGTCGAGTTCACATGATATAAAGGATTGGCTGAGGGCTCTCGACCAATCAGAATTGAGATACTTAGTAAAATGTATAATAATGAGTATTATTCCTCCGTCTACCACTCAGATATTTTTCACTAATAGGCCATTTGCATTATGGCGTCATTTACTACCACTACCAGACTCCATTGCACACTGTCTTTGTTCTGTTAATTAGCACCAATTGCCTCACTGTTCCCATGAGGAACTACAAATTTGAATAAGAAAGAAAATTCACGAAGCACTTTGGTAGTGGTAGTAAAATGACGCCATAATGCAAATGGCCTATTCTGGAGGATTTTCTGCTTGTAGAAGTGTCACGATTGCCAACAAGATCGCAAAATTGTTTGACCCTTTGCTAGAGCAATTTTACTCGGCCCGTAAAACAGAGATACATATTTAGTCAGCGCATTAAAGAGAAGGCATAAACAGAACGGGTCGCACAGTAAACTCTTATATATCTGCTACGGAAAAATAATTTCATGATTTTTACCTTTTGATTTATTCAAACAGGACCATACTTCCAGACATCGAAGGCTGAACCGTCGTATGGCAGCGCGAAGCATTTACGGCTACGCCGGAGATTTCGACCCCAACACCGCTATCCGGTGAATTACAGAAAGATCAGGAAGCTCGGCCGAAGCCTAAGGGAGAGATTAATCGGCCCCTAGACCGTAGATGATTAACCCCTTGCTATGACCAGCAAACTCATTTTTTGATTGTGACGCTGATGGCTTTGAGCGCATTCCCACTCCCTTCCATGTGGGATGCGTTTAGTTACTAAACGTAACTCGAATCATAGTAAATTTGATCTATTTAAATGTACATCTGCTATGTAACATAATTTTAGGATTTTAAATTTTTTTCTTTCTAGTGCTATGTATTTTCCCTACTATTTTTTCAGGGCCAAGTAAACTTACTCTACAAACAGCGACACCGAGAGAATACCAGGTAGAAACGATGGAATCACAACACACACCTTCACAATCTTTTCCTCTAAAACCACGTTGACATTCACATTTGTATTCGTCTTCTTCCAGCAATTCTCGACATATGCCAGAATTTTGACAAGGATTGGGATCACATCTTTTCTCCACTAAAAACGTATATGATAATATTAAGATGATATAACTAGCTAAAAACTAGTGTGAGTTGCGTCGGTGTTTCTAATGAAACAGTAATGATAAAAAGGTAAATTATACACCTTGAAAAGATGAAAAAACTGACGTTTCGGACACTAAATCCTTCGTCTAACTCTTACCCTAAACCCTAAGGTTTTTCATCTTTTCACGGTGTAAAATTTACCTTTTTATCATTATATGATTGTATTGTTTATTCACACCTTTTGGCAAATTATACAGCTGAATTATAGAATTATCATAAAAGATAAAGAATCATTTTGACAAGGATTGGGATCACATCTTTTCTCCACTAAAAATGTATAAGATAATATTTGTTTATCACACCTTTTGCAGCACACAGCTGAATTATAGAATTATCATAAAATATAAAAAGTTTTGACAAGGTTTGGGGTCATTTTTCTTCCACTAAAAATATATGTTCGTCTTCCTCTTTGTTTCTCGTTCTTGTTATGTCTTGTAGCTTTGCTGTTCACTTTTGTCACCATCGCTTTCCTGCTGCTATGTTTGTGTGTGTGTGTGTTACTGTCCGAAGCTATATTGAATAAAATTATAACTTCAATTGCCTAGGGTCTAACTTTGAAAACCTTACGGTTCCTTTAGCTTCTAGGCATTTCCTTGAATTTAAAGCATTTTTTTCATGATCGATAATGTAAAGTTAAACTAAATTGGAAAAATGCAGTAAATATTTATAATATGGAAATAGGAATAAAGATTATTGTTATTATTATTGTCCTGAAAAATAAAAAATAAGATTATTTTATACCGTATGAACTTACTTTCACAGTTTTTTCCCTTGAACCCGTGTTGACATATACACCTGTAGATATTGGGACCCTGGTTGATACAAGAACCGCTGTTCAGACATGGATTAGAATCACAAGCTGATATCATAGCTGTAGAAAATAACAAGATGAGTAAAAATGAGCAATGTTCTGTTTCACTTTGATTATCTGTTCGTCTATCTTTGCGCATGCGTCCGTCCGTCCGTCCGTCCGTCCGTCCGTCCGTCCGTCCGTCCGTCCGTCCGTCCGTCTATCTGTCTATCTGTCTATCTGTCTATCTGTCTATCTGTCTGTCTGTCTGTCTATCGTCTGTCTGTTTGCTTTCTTCGTTCGTTCGTTTGTAATTCTTCTTTCTTTTGCCTTACTTAAGTTTCTGAATTTTGTCCATCCGTTTTTCATCTACCTGTTATTTGTTTGTTTGTAGTTGTTCAGCGGCTTTGTTAGTCTGTCTTTCTGTCTGTTCATTCACTCTTTACCCCTGTATTACTATGGAGTGGTCTATTGAGTGGTACTAAACATTGCTACTTACTATCACAGTTGACTCCCGAGAACCCATTCGTACAAGCACAAGTATAAGAATTATGATGATCGAAACAAGTTCCACCATTTCTACATGGCTGATTGCGACATTTACTCTCAACTGAAACAAATCAATCAAGTTTTCAATCATTAATACCACTATTGAAGAAATAGAAAACACTTGCAATTGCGTCTGATGTTTGCAGTAGTGAAGCACACGGGGGTTGGCAGAACACTAGAGAAGTATTAGGAGAAGCACGAGTATCGGAGTATCGGAATGAAGCAACTGAAAGTGCTCGCGCGTGCTGTGTGCTCTCATAAAGCACGCGCTCCCAACCAATTACAACGCGATATTTTATAAAGAGTTATTTTATAAACTATAACACGGGTAGTGTAACTTTTTCAATAGCTACGTGCGCATCAAATCGTCACAGACATTTACCAATCGTTTTCCAGCTTTCCAACTTGAAAATTCAATTATTCATTATTTATTTAATAACGATTTACTGACCTTCACAAGATTGACCGCTGAAACCATCCCCGCACAAACACGAAAAAGAGCTAAGACTACTGGAGAGACATGTGCCGCCATTAAGACACGGACTGATGTAGCAGCGGTTTTGAACTATAGAGCATGCGCAAAGGTAACAACATTAGTGTCAGGACATATTACTTAGTACAAATAAGTATAAGTCACGTGTATGTATTAAGTCACATACCTTCGCATGAAGGCCCTTTGTATTCTGGTGGGCATGCGCACTCGAATCCATCATCCACCTCGGTACACGATCCTCCGTTTCTGCATGGATTGGGCTGACACTTATTGTGCTCTGAAAATATACGTGTTGATTATCATGAATATCATCGTTATCATCATCATCATCATCATCATCATCATCATCACCATCATACTCATCAATATGCTGATGGTGATCCAGTGGAAGAACTCAGGAAAAAAACCGGATTAAAAAAAATTGGGAATTTGTTGGGAATTTTCTTGAATTTCCAACGAATTCCCATCCAATTCCCAGAGAGAATGAAATTGGGAACGTGGCACTGATTTCCAAATGTTAGTTTGTTGGGAATTTTATTTTTCTATTGGATATTAGAAGGAAATTACCAACAATAAATCACAACGTTGGTGTTTGAATTGAGAATTCAAGGAAATTCACAACAATACCCAATTTGGGAATCCGGGTTTTTTTTTTCCTGTGGAAGAGCCACTCTGTGGAATCCACTGTCAATCTCATTAATTATTATTTATTTCGTCAAATACAATTATCATCACCATTGTCATCATCATCATTATCATCATTACCAACAACTTTATGAGAGTATTTAACACACACTATCGATTATTTGTCATTCAATTTTAAAAATTAATTTAATTGTTTTCGTTTTGCACCAACGAATACATTTTTGGATTGCGCTCTACTGTACCAAACATCGTGAAATCCAATAAGATAGTGTGATCAGGTAAAATAGTATCCTTTTAGTACGTACAAACATTCTTGGTGACTTTACAAGTGCACTCTCTAGGGACTCTTCACATGCAGTGGCCTAACAAGCTTTTGTTTCGTTTGTTATATATTTGCATAAAAATATGAAGTGACAGTTTCTCTTGCGCTATCTGATTATTATTAGTTTCACTCGTAAAATATATTGTAATTAATGAAGGTTAGTTTTAAAGCATTTGGATTCATCCGTCAGTAATGTTTAGCAGAACACTAGTCCTTCCATTTCTACGATCTTCAAGAGTTTACGTTCCTTCGAGCAGGTGAGTTTTACGATTCCTCGATGCTACATATGCTAGTCTTTATCATTTATATTTGCCATATTCATACTCTCATAAAGCTTGAGAAATGCCGAAATACGTATCTGATCTTTGCGCGTCAAGGGAGCTTTATGGTAAAGTAGGAAGCGAGGATTGAATTATTTATATTTTGCGTTTAATGTACAAAATCTTTGCTTTCGTTTGCTACAACTTCTATAGCTATGCATATGTTATTGAAGTTCTGTAGACTTAATACGAATTCATTGAATAATATTGACTGATGAATAAACTTGTTGCGTATTGCCTGGCACATGAAAGGCAATTCATGTTTTGATATTTAAGATTCTTACTGAGTGAGCAAATTAGCTAACAGCATGAATACTACACTCGCCAGTATATTCTATTCATACAATGAATTAAGTTTTCTATGTCTACAGCTCTGAACTTACAAGAGCGAACAAGTTTGTTTAATTGTTCAAGCTTCTATATGTAACTTTAAGTTTGATGCTAATGTACGTACTTATTCCGCAATAACCCTAAAAGGAAAAACAAAATTCCACGGCCGATTGAACTTTCATTTCCCTACACTCTCACTTTTGGATGCAGTCGATTAGGTAATAGTGATACATTGATAAGATTATTGATTCAAGTCAAAGAATTTTGAATAGAAAAGTGAAGAAGAAGTGGTTTTACTGAATTGCTGTATACATTTAAGATTTGATTACCTTCGCAGTTTGTTCCTTTATATCCCTGCATACACGTGCACACGTATCCCCCGTTAGCCATGGTGCATATCCCACCGTTACGACAGGGATTAGGATGACACTTATTTTCCTCTGTTAGGATTAGAGTCAATATAAAATATATTAGTATATGTAATAGGACTCCATGCTGATCTGTGAATTTGCCGTGCCCTGACTCAGATCAGCCGAGAGGTTGTTTCAGGGTTCTATCTGTGAGTTAGCCCTGCCCTGACTCAGATCAGCCCAGAGGTTGTTTCAGGGTTTGATCTGTGAGTTAGCCATGCCCTGACTTAGATCAGCCCAGAGGTTGTTTCAGGGTTTGATCTGTGGGTTATCCGTGCCCTGACTTAGATCAACCCAGAGGTTGTTTCAGGGTGTCAATACAATTGCAGGGTTAAAAATATGAAGATATAGAAATATAGATAAGTTATAGTGCTTGGGAACGAGGTTATTTCTAGCGAAAGGGTTAAAAGTAGAGTGGTACTGTGTTTATACCTTCACAATCAGATCCTTTGAATCCATGTGTACAAATACACTCGTAACCATTCTTAACCTCATTACATGTTCCTCCATTCTGACATGGATTCGAGTCACAGTTGCTATCTGAATTAAAATGATCAGTTAGAACTCATACAATTAAGGATCTCACGGGATCTCCTCTCCTAACTTTTGCATGGAACATTCCTATTCAAAGTGTGATAACGAAGTAAAATCAAACAAAAACAAACAAACAAAACAAAGAAAGAAAGAAACCCTTTTGTAGTGATAACCCATTTTTTTTCTTTCATGAATGGTCGTCTTTACGAAGAATTGCCTCAAATTTATGGCTTAACTTAAAAAAAAGCGTTTTGAAAACTCCAAGAGCAAATTTACGAGAAAGCCAGAGTCCCAAGATCAAGGATTATAAGCTTAAAATGACGGCCAACGAAATAACTAAAAGCATGTCTCTGGAAGGATGGAAACGTCAGACTTGATGGCGGGGAACCTTCACTGTTTTCGACAAGGAACTTCCTATGTAGTCGAGGTACAGTGTCTTGTCCTTTGGATCACCCAATATAGGGGATCCGAGTGAAGTATTACATGATCTTATAGATAGCAAGTACATTTTATATAAAATAAAAGAATTAATGAAAAGATAGTAAAAACAGAAAAGAAAAGACAAAAATAATTCGTAAAAGAATCTTGAATAATTACCTTCGTCTTCATCTTCTTCAAATTGCTTCATCAAATTAGGATTTTCAAACATCTGTAAAGGAGATTGCATTTCATGCTGCTCGCCCATGAACGGATGGAAGAGGTGGTTCATTAGCAGAGTGTTGTACGGGATTGCTATAGGAGGGCGAGGGATATGGGTCGTCACAACAGTTTTCTGCGTCAATGGAGGAGGTCGCATCATCATGAATGGTGACTTTCGGAAAGGTCCGAACATTGACAGATGCGGAGGACGCAAGATGAACTGTCGCTTTTGCTCTTTCTTTCCTTTAGAGGTCAGTGGTAGATGATCTATGGCTTTGGTGGATGAATTGACCTTTGATGGTGCCATAGTCTTTGCCACAGTCTTGCGAGTTTTCGACCCGACACGTTTCAAAAATTCCACCTTATGGTATTTTGACTTCATCCATTTTTGTTTTGGCTGCTCTTTTGTCCCATTATTTTGTACTCTGAGCATTTGATTCCCTTCGTTTTTCGCATCTCCGCTTTCACTCTTGGTTTCTTGAGTGAAAAACAAAAGTAGGATCCCAAGAAATAATCCTAGAAAATTTAACCTCATTTTCGAGGACTTTGTAGGTTGTAAACTAAACGGTTCAGTTTCGATGCCATCGGGTTTACGTACATGTTCTTGGATGAGACATGACTATTGGACGAATGCATTCATTCGTGACAAGTCAACCGGGAATGCATTGATTTCACAGGTCTCGTATTCAACACTGTTTATTTATTTATGGAAATCAAAGTTAAACTCGTAAAAACAAAATATAATGTACAAAATACTAAACAACATCTACTAAACAATCAAGCAGGACACTTCTATCTGTTTCATAGTTTCTAGAAGATTTTAAGCGTTAAGAAAATTTTAAAAAGTCCCCAAAATTTGGGATTTTTTTATTCCTTGGGTGCGAGGTTCTGACAGTGTTTTTCTTAATTTCACATATATTTTGTAATTAGTTATTTCGTTTTACAACTTTTTATAAGCAGGTGTTCCTGTCATGATATATCTTTGAACTGGTGTTAAATTATCTTGTAAAAAACATTGTGAAACGATCATTGAAATCAAAAAAAATTTCGTTTCGTCAAATTTGGTCGTGTTGAACATGCGGTCCTTGAGGTCAGTAAGTAGCTAAGGAGCAAATGTAGCACATGCGTAATACTTTTTAGATTAAAGGCCACGTAATTATTTTATAATTATAGTTTTCGTTGATCCAACCTTCATGCAAAGGTAGTTAGAATATCAAACTATTTTAAAGAAAGGTTAATGAAGTTTTTGTCGCATGTTGCATGTTGCATACCAGACATGAATTGTGCTATGGGTGATGTGAATGCAATCACTAAAAGATCACAAAGATATGAAATATTCTTAAACTTTGTTTTACCTACATATATGTCTTCTGTGCTGCCTTTTGTACATATGAATATAATACATTTCAACCTTGCAACATGCAACATGCAACCGGCAACAGGCAACAGGCAACAGGCAACAGGCAACAGGCAACAGGCAACAGGCAACAGGCAACAGGCAACAGGCAACAGGCAACAGGCAACAGGCAACAGGCAACAGGCAACAGGCAACAGGCAACAGGCAACAGGTAACAGGCAACTGAAATGGGCAATTTTTGCACATGAGGAAAACGACTCTATAGAGCATAGGTCTATTTAGCTAGGTTAAGGGGAGCTTAATGGCTGTCATTTTGAGCTTTCTCTTGCTTAAATCCTCTCGTGTCCAGTTCTAGAATACTATTATTTTTAAGATGACGAAAAAATTCAAGAACTCTTGTTTTTTAAATTTATTTATTCTTTGTACAAAAACTATATACTTTAAATTTTTAAAATTTTTACGATAAATATTTAGATTTTTTAATGATGGTTTTTGTCAGACGAATGACGGGTGTAGTGTTTCTCTCGTTTTTCTCTCTGTTGTTCTTTTTCTTTTCTTCTGGCGTGTCCTAACAGCAATCCATCGCTTTCATCTTTGTTTTTACTTTCTATATATGCAACGTACGGCTGTCCAACCCAGCTGTTTGAGTAACTTACTGGAAAAAGAAGTACATGTCATCAAACAGGATATTTTAAGGCATTGCACCATGGCATGCTGATTTATTGAACATTCACTTGTGGTCAAAGATGATATTTTTTAATAAGAGGACAAAGGGTTTGGAGCTGAACACTGAAACTGAGACATCCTTGCACTACTTTGACGATACAGTGGTCATATTAGATCGAAAGGCATTATGGGGCGTCCAGGAGTAAAATAAATCTTTGTTAGAGTAATGACGTTGATTGATATAAACATCAAGAGAATACAAATAAAAATGAATTAAGACGGCACATCGATCACCTTTCAAGGGCGGATCCAGGGGAGGGGGTTAAGTAAAGGGGGGGCTGAAGCCCCCTTCGGCAGAAAAAATACAAAACGGAAGAATTAGATGCTTTTTTATGGTTTTCCGTTGTGCTGGAATGGGAGAAACTCAATTAGCCCCCTCCCCCCCTCCCCCCAAACTGGATCCACTCTTGCCTTTACCCATGAAAGAAAGACAGACACCCGAAACGCTATATAATTACGTCATCTTTGTTTTTTCTGTCCACTGGCAAGATGGCCGCCATATCGTCGAAGTAGTTCATTGGATCTACATTGCTTTTATTTGACCAGCATGACACAGTAAACGTATGTCCGTATCCAACATTTACTTCACCCAAAGAAACTCAAAATTTAAGCTCTCTTCTTTTTACCTGGGTTTTTATAAGTACTCCTCTGTCCAGGCCCTTGTTGATAGTACGCTCCATAGCTTGTCGCTAATGGCAACGCCCTTCCATTGGCTGTGTTGTATTGGTATCCATTACTGTTTTGATTGAGCAAGGTTGATGACCCCGCTAACGACGGCTGGTCATTATAAAATGCTCTTCCTTGGTCACTTGGACTAGGACTTCCCGGATAGACATACGGGTATACGGTACCGTATCCTCTATCACGTGACAAAGCCGTATATCTATACGCTTTTGGAGCAGGTTTTCGAGTTTGTGCTTGAGCTACTCTCTCCCTGGTGACCGGGATGTCCGGGGGCTGGATACCAGGTGGCATCATCTCCGGGGACGGGGCGAACGATTCCGTCATTACGTTCTCCAGGGGATTAGTTACCATGTCGGGCAGCTCATTTGATTCTTCATTTGAAGAAGTAAACGACGATGGAGATGCTGTTGGGAGACCCATAGCTGTAGGCTGGACGAGTTTTCCTGGCTTTGGAAACGATGGAGGTGGACCTTCACTCAAGGAATTGCCTTGGGCGTTGGCTTTTGTAGATAACTGATACGTAGCTCCTAGACGGAGGAAGACGAAATGAATGTAACTATTATAGGACTTAATTATCGATGTTTAGTAAAACTTGCAAAAGTAGAAGCAATAGGAACGATAACATGAACAACCAAAAGGCAGTATAAGAAGCAGCAGCTGCAAAATCAGCAATAATTACAAGAACAACAGTGAAAAGCATGACCTCCTTTTCATTCTTTTTAAACATTTTTCTACTTTTTGCAACCATTTCGCGAGAGAATATTATTTTTATTTGTGATAAGTTTGCGATTTTCCCCCACAAATTACTGTTTGCCTGTCAACCGACGATTTACATTGCTACGTGTCATTCTCTTGAGAATAATCTTTTTATTTATCGGTTACACATGAGAAGACAAATGAATATGAATTGATGGATTGCAAGCATTCCCAAGAGAGTTAAAAGACAAAAGCATGGCGGCCATCATTGTGCCGTTAGCAATGGATGCTAATAAGAAATCTTTTGTTAAATGGCACAAAAAATGGCCGCGATCACTTAACGTGAAATTGAAGAATACAGCTCAAAAGAAGAATCTCATTCTCAAGTGAATGACATGTTCTCTGAAATAGGAAAAAAACATTGCACCGAGACGAATGGGTTCTATAATCGTACCTTCATTTTCTAACGTTGGTTCCTTCTACTTCTGGTTTAGTATAAGCTTCAATATTAGCTCCTGGATTCGGCACTTTTACAATCTGATTGGCATTAAATAAACCCGTCTGTCCTACATTTACTGCCAGAAAGAAAACAAAGCAAAATTATGAAATTACCCATTCCGAGGTTGAAGAAAAAACTGGGCATTGAAGTACATTGTGAGCTGTTTAAGGTGGGAGAGGGGGGAGGGGGGTGGGGCATATTTCCAAGAACATAGTTAATATGTATAGGA
The DNA here is from genome assembly GCA_011057435.1 of Actinia equina. Taxonomy (NCBI): domain Eukaryota; kingdom Metazoa; phylum Cnidaria; class Anthozoa; order Actiniaria; family Actiniidae; genus Actinia; species Actinia equina. Next base: position 463,114 of record WHPX01001309.1, on the reverse strand, counting down.
AGCGAACTTACCTCTGCCTGGCTGGGCTTGTCTTACGAGGACAACTGTGGAATAGAATGAAAGAAAGATTGTCCTGTTCGTCAATAGCTATATTTTTCTAGTGTTATAATTCCCATCCTATAAAATGTTTGCTTTCTGCTAAAAAAATTAGAAAATTCCCTAAGTTTCCTTTCCCCTTCCCAAAAGGAAATCGGAAGCCGTCCTAATGAGGTTATCAGGTGCGCATTATCAGGTGATCACGAAACGGAATGAGTTTTCTCCGTCGTATCAAGTTTGCGTCGTTTCCAAAATCTATATATTGGTCAGCACGTATAGCATAGCGATGAAAGCGCTCCCCTCTCTAAGGCGACCCGAGTTTATTTCCCGAACACGATGTCATGTGTAAGTAGAGTTGATGTTGGTTCTCTCCTGTGCTTTGAGGATTTTTTTTGGGGGGGTTTTCCAGTTTTTCCTCTCTTCCGCAAAATATCAAATTTAAAATTCAGTTTGAGTTCATTAGAACAGCCACTCTGTGCAACCACTGTTACTTGTTATTCATTTTTATTATTGAAAAATATCAGTGATGGCTAATCAAGAGCTTATCAGAAAACAAGCTCTTACAAAATTGAAGAAATAGAAAACGCATGCGTGTGCTGTGTGCAGTTATATAGCACGCGAGGATTGGTAGAATACGAGAGAAGTGTTAGGAGAAGCACGACGCGTTGCGGAGTGCTTCTGGGTACTCCTCGAGTGTTCTGCTTGTCCCGAAGTTCTTTATAACTGCACACAGCACAACAAGCAAGTTTTTTATTTCTTTTTTAAAATACAAATTACAATAACCGTTCTTTTAGATATTTATGTCGCAACGGAAAGTGCGCGCGCGTGAAATGTGCTCTCATAACAGTTATTTTATAAAGGGTTTTAGTTTAAATGTCTATCTGTACCTTCACAATCAATGCCTGCGTATCCCGTAAGGCAAAGACATTTATACCCATTAGCATTGAATGCTACATCTGCAGTATTAGAAGGGTCGATGCATGTTCCTCCATTTATACAAGGACTGGACTGACATGCTGGCTGAGGAACTAAATAGAAACATAAATATAACTAGCGTTATCTATATTTAGGGCGCAAACTCCGGAAGCAAATAAATAATGGAAGCAATTTTACCTTGATCTCTCGGTAGCTTTTTCTGAATCATGTTTTTTGCGAATCGAAATATTTTCAGATTTTGCTCAATAAAATATGCTCAAAATTATTTCCCGATAATTTTATTCATTTATGCATGCGTTCTAACATTTCCTAAGCTTTGACGAGAAAGTGTTACATGAATTTTAAAGGTATGTTTCAGTGCTCTGGAGAAACGTCTTCAAGTTTCAGGAATTGTTCCTGAAAATTCCCAGCAATTCCAGAATTAGTGCTTGATAATTTGCAATTAGTTTTCTTTCTTGAGCAAATAAAATTTGTAACTCCAAATTTCTCAGCTTGCGTTATATAGTGTTTTTTTCTCTACCTTGGCAATTCTTCCCACTGTAGCTCGCAGGACAAAAACATCGATAGTCTAATGCATTGATTAGCTTCAGTTCCATCCCTTGGCTGTTTGTGTCATCATAGCACGTTCCTCCGTTTTGACAAGGGTGTGCGATGCAGGGATTCTTGAGAACCAGTTCTAAAATTAGAATTATTAATTCAGTACTAGTGAGGTCTTCTTAGCGCGTCCGTCAAATACAAGATTGTGGGCGTGTTATCTGGCGTGGGTTCAGTCATGGGTGGGAATGAAAGGGTATACTACTGTAAGTCAGTACCGTATTTCTCCCATTCATACGATAACCATTCCTATAGGAAACCCTTTCAATGTTACGGCATATCGTACGGTGTACGTGCTGTAAGTCATACGATTATCATTCTTATGGGAAACCATTTCAATGTTACGGCATGTCGTACCGTGTACGTGCTCTAAGTCAGTACCGTACGTTTCCCACTCATACGGCAACCATTCTTATGGGAAGCCAACCCACTCAGCACCCCAGGGATCTCGGTAGTTGATAATCGAATATCCTAAGTCAACAATTATAACTCATTAATAATTCATAATAATGTTTTATTAATATCCTTACTATCGCAGGTATCTCCAGCGTATCCCTTGGGACAAACACACTTGAAGTCCGCTGAACTAGACAAGGACAACTCCGTCCAGAAGACTGCCATTGTTGTTAGTCGCGTCCACACATACGCCACTGTTCAGGCATGGACGAGACTTGCATGCGCTTAAACCAACTAGGGACGAGAGGGTAAGGTAAAGCTGTTAATATTTTACATTTCCAGATGATTTTCTTTTGAAATATTTCAGTTCGCATTAACATAAAGTTCAAAAATAGAAGATTGAAAACAATATATTTTTACGAGTAAAAACTTTTTAAACTATTTCTAAATAAGACAATCGCTATTGCTGAGTTTCAATCAGTTGATAAAAGTCTCATTAATAAATCTTTTTATCTGCTCCAAATGGTGGTCAAACACCGGACCACCATGTGCTGTCGGCTAGGAAGAATTCTCATCAAAAGCTTATTATGGTTCAGCAGATGAATATTCCGCTAGAGACAGGAAATAATGTGAATAGCGCAGCGCAACCGTGACGCCATAAAAACGCAGACAAAGGCGAAATTCGGAAAAACAAACCTACAAGTTTACTTTCAGCAGATAATTTTCACAGCCGATCGCAGTTGATCTTAGTTTACATGGGTTATTATTGTAACTTAAAAATGATAAAATCGGTTCGTATAATTCTCGTAGCGGTTAAACAGAATGCAATGTTTGTCCGAATCTTTAAGCTATTTTTAGAATCATTGCGCTGCGATATTAAACCCAGCAATAGGAAGAGCAATGCCTTTAGAAGGAATGTATCTTGTCTTACTTTCGCATTTTTCTCCTTGGAATCCTGGACGACATGCGCACTGGAACACCTTCCCGCCATGCCCTGGGGTACACAGTCCACCGTTTTCACAGGGGTTCGGTAAGCAAGGGTCACCAGATGCTGAATACATAAAATCAATGGTTATTATACACGTGGAAACAATACCACCTTTCAGTGATAGAAAATAATCACAACCTACGAGCCACACGTTCTTGTTTTGATCCCTTTTCTATCGATATTGTGCCATTCATAATGAACCAGTTATTTTACATTCAACCTACTGGATCCATGGTTTATGAGCAAGATTGTTTGCACGTCACATCTGACCGCCATGTTGGTGGTATAGTAACGTTGATACCGTCAACATGGCTACCATATTTTTGTCAGAGATGGCTGCAAAACATCTATTCATTGCCAGTTCATAAAGAAAATACTCTTTATAATGTATAAATACGGCTAGATTGTATTACGGACACCTCTATATTACTGAGAAATATTTAGCTCCCGGCGAAATAGCCATTCATTTTTGTTTCATAGCCCCGACTTCTAGATTAAGAACACCTTTATATTACCGACACCTCTATATTAAGGAAGGATATTTAAGTCCGGGCAAAAGCACCATACATTCTTTGATTCATATACCTGACCTCTATATTACGGACGCCTCGGGTGTCCGTATAATAGAGGTTCCACTGTAGTTGTCAAATATAGTATTGGATACTTACCAGTACAAGTAAACCCGTTGCCTATAAAACCTGGATTACATTCACATGTTCCTTTGATACATCTAGCGTTAACACCACACCTAACGCACTTGTCGACTTTAGAAAAATAGATAGGACTGCTTCAGTTAGTACTGAACGGTAGACCATATTCTTTGATATTAGTGCACGAGAAGATACATAAATATGATAGAGCGTTTAAACGTCTCGTCGCGGCGGCCATGTTGATGTGCCAAAACAATACATTTTCTATCCTCGGGGAATTGAACTCATTTTTATGCCAAAAATGTGCAGAAAATTTCTATTGTTTGGTACAACAACATGGCCGTCTTCTCACGTGATGCAAAAAATGCTCCATACTGAAATCTTAAGAATCATATTCTCAAGGAAATGACACGTGGTCTGAAATGGAAAAATATTACGCTTATAGTCTATTATTAAATAAGCAAATTCATTAAAGAAACGAAAATGAGATCAAGAAAATAAGTTTTTCGGATTATATCATCCAATATTACGGCAGTGCCGTCACATATTAAGACATAAAGACGCATGAACGGTTATTCAACAACACGGCAGTGACGTCACGTAGGAGAACATAAAGACTATGACGAGGACAAAAAGACGAGAACCTACCGCCACATCTTTTCCCCATATACTGGTCAGCACATTGACAAGAGAAAGCATCTTCCGAATTGAAACACGAACCTCCATTCATACAAGGGTTGGGATAACAGCGGTCGATGCCTGAAAGGAATGGAATATTTTTCTTAAAATAATTATTAAATGAAAAGCTTTCAGGAAACGTTTTCGTATCAAGAAATGGGTATTCAAAGTTGACAAATAATAGGTCTATTGTATGATTATTGACTCTGGTCATTGAAGGATTAATTGAAGGATTAGCATACCTCGCTAAGTTTGAATTTTCTAATTCACTGGTTCTAAACGCGAAAGCGTTCGGAGTTAATCCGAGTATGGACTATGAAACAAAAACGTGTAGATGGCGGTAGGGAGAGTACGTCAAGTTGTTGGGGGGGGGGGGGGGGGAGGGGAGGGGAGGAGGGTAGTGAGAGTAAATTTGGAACGATAAATTAGACATGTGTGCACCCCTGCGAAGCCTTATTTTGTTAAAGAGTTCACTTAAAAATCTAAAAATAATTAGCTCTAATAGCTATTCTTTATACTCAAACTTCTCTCTTACGTTCACAGTGGTACCCATGCCACCCTTTATGACACAGGCAGTGATAGCCGAGCTGGGTCTGGGCCTGAAGACATGTTCCGTTGTATAGACATGGATTTGGAGAGCATTTATCGCGACCTGGAAAAGTAAGTTGTAACAATAAACGAACGAACGAACGAAAGAAGAAATGTTTCTTCCTGAACCCTATGATTGTCCGTGGATTAGTTCATGACAATTTCTAACGAAGAGAATTTTAACTTACGGTCGCACGTTTTGCCAATGAACCCTTGTTTACAGATACAAATATATCCATCCTTGTTCTTGACTTCGGAGCAGAGACCTTCGTTCTTGCACGGTGAAGGCAAACAAGGACTACTTAGAGCTAAAATAAGATCATAATTAACCCAACTCAGTTGAGGAACAAATTTTCGCAGTTAATTAACAGAACTAAGCCACTGCTTTTACATTGACACGTGTCATTGTCCAGAGTATAATTTCTCTGTTTAACGGATGCGCACGAAAATACACGTGAATATGGATACACCTCGAGCAAATAATGTTATCAAGCTTTACACGTTAGTGTCGAAATTGGAGTAGAGAAAGCTCACACCATATATGGTATGATCAATTCCATATTTGGATTGTGCGGAATGACACGTGATCTGAAATGGGAAAATATAATTCCTAGACAGATTAGAACCCTTTTAATTCTTAACAGTTTTAAATTTAACTCGAAATGGTGTACCTAATCTTCTTAGCTTTATATACCCTCCAAGTTCAAGTTTCCATTTGCACTCTTTTCTTGTAAGACACAACTAGTGCTAGTGTGGCTTTTCCCAATGTCTATAGTCGTTACTCACCGTCACAGATTTTCCCATAATGCCCCTCAGGGCAATCACACTCGAAACCATCTAGTTTGGGAGTACAAGTTCCGCCATTCTTGCAAGGATTGCCATAACAGAAATTGAGCTCTAAACCAATAGAAAATTAGCTCTATATCTATTCATTATCATTCTTAATTGGAAGAACCTGGAACCTCCGTAAAGGTTATACTTACGTTCGCAATGTGACCCAAGGTATCCCGGCTTGCACTTGCATCCTAGATTGATCCCGTCAGTTTTACATGTACCACCATTCTTGCAAGGATTGTTGGGATGGCAGAGGTTCAGCTCTTGAAAAGAAAAAGATTTGAACATTTGAAAATAAACTTAATGAAACTGAATATTAATCTAAAATGGCCGAGGAAAATGATTCCGGGGGAACTTTGAAAATACCAAACCATTTAGCAGCAAGTTAGTCTGTTTTTATTTTTATCTCTATGTTGGAAGTACAATAAAAACAGACGAGACAAAATAAAAGATTGGCTATTTAACAACTATAGTCTTTGAGCCCAAATGTGCTATATACGTAAAGGACATGAGGACGAGACGACTCATTGTTTTAGTGAATTCCAACTGTTTGGTCAAATAAAAAGATGCAAAGTTAAATTTAATTTTTTTGATTTTCAAAGCCGGCATTTTTTGCTTTCGCTTCTAGAAGGATAAAACTTGTAGCTTAGTAGTAGCTCATCCAATCAGAACGCAGCATTGATGATAGACGTACCACTAATTTGATTTGACAATTACAAGTTACTCACTTTCACAAGTTGGTCCAATGTAAGCGATACTACAGTAGCAGACGTACCCACGGCCTGTTGTGATGTCACGACACGTGCCGTCATTACGACATGGATTGGGAATACACTTGGACTTGACTGAAAGAAAAAAAAAAGATGATGAATGATCCAAGGATAACTGAAAAATAAAGAAATAGTGCTCAAGGGAATGAACACGTGTTTTGAATAGGGCGTATCGAATTTTGTAAACTGATTATAACGATTATATTTGAAACCATCAAGTATAAGCAAATGAAATGAGTTCCGCTCTCATTTTGGGTTTGCAGGATGTATAGGATTTTGGATTTGGTTTCTTGGAGTTACTGTGTCAACCACGGCATAAGGTTTTTCCCTTTTCAGACCAGTCATTCTCTTGAGAACAAGATTTTTTGTTTGAACTGCATTCATATTCATGTGTCTTCTGTTGTCAACCGTTAAACAAAGAAATGATACTCTTGGGAATAACTCGTGGTCTGAAGTGGGAAAACAGTAAATTACGTCTGTTGTATTCCCCTTACGAATTCCTTGGTTTGTCTCAAAGATTATGATATTATATGACGTTTTCATTGCAGTTCAGTTGATAGGTCATGCGTTCTTGATAGAGTATAAAAACCGAACAAGCTCGCCTACTTACTCTCACAGTTTTTCCCAACATATCCCTCGGTGCATTTACATTTGTAAGACTTGCCAACATTAACACACGTGCCGTTGTTATCACAAGGGTTCGGTTCACATGGATCTAGAGCTGAAAAAAGTCTTACATTCAATTTATTATTAATACCATTTTTACCATGATAATCATCAATGGCGTTTAATTGCAGGGTGACATCGTTTCGCAAACGATAAATTGCCGGTCCCCGAGGGCGCGGATGTCTTTGAATAAGACAGTCTTGCCATTTTAAGTTTTTAGAGCAAAAGCCGAGCACCTTTTAACACAGATTATTTAAGATTCGGTGTCGGTCAAGTATCAGTCCAAGTCTGGGTCAGGGATTGAGCCCATTATGTACGGTATAACAAGCAAAAGCTCAACCAACTCAACTTAAACACCAAAAATTGATCAAAGACTCAGCGTCACTGATTTTTAGGTCGAAGCATTCCCCTTTCGTACCTGAAACTTTCCAAAGGATCAATATTTAATTACCTTCGCATAGCTGACCAGCAAATCCAAGAGGACACTGACAAAGGTGGTTGCCTTCCTGACGCACCATGCATACACCACTGTTATGACACGGGTCGGGAAAACACGGATCTTTTGCTGATAAGCAAAAATCAAAAAACAACATTTTCATGAAAAAGAAAAAGAACTCAATAGAGTTTGCTAATAACAGTTCCAAGTCCTAATAGCAGTCCTATCCCTAATTAACTAGAGAGTAAAATTCAAGGTCCGGCATTTGGCCGGAAAAGACCAATGAACTTGTATCAAAGAAACGCTTCGAAAAAATCAAAAACATCCAAACAAACCAATGGGCGGCATCAAATATGACTTTCTTTAACATTTCTGATTATAGAACAAGTAAGTAAGAATTATAATTATGAGGATTTATGAAACTTTTGATCCGTACAATATCGATGCAGCCAAAATGCGTTAAATTTTCGTTTCTAGGTGGATTTGTTTCGTAAATTTGGTGTCAATCATTCCCTTGCGATCAGGATTTTTTAGATTTACACGTTTGGATTTTGGTATTATCTTGAAAAATGGCGGTCATTGAATTGGTTCCCTATATATTTTGAAGAAAAAAATTAAAAAGGGGTTTTCTTGATATTTTGCAATGCCCCTCAAAACATTGGAATGACATCATCACGATGTGCTGCCTTGAAAGGTAGCGCGCGAACAATGCCCGCGAACGGCCTTGATTATGCATGAAGACATTTAATTCATACATGAGAAGATACCTGTTTGAAAATATTTAGCAAGACGCCTAATACATTCAGAATTCAAGGACGAAATACCACTAAGGCCCTGTCCATACGTATCCGGAAATTTTTGTATCTGCAATTCTTTTTTTACGGATACGAAAATGTTCGCGTCCACACGCACCGTATTCAAATCGTTTTCGAATCGTTTTCACTGTCCACACGTATCCGGAAATTTTATGATCCGCCCTGATGCTCGCTAGTGCCCAGTCCCTTTGACGGATAGTTTTTCTTTCTGGAGACCGTTTTCGAAAATTTGCGGATACGGATACAAAAAATTCCGGACACGTGTGGACAGTGAAAACGATTCGAAAACGATTCGAATACGGAGGACGGGGCCTGAGGACACGTTTTGTGTTATCATGCTACTATATTGATATATCATTGTACCTTCACATGTAAGACCTATTTGTCCAACCTCACAAATACACCGGTAGCCATTCTCGGCTTGCATGCAAGTCCCCCCAAACAAACATGGGTTCTGATAGCATGCGTCTACACCTTGGGAAACATGACAGCGAGATTAGTAATCATGCATTGTTAATCGGTGATTTACAGCTATTTCAACAAATGTTGAATACTGAATGCTAAATACTGAATAGTACATTCCAAGACCAAAGTGCATTATGGGTCATGGTGACATTGTCTAAAGTAGGATTAATAATGATTATTTATTATATTTTAAGTGTATTCCATCTGAAACAATATACTAACTACATGTAGAGAGTTAAATGCTGTATATTTACTTTTTATTTCAAATTAACGAGACCCACAATGCACTTTGATCTCGTAATGCACTATTTAGTATGCAGTTTTCAGTATTCAACCTTTTTGAAATAGCCGTATAAATATTGAAATAACATTCCTCTGTAGCGATTACAAATCAGAATTGTTAATTCCTTCTCTTAATTCCCTCCTCTTCCCATCCATTCACCATTCATTATTCTCTTTGTTACCTTCGCAGCTGTCTCCGAGGAAGCCTCGTTTACATTCACACTCAAAGTCATCTGGTCCATGCTGAATGCAAGTTCCTTCATTACGACACGGATTTGGTCTGCAGAAGTCTCTCACTGTAAGGACAAAAAACAGTCGACCTTTGGAATATTACATTATTTGTTAAGTTTCAACATTAATATCTACAGATCAGGTAAACGAAAATACACAATTAATCTTTTTCGCGCTGTAATTTAGACTTTCATTAAGTTTTGTGGAAGATAACTGTTATATTTTTGGTCATTGTTCGATGAATAAGCTCAAAGCAAGCCAGTTAAAAAAGCTTTATTTGTGTAAAGCTTTACAAAATCAAGCACCGGCAAACTTATCCCAGATTTCCCAGGCCTTTTAATAGGGTACATTCTATAAACACTAAAGAATCTAGAAGTAGCTTCCATTTAGTGTACTTCTAGCAGTGGCCTAGATGAAAATTACTCATGTAAATCTAATAACCCAATAAAGTGTTATTACTATGAACTTCATGATCTATCTGGTCTTAACAGCTAGATGTACAGTGATAAACCAATTTAAGATTAATTATAAGATATGATATAGGATGTGAAATACAAGATATGATAAACTAATATAATGAAAATGTTTCAAAAATAAATGAAAAAGGAGAAAAGGAAATTAAATTATTTCATCTAAAACTCATTAACTGGATATGAATCAAACTTATCAATGTTGAAAGTACTGGAGATTATTGTAATCTGACTTGGCTTTCAGCAGTGCCTATAAATGCGCAGTAATCGCGAATCGTACCATTTTCATTTTCAAGTGAACGTATAGTTTCTTGTTTTTAATTTTGCTACATTACGAGCAACACCCTAGCTTAGAAACAGAAGGAAAACTACTAAAGACGCTGGTGAAGTTATTTGCGACAAGGAAATGAATGCTTCCAATTTCACCCCAGATTATTTCGAATGCACAAGTGATTCTGACATCGTACGAACAGTTAAGGTGATGACTGTCGTGTTGGTTACAGGATTTGGTGTCTTTGGAAACGCCTTGGTCATTTTAATCGCTGTCAAATACACCAGGCAAACAAACATGCATCATTGGATCATCAACATGGCTGTATCAGACATTCTAGTAATCCTATTCTATTTATTTCGAAACACTTCAATCCTCAAGAACTCTTTTCGGCTCAATGTAATCTATATTCTATGCAATGTGAACAAATTTCTGGATTCCTCATTTAAAACTTTAAGCCTGGTAACATTGTCCATAATCAGCATTGAGCGATACAGAGCAACGAAGCTAACAGCACTAAGAATGCGTCCCTATACACTAACACAACGAGTGAATGCAGTAACTTGTTCATGGACTATCACATTGGTAATTTGCTCATTACTTATGTTCTACAAGGCAGAAATTATAATTTACAACGGTTCTTATGTCTGCAAGTTCAAAATAAACGCTGCTTACGAAGCTTCCTTGGTTCTTGTCCCAATTGTTCTACTCATATTTTTTTGCCTAATTTTTCTGTTAAGCATTTTGACATCATTACGACTCAAAAGATCTTCAGGTGTCCAAGGTAATCTTTCAGAGAATCAGAGGCAAGTGCGAGCAAAGCGAATAGCGAACGCAGTCAGGATGGTATTATATTCCGCGCTTCTTTTTTTGTGTTGTCATTTTCCAAACTTCTTCTGGATTGTATATTATTTCGAGCTAAGTGACAGCGACGGGGTTAAAATCTTTAAACCCTGCAACTATGTATCGTTAAGATCGCTATTTGATTTTTTAGTTCTTGTTAATTCCTGTTTAAATCCTTATGTATGTGTTATATTTTTGTCTGAATTTCGTGATGCAGCGAAGCGATTAATGTGGAAGACTTAACTTTAACGTCAGCATTTAATTGAACTTGGCAGGAATAATCTATGTAAAATTAACAAGATGGAGTCAACATCGTTTAACCAACGAAGATTATTAAGTAACATTAAAATTAATTTTGCATTGACTTGCAAAGTATTAAAATTATTTTGTATTTTCAAATAAGGGAAAGGGCGCTTTTTCCTGATTCTTTACTTTCGTATAACGTGGGAACTTACTTTTGAATCAAACCATCTGGCTATAAATTGCATTTGGTAATATAGTTAGGATTTCCAAGAGTTATTACTTTTTTGAAATCAAAAGAAAATGGAAAAAATCAGAACAGAAAAACAAGGTCTGGAAATATAAATTTCTGTTATTCACGATTTTATGAGGTTTTGTTATGATAAGTTGCTTGTCCGTATTATATGTACTTCATTATGGAAGTTATTGATCTACATGGAATTGACTGAAGTCTTTCGTTATCTCTGCCAAGTTGACAGGATATATAAAGAAATGAATTAAAGCTTAGATGTTGTGTAGATAATTCAATTTGAACAACCAAAGCCAAAACACCTGTTTCAACCAAAAAATATAAATAAAAGCACAAGACAATGTGGATGCAATGTTTCAGCACAACTACAGAGTAAACATCAACTGCACTTTGATATTCAAATTGGAATCAAAGAATAAGGACGCTAGCCTGTTGGACAAAGGATACTAACTGCAGTTTTGAAACCAAAAGTTATTTTGCTACATGGCTGTGCCGGATAAAAACAACGCTTTTAAAGAATATTTAGTTTGGAGTTCAAAGAAGAAGCTTTAAGAAGTTTTAAACACTGAAAAAATGAATGCTTCGAATTTCACCGAATATTTCTTCAAGTGCACAAGTGACTCTGATATCGTGCGAACAGTTAAAGTGATGACCATCATGCTCTTTGCAGGATTTGGGGTCTTTGGGAACGCCTTGGTCATCTTAATCGCTATCAAATACACTAGGCAAAGGAATATGCATTACTTGATCGCTAATATGGCTGTCTCAGATACACTTGTCATATTCCTTTATACCTTCCAAAATGTCCCTGTTCTTGTCAACAAAAACGCTTGGGTAATGTTTATGAGTTTTGCAATTGCCTCGAATATGTGTAAGGTTTTAAAATTCTTTGAATTCGCATCCAAGTTAGTTAGTCTTATAACTTTAGTTATAATCAGTATTGAGCGATACAGAGCCACAAGGGTTACTGCCCTAAGACTACAGCCTTACACAATGGCACAACGAGTTGCTTCAGTGACCTGTCCATGGGGATTTTCCATGGTAGTTTCCATGTTCGTTTTTTTCTCTACCGCATTATATTTTGAGAATGGCACTTATATTTGTAGTTTTATGGCGTATACCATCTTACATCGAATCGGAATGACTTTGCTTATCGTCACTTTTATATCTTCTTTTTTCTTAGTTGTTTTACTAAGCATTTTGACGTCATTACGACTTAAAAGGCAATCAGTCGTTCAAGTTAATCTTTCTGATATTCAGAGGCAAGTGCGAGCAAAGCGAATAGCGAACGCGGTCAAGATGATATTGTGTTCAATACTACTCTATAGTTGTTGTTACTCACCATCATTATTTTGGTTAGCTCATTCTTTTGAAGTTTCAATGAAAGGTTTTTCGCTTGAAATATTTGGTCTTGGGTGCAACTTGAAGCTTTTATTATTCCTATCTGATTTCATGATGACTTTAAACTCTTGTGTCAGTCCTTATGTCTACATTATACTTCTCCCTGAATTTCGACGAACTTCGAAAAGACTATTATTTTCTAAGCAGCAACTTGCAGAGCAAATCTCATCACTTGAACTCAACAAAGTTATTGAAAATCAAGACATAAACGGTCAGTTTAGCCTGTCTACTGAAAAGCAAAGAAACTGAGCTTCACAAACTAAAATCTCGTAAATATTCGACTTGTGAACCAAATATATACCTAGTCAAATAATGAGGGGGGAAAAGGGAAGAAAATCGATTGTTGAATGAATGAATTTGATGAAGATGCTGTAAACTGAAAATACTTATTATACTTTGTATTTAAACTTTTAAATATGTTTAGTTAAAATAGGGAATCAATGGAAAAATAATAAAATACTCATATATAATACAATAAATATTGTTGATGAAGATGCTATAAAAACCGCTATTATTAATTAATTTCCAATCACAATGAGGCTTGAATGAAAAAACACGAAAAACAATATGAAGAAGGAGAAAGAAAAAAACGAAGGAAGGAAGGAAGGAAGGAAGGAAAAAGGGAAGAACGGATGGAGGAGAGGAAGGAAAGAATTTAATAAAGAAAAAATGCAGTCAGTCGCAGTATAATGTGTACTAGGATAAACTCTCTGCCGAAAACTATACTAGCAGCTTTTTAATTTCATTTCATAACCATTATTAATAAAAGACATAGCAGTCTTCTCGTATATTTTTAAACACTTTATAGTGTTTACACAAAAAAAATTAATTAAGAGTTTAACAGCGGGAACTGGTGGAGCTGACTGAACTTAGTTACCGAACGTTTATGCGGTGAAATAAATTGTAATTGTCAACGAACAGTAAACACTACTCACGTGATATTTGACCCACGTGACCCAAATATCTGTACTCACATGTACTCGTTAGTTGTGAGTTGTTCTCGCGTTAGTGTGAATCAAAATTATATTTTTTATAATTAAAGAAAGTGTTTAATAATTTATTAGAAACATCAGCAACAAGGGCTTAGCATTTGGATGCTCGGTGGCACAATGATTCACTCACAAGGGATTTTTTTAAATTGTAATTGTATGTGCCCAAAGCAGGGATAATCATACATCATGTGCTGCTATCGCCCACTGACAATGACAGCCTTCAAGAACTTGCCAATTTGCTGAAACCTCATCAATCAATCAACCGTTTCATAATGTCATTCTCACCGGCGATTCCAACTTTCCTTTCATCACTTGGTCAGATCAGGTCACTTCTTGTCATTTATAATCAAGTTACATTATTCAATCTTTAAATATCATTCTATTTAAATATATAAATAACAGCACAAGGCAATGTGGATGCAATATTTCAGCATAACTAGACTGTAAATTGATATTCAAATTTGAATCAAGAAATAAGGACGCCTGTTGGACAAAGGATATTAACTGCAGTTTTAAGTTATCTTACTACAGTGTGCTGGATAAAAACAACGCTTTTAAAGAATATTTAGTTTGGAGTTCAAAAAAGAAGCTCAAAGAAGTTTTAAAAACTGAAAAAATGAATGCTTCGAATTTCACCGAAGATTATTTCAAGTGCACAAGTGACTCTGATATCGTGCGAACAGTTAAGGTGATGAGCATCATGCTCTTTGCAGGATTTGGGGTCTTTGGGAACGCCTTGGTCATCTTAATCGCTATCAAATACACTAAGCAAAGGAATATGCATTACTTGATCGCTAATATGGCTGTCTCTGATACACTTGTCATATTCATTTATACCTTCCAATATGTCCCTGTTCTTGTAAACAAAAACGCTTGGGTAATGTTTATGAGTTTTGCAATTGCCTCGAATATGTGTAAGGTCTTAAAATCCTTTGAATTTGCGTCCAAGTTAGTTAGTCTAATAACATTAGTTATAATCAGTATTGAACGATACAGAGCCACAAGGGTTACTGCCCTAAGACTACGGCCTTACACAATGGCACAACGAGTTGCTTCAGTGACCTGTCCATGGGGATTTTCCATGGTACTTTGCATATTTATTTTTTTCACTGCCGGATTACATTTTGAGAATGACACTTATACTTGTAGGCTTGTGGCATATACCCTCACATATGAAATAGGAATGACTTTGATGTTCGTCACTTCTATATTTTCTTTTTTCTTAGTTGTTTTACTAAGCATTTTGACGTCATTACGACTTAAAAGGCCATCAGTCGTTCAAGTCAATCTTTCTGATATTCAGAGGCAAGTGCGAGCAAAGCGAATAGCGAACGCGGTCAAGATGATATTGTGTTCAATACTACTCTATAGTTGTTGTTACTCAACATCATTATTTTGGTTAGCTCATTCTTTTGAAGTTTCAATGAAAGGTTTTTCGCTTGAAATATTTGGTATTGGGTGCAACTTGAAGCTTTTATTATTCCTATCTGATTCCATGATGACTTTAAACTCTTGTGTCAGTCCTTATGTCTACATTATACTTCTCCCTGAATTTCGACAAACTTCGAAAAGACTATTATTTTCTAAGCAGCAACTTGCAGAGCAAATCTCATCACTTGAACTCAACAAAGTTATTGAAAATCATGACATTAACGGTCAAATTGAGCTGTCACCTGAAAAGCAAAGGAACTGAGCTTCACAAAGTAAAAATCTCGCAAATATTTGAATATAACGAAGCGAGAAAGAAAAGAAGGAAGGAAGGAAGGAAGGAAGGAAGGAGAGAAGGAAAGAAAAATGTATAATGCGTACTAGGATAAACTCTCTTCCGATCGACAACTATACAAGCCGCTTTTTAATTTCATTTCATAACCATTATTAATAAAAGACATAGCAGTCTTCTCGTGTATTGTTTGTCATCATTGATTTTTAATTCAATTCGCCTTGAATTCAATGTTCTTGGCGTCAAACTCATATTTTTAAAAATTTAAAAGTGTTTACACAAAAAATTTTTAATTAAGAATATAACAGCGGGAAGTGGTGGAGCTGACTGAACTTAGTTACCGAATGTTTATAGGCGGTGAAATAAATTGCAATTGTCAACGAACAGTAAACGCTACTCACGTAATATGTGACCCACCTGACCCAAATTTCTGAACTCAAATGTGCTTGTCAGTTGAGACTTGTTCTCGAGTTAGCGTAAATCAAAATTCTATCTTTTACAATTTAAGAAAATGGTTAATAATTCACTAGAAACATCAGCAAAATGGAGTTAACATTTGGCTAGATGCTTGGTGGCACAATGATTTCCTCACAAGGGTTTTTTGTAATTGCAATTGTATGTCCACAAAGCAGGGATAATCATAAATCATGTGCTGCTATCGCGCACTTTACAATGACAGCCTTCAAGAACTTGCCAACTTGCTGAAACCTCATCAATCAATCAACCGTTTCATAATGTCATTCTCACCGGCGATTCCAACTTTCCTTTCATCACTTGGTCAGATCAGGTCACTTCTTGTCATTTATAATCAAGTTACCTTATTCAATTTTTGAATATCATTCTATTTAAATATACAAATAACAGCACAAGGTAATGTGGATGTAATATTTCAGCATAACTAGACTGTAAATTGATATTCAAATTGGAATCAAGAAATTAGGGCGCCTGTTGGACAAAGGATACTAACTACAATTTTAAAACCACAAGTTATCTTACTACACGGCTGTGCCGGTTTGGAGTTTGGAGTTCAAAAAAGAAGCTTTAAGAAGTTTTAAAAACTGAAAAAATGAATGCTTCGAATTTCACCGAAGATTATTTCAAGTGCACAAGTGACTCTGACATCGTGCGAACAGTTAAGGTGATGACCATCATGCTCTTTGCAGGATTTGGGGTCTTTGGGAACGCCTTGGTCATCTTAATCGCTATCAAATACACTAAGCAAAGGAATATGCATTACTTGATTGCTAATATGGCTTTCTCAGATACACTTGTCATATTCATTTATACCTTCCAATATGTCTCTGTTCTTGTCAACAAAAACGCTTGGGTAATGTTTATGAGTTTTGCAATTGCCTCGAATTTGTGTACGGTCTTAAAATTCTTTGAATACGCGTCCAAGTTAGTTAGTCTGATAACATTAGTTGTAATCAGCATTGAGCGATACAGAGCCACAAGGATTACTGCTCTAAGACTACGGCCTTACACAATGGCACAACGAGTTGCTTCAGTGACCTGTCCATGGGGATTTTCCATGATAGTTTGCATGTTCGTTTTTAATACAGCCAGATTACATTTTGAGAATGGCACTTATACTTGTAGTTTTGTGTCATATACCATCATAGTTGGAATCGGAATGACTTTGACGGTCGTCACTTCTATATTTTCTTTTTTCTTAGTTGTTTTACTAAGCATTTTGACGTCATTACGACTTAAAAGGCCATCAGTCGTTCAAGTCAATCTTTCTGATATTCAGAAGCAGGTGCGAGCAAAGCGAATAGCGAACGCGGTCAAGATGATATTGTGTTCAATACTACTCTATAGTTGTTGTTACTCAACATCATTATTTTGGTTAGCTCATTCTTTTGAAGTTTCAATGAAAGGTTTTTCGCTTGAAATATTTGGTATTGGGTGCAACTTGGAGCTTTTATTATTCGTAAGTGATTTCATAATAACTTTAAACTCTTTTGTCAGTCCTTATGTCTACATTATATTTCTCCCTGAATTTCGACAAACCTCAAAAAGACTATTATTTTCTAAGCAGCAACTTACAGAGCAAACCGCATCATTTGAACTCAACAAAGTTATTGAAAATCATGACATTAACGGTCAGTTTAGCCTGTCTACTGAAAAGCAAAGGAACTGAGCTTCACGAACTAAAAATCTCGTAAATATTCGACTTGCGAAACAAATATATACCTAGTCAAATAATGAGGGGGAAAAAGGAAAGAAAATCGATTGTTGAATGAATTAATCTGATGAAGAAGACGTAAACTGAAAATTCCTATTGAACTTTGTAATTTAAACTAATCAGAATAATCATATATAATACAATAGATATAGTTAAAGAATATGGTAGAAACTAGATAAACTAGTTAACCGCGTCGGTGTTTGGGATTTACTCCGACGAAGGACTAACGTCCGAAACGTCAGTTTCTAAACACCACAAACCATACGGTGTATTATAAGTTAAATCAATTCTCCTACTAATAGATATAGTTGATGAAGATGCTATAGAAACCTTTATTATTAAGTAATTTCACATATGCTTGAATTAAAAAAAAAACTTGAAAAACAATGTGAAAAAGGAGAAAGAAAAATCCGAAGGAAGAAAGGAGTGAAGGACGGAAGGACGGAAGGAAAGTAGGAATTATGAATTATCAAGAAAAAATGCAGTCAGTCGCAGAACAATACGTATTAGGATAAACTCTCTGCCGATCGACAACTATAAAAGCCGCTTTTTATTTCATTTCATAACCATTATTAATAAAAGACATAGCAGTCTTCTCGTATATTTTTAAACACCTAAAAGTGTTTACACAAAAAAAATTAATTAAGAATTTAACAG
This sequence comes from Actinia equina, assembly GCA_011057435.1. Classification (NCBI taxonomy): domain Eukaryota; kingdom Metazoa; phylum Cnidaria; class Anthozoa; order Actiniaria; family Actiniidae; genus Actinia; species Actinia equina. Next base: position 444,717 of record WHPX01001309.1, on the reverse strand, counting down.
CGGGAACTGGTGGAGCTGGTAACGAATGTTTATGTATGCGATGAAATAAATTGTAATTGTCAACGAACAGTATACGCTACTCACGTGATATGTGACCCACGTGACCCAAATTTCTGAACTCACATGTGCTCGTCAGTTGTGAGTTGTTCTCGAGTAAGTGTTAATCAAAATTATATTTTTTATAATTAAAGAAAGTGTTTAATAATTTACTAGAAACATCAGCAACAGGGGCTTAGCATTTGGATGCTTGGTGGCACAATGATTCACTCACAAGGGTTTTTTTTGTAATTGCAATTGTATTTCCACAAAGCAGGGATAATCATACATCATGTGCTGCTATCGCCCACTTTACAATGACAGCCTTCAAGAACTTGCCAACTTGCTGAAACCTCATCAATCAATTAACCGTTTCATAATGTCATTCTCACCGGCGATTCCAACTTTCCTTTCATCACTTGGTCAGATCAGGTCACTTCTTGTCATTTATAATCAAGTTACCTTATTCAATTTTTGAATATCATTCTATTTAAATATACAAATAACAGCACAAGGCAATGTGGAAGTTATATTTCAGCATAACTAGACTGTAAATTGATATTCAAATTGGAATCAAGAAATTAGGGCGCCTGTTGGACAAAGGATACTAACTACAATTTTAAAACCACAAGTTATCTTACTACACGGCTGTGCCGGTTTGGAGTTTGGAGTTCAAAAAAGAAGCTTTAAGAAGTTTTAAAAACTGAAAAAATGAATGCTTCGAATTTCACCGAAGATTATTTCAAGTGCACAAGTGACTCTGATATCGTGCGAACAGTTAAGGTGATGAGCATCATGCTCTTTGCAGGATTTGGGGTCTTTGGGAACGCCTTGGTCATCTTAATCGCTATCAAATACACTAAGCAAAGGAATATGCATTACTTGATTGCTAATATGGCTTTCTCAGATACACTTGTCATATTCATTTATACCTTCCAATATGTCCCTGTTCTTGTCAACAAAAACGCTTGGGTAATGTTTATGAGTTTTGCAATTGCCTCGAATTTGTGTACGGTCTTAAAATTCTTTGAATTCGCGTCCAAGTTAGTTAGTCTAATTACATTAGTTGTAATCAGTATTGAGCGATACAGAGCCACGAGGATTACTGCCCTAAAGGCCTATTTACACGGCACGATTTGCCGCGCGCGACTTGACGTATACGGCAAATTTTGGTACCATTTACACGAGCACAACTTGTCGCACGCGGCACGAAAAAAACGCGAGCAATTTACTCGTCATTACAGCAAATGTTTCTTGTAAAATGCCACCGTACACAGTTGAGAAGTGCAGTAAATAATCATGTGTACCTTGTTATTTGATGGGATCATTCAGAATTTTTGCACTTCGTGTTTAATTACCGGTAAAGACATTTTCATGGAAATCCGCCATTTTGTTTTGGAATCAACTAGTTTCGAATTCAGTCCCAATCTAGGTCAAAATCGTCATATTTACGTCATTTTCCTACGGCATGTCGTAGGGTTTTAAGCCAAAGTTTAAAATGCTACGACAAGTCTTGAGGCCGCGTACGTCTGTCGTAGGACCATTTACACGACCCGATTTTGAGCTGATTTTGCCGTATACGTCAAGTCGCGCGCGGCAAATCGTGCCGTGTAAATAGGCCTTAAGACTACAGCCTTACACAATGGCACAACGAGTTGCTTCGGTGACCTGTCCATGGGGACTTTCAATGGTAGTTTGCATATTTATTTTTTTCACTGCCGGATTAGATTTTGAGAATGGCACTTATACTTGTAGTCTTGTGGCATATACCATAACATATGAAATCGGAATGACTTTGATGTTCGTCACTTCTATATTTTCTTTTTTCTTAGTTGTTTTACTAAGCATTTTGACGTCATTACGACTTAAAAGGCCATCAGTTGTTCAAGTCAATCTTTCTGATATTCAGAAGCAGGTGCGAGCAAAGCGAATAGCGAACGCGGTCAAGATGATATTGTGTTCAATACTACTCTATAGTTGTTGTTACTCAACATCATTATTTTGGTTAGCTTATTCTTTTGAAGTTTCAATGAAAGGTTTTTCGCTTGAAATATTTGGTATTGCGTGCAACTTGAAGCTTTTATTATTCGTAAGTGATTTCATAATAACTTTAAACTCTTTTGTCAGTCCTTATGTCTACATTATATTTCTCCCTGAATTTCGACAAACCTCAAAAAGACTATTATTTTCTAAGCAGCAACTTACAGAGCAAACCGCATCATTTGAACTCAACAAAGTTATTGAAAATCATGACATTAACGGTCAGTTTAGCCTGTCTACTGAAAAGCAAAGGAACTGAGCTTCACAAAGTAAAAATCTCGTAGATATTTGAATATAACGAAGCGAGAAAGAAAAGAAGGAAGGAAGGAAGGAAGGAAGGAAGGAAGGAAGGAAGGAAGGAAGGAAGGAAAAATGTATAATGCGTACTAGGATAAACTCTCTTCCGATCGACAACTATACAAGCCGCTTTTTAATTTCATTTCATAACCATTATTAATAAAAGACATAGCAGTCTACTCGTGTATTGTTTGTCATCATTGATTTTTAATTCGATTCGCCTTGAATTCAATGTTCTTGGCGTCAAACTCATATTTTTAAAAATTTAAAAGTGTTTACACAAAAAAATTTTAATTAAGAATATAACAGCGGGAAGTGGTGGAGCTGACTGAACTTAGTTACCGAATGTTTATCGGCGGTGAAATAAATTGTAATTGTCAACGAACAGTAAACGCTACTCACGTAATATGTGACCCACCTGACCCAAATTTCTGAACTCACATGTGCTCGTCAGTTGTGAGTTGTTCTCGAGTAAGTGTTAATCAAAATTCTATGTTCTACAATTAAAGAAAGTGTTTAATAATTTAGTAGAAACATCAGCAAAAGGGGCTTAGCATTTGGATGCTTGGTGGCACAATGATTCACTCACAAGGGTTTTTTTGTAATTGCAATTGTATTTCCACAAAGCAGGGATAATCATACATCATGTGCTGCTATCGCCCACTTTACAATGACAGCCTTCAAGAACTTGCCAACTTGCTGAATCCTCATCAATCAATTAACCGTTTCATAATGTCATTCTCACCGGCGATTCCAACTTTCCTTTCATCACTTGGTCAGATCAGGTCACTTCTTGTCATTTATAATCAAGTTACCTTATTCAATTTTTGAATATCATTCTATTTAAATATACAAATAACAGCACAAGGCAATGTGGAAGTTATATTTCAGCATAACTAGACTGTAAATTGATATTCAAATTGGAATCAAGAAATTAGGGCGCCTGTTGGACAAAGGATACTAACTACAATTTTAAAACCACAAGTTATCTTACTACACGGCTGTGCCGGTTTGGAGTTTGGAGTTCAAAAAAGAAGCTTTAAGAAGTTTTAAAAACTGAAAAAATGAATGCTTCGAATTTCACCGAAGATTATTTCAAGTGCACAAGTGACTCTGACATCGTGCGAACAGTTAAGGTGATGACCATCATGCTCTTTGCAGGATTTGGGGTCTTTGGGAACGCCTTGGTCATCTTAATCGCTATCAAATACACTAAGCAAAGGAATATGCATTACTTGATTGCTAATATGGCTTTCTCAGATACACTTGTCATATTCATTTATACCTTCCAATATGTCTCTGTTCTTGTCAACAAAAACGCTTGGGTAATGTTTATGAGTTTTGCAATTGCCTCGAATTTGTGTACGGTCTTAAAATTCTTTGAATACGCGTCCAAGTTAGTGAGTCTAATAACATTAGTTGTAATCAGTATTGAGCGATACAGAGCCACAAGGATTACTGCTCTAAGACTACGGCCTTACACAATGGCACAACGAGTTGCTTCAGTGACCTGTCCATGGGGATTTTCCATGGTAGTTTGCATATTCGTTTTTAATACTGCCAGATTACATTTTGAGAATGGCACTTATACTTGTAGTCTTGTGGCATATACCGTCATAGTTGGAATCGGAATGACTTTGACGGTCGTCACTTCTATATTTTCTTTTTTCTTAGTTGTTTTACTAAGCATTTTGACGTCATTACGACTTAAAAGGCCGTCAGTTGTTCAAGTCAATCTTTCCGATATTCAGAAGCAGGTGCGAGCAAAGCGAATAGCGAACGCGGTCAAGATGATATTGTGTTCAATACTACTCTGTGGCTGTTGTTACTCAACATCATTTTTTTGGTTAGCTTATTCTCTTGAAGTTTCAATGAAAGGTTCAGTTTTGTTTGATATATTTGGTATTGGGTGCAACATGAAGCTTTTATCATTCGTAAGTGATTTCATAATGACTTTAAACTCTTGTGTCAGTCCTTATGTCTACATTATATTTCTCCCTGAATTTCGACAAACTTCGAAAAGACTATTATTTTCTAAGCAGCAACTTACAGAGCAAACTTTATCATTTGAACTCAACAAAGTTATTGAAAATCATGACATTAACGGACAGTTTGGCCTGTCACCTGAAAAGCAAAGAAAACTGAACTTCACAAACTAAAATCTCGCTATTCGATATTCGACTTGTGAACCAAATATATACCTAGTCAAATAATGAGGGGGAAAAAGGAAGAAAGTCGATTGTTGAATGAATAAATTTGATGAAGATGACGTAAACTGAAAATACTTATTGAACTTTGTAATTTAAACTTTTAAAAATTGAGTTAAAATAGTAAATGAATGGAAAAATAATCAGAATAATCATATATAATACAATAGATATAGTTAAAGAATATGGTAGAAACTAGATAAACTAGTTAACCGCGTCGGTGTTTGGGATTTACTCCGACGAAGGACTAACGTCCGAAACGTCAGTTTCTAAACACCACAAACCATACGGTGTATTATAAGTTAAATCAATTCTCCTACTAATAGATATAGTTGATGAAGATGCTATAGAAACCTTTATTATTAATTAATTTCACATATGCTTGAAGAAAAAAAGAAAAAAAACACGAAAAACAATGTGAAAAAGGAGAAAGAAAAAACCGAAGGAAGAAAGGACGGAAGGAAAGTAGGAATTATGAATTATGAATAATGAAAAAATGCAGTCAGTCGCAGTACAATACGTATTAGGATAAACTCTCTGCCGAACGACAAGTATAAAAGCCGCTTTTTATTTCATTTCATAACTATTATTAATAAAAGACATAGCAGTCTTCTCGTGTATTGTTTGTCATCATTGATTTTTAAATTAAATTCAGCTTGAATTCAATGTTTTTGGCGTCCAACTCAAGTTTTCAATTAATTAAATTGAATATCTTATTCAAAATTTATTAATTTTAATTAAGAATATAACAGCTGGAACCGGTGGAGGTGACTGATTTTGATTACCGAATTTTTATTTATGCGACGAAATAAGGCAATGTGTATGCAATATTTCAGCACAACTACAGAGTAAACATCAACTGCACTTTGATATTCAAATTGGAATCAAGAAATAAGGACGCTAGCCTGTTGGACAAAGGATACTAACTGCAGTTTTAAAACCACAAGTTATCTTGCTACACTGTGCCGGATAAAAACAACGCTTTTAAAGACAATTTAGTTTGAAATTCAAAGAAGAAGCTTTAAAAAATTTTAAGAACCGAAAAAATGAATGCTTCGAATTTCACCGAAGATTATTTCAAGTGCACAAGTGACTCTGATATCGTGCGAACAGTTAAGGTGATGACCATCATGCTCTTTGCAGGATTTGGGGTCTTTGGGAACGCCTTGGTCATCTTAATCGCTGTCAAATACACTAAGCAAAGGAATATGCATTACTTGATCGCTAATATGGCTGTCTCAGATACACTTGTCATATTCATTTATACCTTCCAAAATGTCCCTGTTCTTGTCGTCAAAAACGCTTGGGTAATGTTTATGAGTTTTGCAATTGCCTCGAATTTGTGTACGGTCTTAAAATTCTTTGAATTACGCGTCCAAGTTAGTTAGTCTAATAACATTAGTTGTAATCAGTATTGAGCGATACAGAGCCACAAGGGTTACTGCCCTAAGACTACAGCCTTACACAATGGCACAACGAGTTGCTTCAGTGATCTGCTCATGGGGACTTTCCATGATAGTTTGCATATTTGTTTCTAATACTGTCGGATTACAGTTTGAGAATGACACTTATACTTGTAGTTTTATGGCATATAACATCATATTTGGAATCGGAATGACTTTAATGGTCGTCACTTCTATATTTTCGTTTTTCTTAGTTGTTTTACTAAGCATTTTGACGTCATTACGACTTAAAAGGCCATCAGTCAGTTCAAGTCAATCTTTCCAATGTTCAGAGGCAAGTGCGAGCAAAGCGAATAGCGAACGCGGTCAAGATGATATTGTGTTCCATACTACTCTATGGCTGTTGTTACAGCCCATCAACATTTTTTGGGTTAGCTATTTCTTTTGAAGTTTCAGTGAAAGGTTTTTCGCGTGAAGTATTTGGTCTTGGGTGCAACATGAAGCTTTTATTATTCGTATTTGATTTCATAATGACTTTAAACTCTTGTGTCAGTCCTTATGTCTACATTATACTTCTCCCTGAATTTCGACAAACTTCGAAAAGACTATTATTTTCTAAGCAGCAACTTACAGAGCAAACCGCATCACTTTAACTCAACAAAGTTATTGAAAATCAAGACATTAACGGTCAGTTTAGCCTGTCTACTGAAAAGCAAAGGAAACTGAACTTCACAAACTAAAAATCTCGTAAATATTCGACTTGTGAACCAAATATATACCTAGTCAAATAATGATGGGAAAAAAGGAAGAAAATCGATTGTTGAATGAATGAATTTGATGAAGATGATGTAAACTGTAAATTCTTATTAAACTTTGTATTTGAACTTTTAAATATGTTTAGTTAAAATAGGGAATGAATGGAAAAATAATAAAATACTCATATATAATACAATAGATATTGTTGATGAAGATGCTATAAAAACCGTTATTATTAATTAATTTCCCATCACAATGAGGCTTGAATGAAAAAAAAAACACGTAAAAACAATATGAAGAAGGAGAAAGAAAAATACGAAGGAAGGAAGGAGGGAAGGAAGGAGGGAAGAAAGGAAGGAAGGAAGGAAGAAAGGAAGGAAAAAAGGAAGGACGGTCGGAGAAGATGAAGGAAAGAATTTAATAAAGAAAAAATGCAGTCAGTCGCAGTACAATACGTACTAGGATAAACTCTCTGCCGAAAACTATACTAGCACCTTTTTAATTTCATTTCATAAGCATTATTAATAAAAGACATAGCAGTCGTCTCGGTGTATTTGTTTGTCATCATTGAATTTTTAATTTAATTCGGCTCGAATTCAATGTTCTTGGCGTCAAACTCATATTTTTAAACACCTAAAAGTGTTTACACAAAAAAAATTAATTAAGAATTTAACAGCGGGAACTGGTGGAGCTGGTAACGAATGTTTATGTATGCGATGAAATAAATTGCAATTGTCAACGAACAGTATACACTACTCATGTGATATGTGACCCACATGACCCAAATATCTGGACTCACATGTACTCGTTAGTTGTGAGTTGTTCTCGCGTTAGTGTGAATCAAAATTATATTTTTTATAACTTAAGAAAACGGTTTATAATTTAGTAGAAACATCAGCAACAGGGGCTTAACATTTGGCTGGATGCTTGGTGGCACAATGATTCCCTCACATAAGGGGAATTTTTGTAATTGCAATTGTATGCCCCCAAAGCAGGGATAATCATTCATCATGTGCTGCTATCGCCCACTGACAATGACAGCCTTCAAGAACTTGCAAACTTAACCGTATCATAATATCATTCTCGCCGTCGGCTCCAACTTTCCTTGCGTCAGGGTGGACTGGTCAGACTTCGTGGTATTTATAATTTTTATTATAAAAACTTACATCTTAAAGTTACTATATTCAATTTTTTAATCTCATTCTATTTAAGGGACCGTCGTAATTGGGGAAACCTGTGACGGTATTTTTTATCTCTCATCAGCAGGGGGGAATTTTGTCTGCGCATGCGTTCGCTTTTTGTTTTTCATAGCGCGCGGGCTTCCTCTGGTAAGCGGGAAACTTTAAATTTGTAAACAAAGATGGCGCCTTATGCACTTACGAAAACTATAATTATTTCCCTTTTCCTGCTATTTGATGTTTCATGTACAAGAAAATTCTCAGAGAAAAAATGCATTGTCTGTAAACGTCATTGTGAAGGAAGCATAAATTCTACCAGAAGTATTTTTCCTTACCTGGAATACGTAAAAAGTTGTTTCTGGTTTACGTACGACGGCTATAGATTGTTTCTCGTCACGCGTTTTCAATCAGCTAAAAATGTAGCTTCCCGAATTTTTAGAAAGTTTATTTCAAAATATTTTGGTTCCCCAGTGTATAAAGGCTCTATTGACGTGAATTTTATTTTGGAGGGTTCGGCTAGATTTCGAGTAAAAAACATCGAAAAGTTTATGCTTCTCTCTCAAAGTTCTAAATCACAGTTATCAAATGTTTCGTGAAAAAAAGAAGCTTCACAAATTAACTTTAAAAAGAGCTATTTTATGGAGGTCGAAGGACAGGACCTCAAAGGATAATTTCAATATATAATTAAAACTGGGCACCAAGAATTATAGGTTCTACCGCCGTAACTCTTAACCTCTCATAAATCGGAAGTTTTTGTGCATACGTGCATTTGAAAAATATTTTCATGCCCGGCCGAATTTTTCTGATGTCATAATCATGTTAAATGAGTGGTTGAATACGTAAGGAAATGTAATATGAAAGTAATTATTTGGAGGGTTCGGTTAGATTTTGAGCTACACTGCTTTCAAAAAAATTCGTAATTGAGTAAAAAAAATCGAGGATTAGGATCTTTCTGATGAATTTTTCCACAAATTTGTTTAAGCATGTCAAACAAAATGTATTCATTGAAGAACATCAAAGTGTGATTTGCAAAAGCAATGCAGTTACTAACCTTTCTCCTTCTACTAAAGTGACCAAACTTCGAGTTTTTCGAGGCTTAGCCAAACTTAGTCTCCATGACCAGGTAAAATGCATTGATAAGCGTTGGGACATCCAAATATCGTCGTAATTCATAAGACATTTGGTAGGCTAGATGTACTTAATCAGTATATAATTCAAGAAATCCTTCAAAAAGGTTCTGATTTCTTTTTTTAGCAGTTGTTTGAGCCAAGACCATGTACTGCACTAGGGTTCCATCAAAGCCAACAACCACATAATCGAAGTTTTAAAAAAAATTTTACAGCGAGATTAAAGTCCTTTTGTGCCTTTCATAAGGAAGAATTAATGCCACAGATTTAATTTCGGCGAAAATCCTCCATTTCCTACAAGATTCCTACGGAAAATATCTGAATAAAATCACCTTTACTACAAATCCTTCGAAAAGTAAACAAATTGACGCTTTTATGTCGAAGCCCGCGATTTCTTTGGTCAGCGTTCGCAAAATTCCCCCTGCCTTTCTCATCTGCTTGTATTCTAGTTCATGTTTTTACTATGTTTTGATGTGAGGTAAAAGGTAAATAAATAATTCATAGATAATAGGAAGTTAGTCGTTACTCTGAGCTTACCTAGGCATTTTTCTCCCTTGAATCCTATAGCACAGTGACATTCAAAATGTCCGTCCACTATGTTGCAGTGTCCGTCGTTAGAACATGGGTTGGGATAACAAGGATTCTTAGCTGTAAAACAGAGAAATAAATACATAAGACAAACCATCGAGGCGTTTTCACAGCATTCCATAGGGGCATATTGCTCTTGAATTCTTTGTGTTTTCCACATAGTCCAGCATAGCAATTTGATTGATACGTTAAAGCTTTATATTGTCGCAGTGGCATACTATACGATTATGGGCGTGTGATTAGAAGGCGCTAACAGATTTTCTATAGCTACCTTGATAATGATAATAATAATGATGATGATGATGATAATAATGATGGTAATGATAATGAGGATAATAATGATGATAATAATGATGCTGATGGTAATGATGATGATGATGTTGATGAGGGTGATGATGATGGTGATGGTAATGATGAAGATGATCAAAGCGATGAAGAATGAGGGTACATCCCTTTGACAGGTGATATCCTGTATGAACTCACTGGATGACAAAGATAGATACAAAAATGATGTTCACTTTCCAAGATGACACTCAAAAAACAGACGTTGCATTTGGCGATGATAATGTTGACAACAGTCGTGTCCCTTGCTGAAAATGAACATTGATGGCGCTGATAGTGATATATTACTACTGATGCCCATGACAATGTTTGTGTTACACCAATGTGACAAGCTTCGTGTCCCTTGCTAAAATAAACATCATGATAAAGACGATGATGATAATGATGTATTACTACTGATGTCCATGTCAATGATAATATTACATCGATGTGACAAGCTTCGTATCCCTTGCTAAAGTGAAAATCATGATAATGACGATGAAGATAATGATGCATTACTACTGATGTCCATGTCAATGAGAATATTACATCAATGTGACAAGTTTCGTGTCCCTTGCTAAAGTGAAGATGATGATTATGATGTACTACTGATTTCCATGTCAATCTGTGATAATATTACATCGATGTGACAAGCTTCGTGTCCCTTGCTAAAGTGAACCAAGATCATGATAATGATGCATGCTATTAAATGATGCCCATGTAAATGATAGCTTAACTTCCGTTGACTGACAAAAATGAAGATCATGAAAATGTTATGATGATAAGTAACACGACAAGAATTCCATCATGAGACGTGAAGAAAGGAATGTCATTCAATGATGATGAAGCTGATGCCATAATGTTGCAGCCATAATGCTCATAATCGATGTCCAAGATGAAACTCGCAGGTAATCGAGAGGAATAAGGTGGCAGACACGAGTGAAGCAACAGCAGAACAAGGGCCATATTTGCAGACAGGTGCACATTATTTTACCTTCGCATTGGTTTCCTATCCATTGCTGAGTGCATAAACACTTGTAGTTGTTATCTTCTGTATCGATACACGTTCCTTTATTGAAACACGGACCGGACGAACACAGGTCTCGTACTAACGATAATCACATGCAGAGAAATAAAGGTATCATTCAAACAAACAAACTATTCATTTGAAAACATACAGCATAGCAGAGTAAGGTAATCACAGGCTATCCAATATAAGCTGAAATATTGTAACCTTGCAGCCTAAAGACCTCTTAGCTTATAGCATATGTATTCCCAATGCCGCTCCTCAGTTAGAAAAACGAATAATTGGAATCTTCTGATAATTATAAACGATTGATAATTAAAATAGCTATTAATAATTTGATAATATTCTTTTCCAATTGAGATGCACTTGGAAATACTGAATCAAAAGGGTTCTTTGCAAATATTTGAACAATCAAATTTTGTATAACTGTGAAAAATCGTGACATACAGCAAATCAAAGGTATTGGGAGTGGCGATATACAATAGGAAGTCATTTTCATATGGCTACAACTAACAGAATCCCTTCTACACTTTCTAATGTTCAGGTAATATTAGCACCAATTGTCTTACTATTCTCATGAGGAAATACAAATTTCAACAAGAGAGAAAATTCAGTTAAGCATAAATTCTGGAAGAAGTGTGAAAAGGACTCCACGTCCATGCCAACGGCCTATCGCCCATCAAAACAGCGTTAAAAACCACGGCATGGTATACTTTCACAGCAAATAAAAGGTTTTTACAGGCATACAAAATCTGTTCTATTTCCTATTCTGCAGTTACTTACATTCACAGTTCTTTCCCTTGTACCCTACGGGACATGTACACATGTAGGTATCCTCGTCAGGTAGACAAACACCACCACTTTTACACGGGTTGGGCTTACAAAACTGTCTTTCTGTTAAAAAGGAATTATTCTTAAAAACTGTCTATATTACAAAATCGTAGCCACCCTCACACAGGGAATTGATGTGGGGGAGGGGGGAGGGGGGAGGGGGGAGTTGGAGGGGAGCAGTGTTTCCCAGTTTTTCCCAGAAACAAGGAACAGCTCTGCTATTTACTTTAACCTAACAACTTGGCGGACGAAGAAATCTTACCTTCACAGTTATATCCGTGATATCCTATTTTACAGTGGCATTTGTAGCTGTCCTCTGTTTCGATGCAAAAGCCATCGTTTTCACAAGGATTTACTGGTTTGCAGTGATTTTCCTCTGAGAAATAATCATGAGATAAGAATACCAGTGAAAATAAGAGACACAGAAGAAAACCGAAGCAAGGTTAATGAATTCCTAATAAATTCAGTGGCGGATCCAAGGGGGTGTTCTAAATAGACCAGAATGTACCATATCAAAACAAACCGTTGCCCAAAATTAATCTACATGACCTGATTGTTGGCTCATTATTCCTGCATTGAATTACATTTAAATATCAACTGATTACGCTTACTTTCGCAGGTTTTGCCTCTAAACTCAGGCTGACACAGACAGCGGAACCCAGTAGGCGTCTGGTGACAAGTCCCATCATTCAAACATGGGTCAGAGGTACAGAAGTCTTTTGCTGTAAACAAGAACATAATAATTATCAAGGTATGAGGCTTAAATACAGACGAATCATTATTTTCGAAAACGTTCCTTCTCAGTACATGCTGCAGGTGTAAATATGAATCCAATGACACAGTAGTTAATTCAGTCAGGACAAGTGGATAGACAAGCGACGAATTCCTTGAAATTATACCACCGGGGATGCTGGTGACAGTCCTTCGGGGACAGGCCGGTGCTGGACATGTGTGCCAATGACCTCAGATAGTCATGCTACATCCGAGGGGGCTGGGATGGAGTGGGTTTGCCAGAATGAGGGAGATTAATCACTGAGACGGTCAATTCTTCATTCGCAAAGGATGATGGAAAATTTATAAACGTTTGCGATTGTGGAGCAGTGGCCTAAAGGGTCTGGTCACGTGGAACTTGATTAGGGAATCACAAGATTTTCAAATGTGGACTATACTACTTTCGCTTACTATCACATGTATCTCCAATGTATCCAACTGGACAGTAGCATTTAAATCCAAACTCAGTAGAGACACACGTCCCACTGTTATGACATGGATTAGGGTGGCAGGCATCTCCTCTCTTTTCTTGTTCACCCTCAAGATACGGTGAAGCTGTATAAAATGAAAGACTCATGATATTCAACAGTGACAGGAATAAAGAATCAATAGATTGGTGATTTAGACATGGTATTCCCAGGACTCTCATTGTCGTATGTTAATAGAGTCGTAAAAAAGGTAAAAAGGTCAAGGTAATTTTTTTTACTTCGATAACGCGGGGAGTGGTTGCCCAAATCTCCCGAGCCAATGGCTAATGTTTAATGTGCTCGAAGGTGCGCCCTCTACCCCCTCTTACTATCAGTGCTCCTTTTCACGGGTATTTAAAGCTAATTAAAGCTACACAGAACAGAGAGAAGTCGAAACAGACGTGGAGTTCCTAAGTATCGAACTTTGAAACTCTAGCTCTGAAGGCCGCGCACTAACCAACTGAGCTACGCCTGCTCCTATAAACTCGTAACGGTTCCCCCTGTGCCTCAAAGGTTTTTCTCCGGGTTCTCCAGCTTTTCCTCCCTCCACAAAAATAAATTACTTCTATAATTCCAATTGGAATCCAGTGAAAGTAGAGCCATTCTGTGGAACCTAGTGTTAAATCCAAATTATATTTCATGTCCACGTGGGAAAACGAAAAGTATTAAGAGTGGAAATACTAGTAGTGATTCAACGATAAAACATTCAAGTCAGATTCCTTAGTTTCCTATGGACACTGCATGTAAATACAGTATTAGTTTAAGAATTTTCAACATTGAAATCTCTAAGTAAGAAAACCCAGAATAGATCTGAGACCTCAATGAGAATTGATAAAGTATCATGAAGAATAACCATTGTTTTTACCATGGCATGAACAGTCGCGACAACTCCAATGTGCTTTACATATGCAAGTAAAGCCTTCTACTGTCTCTAAGCAAGTGCCGCCATTCTTGCATGGTCCACTGTAGCAAGACGTACGCTCTACAAACGCAAAAACAATTACTAATATGAAATCTTTGTTGACGTATTCAGTTTTTGGACGACCCTCTTGACCTCATGACCATGGTCACATGAATATATTGTAGCAGTATTTGTGCCAGTGAAGATGTTATTTACATGATCATGTTTTATCGAAGATTAAAATATCAATCACACCTTTACAAGTACGTCCTTGAAAACCTGGTGCGCATGTGCACTGGAAGCCATCGTCGAGTTCTGTGCAAGTACCTCCATTATGGCAGGAGTTGTATTTACACCTTGTCTCCTCTAAAACAATAATCATACGATTAAGGACTGCATACTTAGCAATTTAAACCCCCAAGCGAATCTACTACTCAAAGTGTCGTAAGACTTGTTGCAAACGTTGGTCATTCACACAATCAATCAACGTTTTCCCATTTTGGACAACCATATGTCGATAAAAATTTGGTGTCATCCCCTCATCGTTATTCTCAAGTTTTACAGGCAAGTACAAGGAATAATAGGGCTGCAATTTAGAGCCGTAAGGGAGAGTACAGTTTTTTTCTTTAACTAATAGCGGTTTTCCTCAGTAAATAAAGTATCTAATGATACTCAAGAGAATGACATTTGGTTTGAAGTGCAAGACAATGAGTAGGTTTTTATCCACTTACCCTGGCAGTTTTGTCCTTTGTATCCATCTTGACAGGTACACTCGTATCCATTTGCCACTTCAGTACATGAGCCACCATTAAAGCAGGGACTGGGGCGACATCGATCTTTTCTTCGAACTAAATACAAATCAAAATCTTTTTTTGTGAAAGCTGCAACCAGGATTCATGGCAATTTAAATTAGACTATATAGTTGACTCTGGCTTATTTTATCATACCTCACGTCTTAACACTCAAGAAGGTCTGAGATCAAACCGAAACGTCTGCATGCAATGTCTTAATAAGCCAAAGTCTCAGCCAACTAGTCTTGGATCAAATCCTTTTTTTAATGAATTTGCATTTTTATAATAATCCTTGCTCTAAGGTGTTGTAGTGGATAGGAGACCAGTAAAACATTACTGATTCAGATAAGCCTGAAACGGTGCACGTTCAATGATGCTATCAAAGTTTGAAAGATTGTGTTACTTACTATGACAGTGTTTTCCAGTAAAACCTCGCTTACATATACATTTGTATACAAGTCCAACTCTACGACATCGTCCTTTGTGTTTGCAGGGATTAGGATGGCACGAGAGGAATTGCAGTCCTAAAGATAAATTTTAAGTTATATAAAATTTGCTTAAAAAGGTGAACGTCCATATAGCATAAATTTATCAATGACTTCGACAAGTAAGATGAATGGAATGTGAGCAGAGTTTGTCAGATCTCTCCCGCTTCATTCGAGAGTTTCCTCTAGTTTCCCTCTCTCCGCAAATAAACCCAAGACACTGTATTCCAAGTCGATCTGTGAATTAGCTGTGCCTTGACTTTGATACACCAAATGGCTCTTATACTAAGGTTTAGCGTCTAATTCCACATGAGCCAAACCTAAGGACATCAACGAAGGTCGCCTTGTAAGGGGAACGTTTGAATTTTAGTTCTTTCACGATATCGATAGATTTATTTAAGGTTTTCAAGGACACACAAATGGATCCTATCATAAATTATACCACATACCAACCTTCCTTTTTCTAACTGCAGAATCTACATATAATGATGAATGAATGTATTTTACATTAAGTATTGTTTATCACTTTTGTGAGTGAATGAGATAAATTTTCATTCGCTTTTTGAATATTTGAAAGGAAGTAACTGTTTTTATAGGAGTTGGAATTTCTTCCCAAATCTTAGAAGCCGAGAAATTAAATGTAAATTTACCATAGTTGGTATTGATTGATAAACGAACAAGTCGTATATTTATGAAAACATAACATCATCTTTGCTACATAGACTCTCCCTTTCTCTCACCTGCAAATTGCTGTTGCAAAGCATAGTTGGACAAGATGGCTCTCTCCACCTCCTCCTGTTGCACGTTTTCTGTCAATCCCTCAGGGTACTGCTGTGGTATCGTATTATACCGATGAGGTAACATCTCCGGGTAATAAAGATACATCGGTTTCTTATAGAATTTAGCAGCATCCTCATTATAATCCACGGGAGATTCATCGTAGGGATTATACGGCATTATCTGCATATAGTCCAATTCACTAGGGAGACGTCGATGGCGATAATAATGGGGGCGGTGGTGTTGGCGATGGTGAAGCATATTCTTACGATATAGCTTTGAGGGGATTGGGTCTTCATAATTGTCGTAGTGGTTATCAGAGACGTAGGCATGCACAACAGGACCCGAAGATTTTTTCTTTAAATCAGAGTATTTCCCACGTCTGAGAGTGTCAAGTCTCTTCCGTCCTGAATTGAGAAGCTTGGTAATGGCTTCTGAGATGGAATGAAGGCGTTTGCCGTTCAGTCTGATTTCGGCGTTTTCCTTTTGAATCTCATTGTCGGATGAGTCATCGCCGTTGGCGCTTCCACTTTGCAACTCTACGTCGAGAACACCACTACTGTCGAACTCTTCATCGCCCGGCGAAGAACCAGATGACACAACGATGTTTCCCTCACCGCTTGCTAGTTCAATTACTTCCTGTGAACTACCAAGTTGATTTTTTTCATTTTTTTCACTTCCTGCATCGATACTATCTCTTTTTCTAAAAAGATTGGTTTGGTAACCTGTCTTGTGACCGCCATACGATATGACAGAGTCTGGTTTCAACACAAGCAATACTAAAAAAACCGTGAACAACACAGCGTAAAATTTTGATACCAAGCTCATGTTTCTAAATAAAATTATATTACAAGCTTCTACTCCGAATTAAGAAATTTCCTTCAAGTTTCCATTCAATCCATCGTCAAAATATTGGTTGCTTTCAATTTTTTCAGTTGACATTTTTCATGGTTTGACGTGGCGATGAATAGCCCAATTGAAGCGTTGAAACTGCTGAGAAAAAAAGTCCTCTTTTATAAACAACAATACGCAAACCAGTTGAATTATAACCATGTATCGGCGCACCAAGAATACAGCACCTGATCGAAGCCTCTCTGTGTCTGTCTACCACTACATAGTCACATCTTTTAGAAACAAAACAAAGTATTTGTTTTGAGATTGCCAGACATGAAAATTTTAACACTTATTTTGGTCTGGTTTCGATCATATATGGATCAAGAGTATAACAGCGTCAGTTTAGACGAATCAAATACGATTTTTTTCTTGCATTTACTGGTGTTCGCATGAATAAATAATTTGAAAAACTATGAAGACGACTAAGCTTTTGTTCATGGTGGTATGTATATGGTGGGATAACCCAAATAAATGGTGCCCGAAATGACACCTAGATTTCGAAATTGGACTTAAATGCAATTTTGCACAGCTCAGTGAAAGTAGTGTTATTTTTGTCCATTTTTCTCATTAATAATTTACAATATATAGATATTGTTCTTAGTAAAAATGGCAATTGCATTTGGAAGCCATGTTTTTCCTAATTTTATAGGAAAGAAGGAAAGAAGGAAAGAAGGAAGGAAGGAAGGAAGGAAGGAAGGAAGGAAAGAAGGAAGGAAGGAAAGAAGAAAGGAAGGAAGAAAGGAAGTAAAAGGAAGGAAGGAAAGAGGAAAATAATAATGAAGTAAAGAATCGAAATATCAAATTTTGTTTGTAACTCGAAAAGAACCAAAGAACCATTTTAAATGAACGAAAAATTATCATAAAATTGTAAATTGTATCAAGAAAATCTGAGAAAACTTATGCCTCAGTCTGAATATACAAAAAAGTGGAATACATTTTGAATCGTGGTTGGAATATGTTATATATATATTTTCACTTATAGAGAATCTATTCTTGACTCCAGTGTAACTTCACTGTTAATAAGTCAATGACCTTTTTGTGCATCAGCTGAACAAGGAAAATACAACAATGGTGCCACCCTGTTGTTCTTGATCTTTGCCACGCGAAACCATCAATCATTAATAAGAAACAAGCACCATTTACTCTTCCTAGCAATTATGTCTAGTGTTTAGGATATATGTTTGTTTTCTTTAGCAAACGAAAAACAAAAGTATGAGGGTTTTACTAGGAACTATGTTATGTTTTTTCGTCGCTTTGGTTCAAATCGATATGATTAGCAGCAAAAGTTTGACCGAGAAAAAGTACAGTCGGTCTTCTCACCATGAAAAGAGTTCGCACAATAATCGACATAACGTCAAAAGGAACGCTCACCATAAGTCTACAAAAAGACAGTTTTTACCGTTTTATGGAGGAATGTATTCGTCATTTAATCATCATTCTCATCCTCATATTCATCGGATTGTCGTTCACCACCATCCTGGTCAGTGAGTAAAGTGTGTCATATGGGCAATTCGGAAGTTCAGTGTAATGATTCCGCGTGCTATAGCTAATGTTAATAATATCCTCTACATATAATATTACAGCCCACTACAATGTCTTGCCATGGTTTTTAGTATGTTTTAAAAGCTGAAAATTCATATATTATAATACTATTATTATATAGATAAGCTATTTTTCAATGTCAGTGAAAGTTTAGTTGTTGGTGAAAGTGTTATTGTGGTTGTTGTTCGATTCATTTCAAGCAATTTTACTTTCATTGTCAAGCTTGAATTGAAACATATCTAATAACCTGGACTTTTTTATTCTGTTTTACGGTAGATATAACCGTGCGCAGTCTACCTTTTTTTAGCGTAATTATGAAATGATATACGATGTAAGAAATGTTCCATAGTTTGTACACCAGTTTGTGGTCGTTTGTATGCACGGCTAACTCAAAGATAGAGCGCTGCAAAAACCTTTATAGGCTGATCTTAAAGTCAGGGCACGTCGCAGCTAATGCACAAATCGAAACCTGAAGCAACCTCTGGGCTGATCAAAGTCAGGGCAAGGCTAACTAACTGATCGAACCCTAAAACAAACTCTGGGCTGATCAATGTCAGGGCAAGGCTAACTCACTGAAGGAGCCCTGCAACAATCCCTGGGCTGATCAAAGCAGGGTACGGCCAATTCACAGATTGAACTCTGAAACAACAACTAGGCTTATTTAAGTCAGGGCTTGGCTAACTCACAGATCGATCTGAAACAACCTCAGGGCTGAACAAATTAAAGTCGAATTTAAATCAAAGATCAAATTGAACTTTAGTATTTTGTGAAGAGGGAGGAAAACCGGAGGAAAAATCCCTTGAAACAAGAGAGAGAGAAGTAACAATCTCGATTCACATGTGATGCTCTCGCCTCCTGTACTCTTAGAGCGCTTTCCATGAAGTCAAACAGATAGGTCCGAGCGGACAGGTCCTGAATGGTACTCGTCAGTTCCTAGAACTGCTTTGTGCTGCGTTGGTCAACTTCTAAGACCTGAAGCGTGGCATTCGAGAAAAGACCGCTCGGACCGATCGGTTTCGACTTAATGGAAAGCACCCTATAAGAGTATACATACAGGAGGCGAGAGCATACAGGCACCTCGAAATTGCCAAGTCACCGTTCATAAACGACTTGTCTTATATCATTACAACCCCTTCATTCCTCTTCACAAGAAATTGCCTCTATTTATTCAATCACCCGTCGTGCCTTGACAGTAAGTGCCTTGACAAGGAGATAATTGTTTTTTTAAGACCGCAACCTTCAAAAAGGTCAAACACTTGTCGGGTAACAGCAGCAGGTTAAATTTAAAATTATTTCCAAGGAACGGTGTTTTAAACAAACAACTGCATGATAATATGGACTTTAGTTACTTACGAACTTTGGAATGCATTTAAGAGGAGCTAGTTTTCATTCAGGTATTGATGAGTTGCAAGCATTTCCAAGAGAGTCAAAAGACAAAAACATGGCGTTCATTGTGGTGTCGTTAACATTGGATGCTAATAAGAAATCTTTTGTTAAATGACACCAACATGGCCGCGATGATGTAACGTCCAATCGAAGAATTCAAACTTGGCTCGAGCAACGCACAAAAGAGCAACGCACAAAAGCATGACCACACCTAATGTATTCGCATACTTTAATGTACGGGCTTTCCTACGTTACTGCGAGTTTCCAGGCAATATTCTGGGTATTCTGCGAACTCAGGCATTTCAACGGCTTGTCGTAAAATAGGCCTTTTGCTGCCGTCAGTCAACAACATAAAAGGTACCAACTGATTATTTTTGATTGACGGCTGCGAAAAACCAATTTTCAGCGTGCAGCTCGCAACCACCGAATTCGCAGAAAACCGCAGTAAGCCAACACATTTCGATGCAAAGATGGCTGGTTTTACTAAAAAGGCGTGTTAAAGCTCATTTAGCCAAACGTCTGTGCTTAGAAGAATGCGAAGACATTAAATGTAGTAAATACAGTCAGACAGGAATTGTGATATCATTGCCATTTTGTTTGAATTAGACTCTTTAAAGGCATAATGCTTATGAACCCGACCAGGACTTTGCAATTCAGTTTAAAAGTTTGTTTGCTTTATGGTTTGCAGAGCATTCGTTCTGTCAGCCTGAACCGTGTCAGAATGGTGGAACATGTACCGTAGTATCACATGGACATGAATGTACTTGTTCGCCAGGGTTCATGGGAACTCATTGTGAATGTATGTATATTATATAAATTTCCTGCAGCTCACGACCTTTTCAAATTCTAAACTAAAGAACCCTTTACTGCAATTTTCATAAAAAAGCGAACTCTGTGTCTCAGAGGTGCACGCTGAAATTTGGTTTCAGTCCACAACATAAAAGAAGCCGACTGATTAGGTTTGATTGACGGCAGAGAAAAAACAAATTTCAGCGTGTAGCTCGAAGATGACACAGAGTTCACATGTTTATGAAAACTGCAGTAACTTTGTATAGGAAATCGCTTTATAATACGCTCAATAAAATTGAGCAACTTCATTGGGACTCTCCAGAGACCAATCTGGTATCTAATTATACTCCTCTTGTCCAATCAGAATAGAGTAATTTTTTTGAGTGTATATATTATAAGGGAGTAAAGTTTTCTCATTTGAAACCATTTGTTATTCCCTTGAGAATGATTCCTTTATTGTAGTAATGCTCGAGAAAATACTACTATATTGTATATTAGCGATTCCAAGGTTGGTTGTCTTGTTAATAATAATAATAATAATAATAATAATAATAATTAAAAAAAAAATATTATTATTATTATTAATAATAATGATGATGATGATGATGATAATGATAACATTATTTGCATTGTTGGACATATTTCCAAGATGGCTCTATTTCGACCCTTAAAATTTGACCACAATGCACTGCAATACCAACTCGGCTCAGTTCCCCCTTAACCTTAGAATGTCGGCCTTTTTTTGCATGTATTTGCAATTTTGAATGAGACATCGGAGAAACGCACTAATTTCAACCTATTACCTTTTCGTTCCGTAAGTAAGAAGCCAGTGTGAACCAAACCCGTGCAAGAATGGAGCCACTTGTTATGATGTAGGTCAAGGCTACGAGTGCACATGCGCGAAGGGGTTTAAAGGAGACAACTGTGAAGGTAAAATAAAAGCAAGCAAGCAACCACACAGCCACACAGCCACACAGCCACACAGCCACACAGCCACACAGCCACACAGCCACACAGCCACACAGCCACACAGCCACACAGCCACACAGCCACACAGCCACACAGCCACACAGCCACACAGCCACACAGCCACACAGCCACACAGCCACACAGCCACACAGCCACACAGCCACACAGCCACACAGCCACACAGCCACACAGCCACACAGCCACACAGCCACACAGCCACACAGCCACACAGCCACACAGCCACACAGCCACACAGCCACACAGCCACACAGCCACACAGCCACACAGCCACACAGCCACACAGCCACACAGCCACACAGCCACACAGCCACACAGCCACACAGCCACACAGCCACACAGCCACACAGCCACACAGCCACACAGCCACACAGCCACACAGCCACACAGCCACACAGCCACACAGCCACACAGCCACACAGCCACACAGCCACACAGCCCACAGCCCACACAGCCACACAGCCACAACAGCCACACAGCCACACAGCCACACAGCCACACCAGCCACACAGCCACACAGCACACAGCCACACAGCCACACAGCCACACAGCCACACAGCCACACAGCCACACAGCCACACAGCCACACAGCCACACAGCCACACAGCCACACAGCCACACAGCCACACAGCCACACAGCCACACAGCCACACAGCCACACAGCCACACAGCCACACAGCCACACAGCCACACAGCCACACAGCCACACAGCCACACAGCCACAGCCACACGCCACACAGCCCCAAGCCACACAGCCACACGCAACCAGCACACATCACACAGCAACCACAGCCACCAAGCCACACAGCCACACAGCCACACAGCCACACAGCCACACAGCCACACAGCCACACAGCCCACAACACGCAACACGCAACCACACAACACGCAACCACGCAACAACCAACAGCCACACAGCCACCCACGCAGCCACAGCACAACCACACAACCACGCAACCACGCAACCACCAACCACGCAACCACGCAACCACGCAACCACGCAACCACGCAACCACGCAACCACGCAACCACGCAACCACGCAACCACGCAACCACGCAACCACGCAACCACGCAACCACGCAACCACGCAACCACGCAACCACGCAACCACGCAACCACGCAACCACGCAACCACTTATTATTCTTTTGTCTCGCTTTTGTCTCAGGCGATTCGCTGGACTTCATGATGTGTCAGTCATATACGTAATCGTATACGTATGTGATTGGAAAAAGCCCCTTCAAACTGAATACGAACTAAATCATTACATATTGCTTTGCAGATATCAACAAGTGCCATCCTAATCCTTGTCGTAATGGCGGAATGTGCACTGGAACAAACAATGCCAAGGGGTATGAATGTACATGTAGAGAAGGCTTCAAGGGATCAGACTGTGAAGGTTGGTAATAGAACAGTGACTTACAGTGTATGGAGGTTCAAAAGTTTCAAATTTCCAAGCGTATCTTTTTAACCTTATTAATTACATTCATTTATAAATATTAAGTTAAACATTTATAATGGTAGAGTACTGGAATACAACCCAGTGATATTCTTTTGAGGAATTTTATCGTTGTTTCTTATACTTAATGTACACTACAGGTACTTAGTATTTTTTCTTTCCAGAAATAAACTTATGTGTTCCAAGTCCGTGCAAAAATGGCGGCACGTGTACAGAGAGGGGTGGTGGTAGATATGAATGTACCTGTCCTATTGGGTTTAAAGGTGTCACTTGTGAAGGTAAGATAAACGTTATTGCATTTGTTGCTATTGGTAACCGTCTGCCATTACCCTATACCATTGCTCGCGGCCATCATAAACATGTACAATTGGTTTTGAACTACTAATAGAGGACTGGACAGTGATTTGTGGCATAGCGTTTGAATAGGACATTTGCATGTGATGACGTCATTGACCTCTATTACCAGACTCCTTTGCATTCTTTCTTTTGTTCAGTTTCTTAGCACCAATTGTCTTGCAATTCTCATGAGGGAATACTTTTTTAAATAAAAAATTGTGAAGCATCTTGGTATTGGGAGTCAAATGACGCCATCATGGAAACCTCCTATTGAGATTGAGTTTATATCTTGTTGATTGCTAATTAATGGCACTGGATTCTATAGCAGAAGAAACTAATGATTTACAAGCTTAAATGTTAATTTTTTGCCATTAAGAAAAGCATTTAACAGTATTTTTGAATACTTTTAGAGCGAAGCATCTGTTTTTCTAACCCTTGTCTTCATGGTGGCTCTTGCGTTGATGAGATGTATGGTTATCGATGCTCTTGTAGACTTGGTTATACAGGCATCAACTGTCAAAGTAAGTTCTCACAATTATAATATTCTCTATGTTTAGGGTATTGAAATCAATTCTCTACTCGACTTTATTTGTCCAAAGATACCTAATTATGACTGGGTGGGTCTATCAGTGCAAGGCGGAGACTCTTAGGGAGCTGATCATACTCGGTGGTCGTCACTAACCTATGGGGGCATTAGTAAACTTATCACCTTTAATTGGATGGCAAATTGTGTGAGTGTGAGTGCTTTGGATTGAATATAGTTCATGTGTTTTATCCAGCTGATCTGAAATAGTGACGTAGAAATGACGTCACTGCAAAACTTAGTTGTCATGAGATGCCTGCGAAAATTAAAATATGCTAGCAAAAATTAGAACTCATTTATCATTTCGTCACTGTGATCATTTTACAAGCCATTGTCTTCCACGTGACTTTCCTATGTCATTAGGTTTTTTCTCTACACCGGATTATTCGCTTTGCCTCCCATGCCTACGTGGGTTCAAAGTTTGGGCTAATCCCCATATTCTCATGTATCTACTCAAAAATTGGTGTAAAAACTATTGATCTGCATTTGTTCGCCCTATGTCTACCTTTAATGTGCATTTTACACAGATCATGTATGCAGCCCCAATCCTTGTGAAAATGGCGGAAACTGTCTAGAAGAAGAAGGACATGCGCACTGTGTTTGTCAGACTGGATACCACGGTGCTCACTGTGAAAGTACGTATCACCATAACCAACTAAAATAAGGTTGTCTCTGACTAATAATGTCTTACAATTATTGGACGTTTGGGTTTCGGAATTAAAACCTCCATCAGTATAAAGAACCGAAATACTTCTTCCTTTTCTGGAACATGTTGCAATGTGGTCTAGCTTGGGTACAGACATCTTTTGTTCATCATGCCTTATATGACAAAACTCGAACTCTAATTTGTTTTTTTCCCTCCAGTGGTCAGCGCATGCGTATCGCATCCCTGTCTCCATGGTGGCACGTGCATCGATACGTCATTCATCGGTCATAGACCCACGGATTCATCCCTCATGTATGGTTCTGTTGCTGTCAGACCTAATTCCCAGTCTTTCATTTGTAAATGCCAGTCTCCATACGCTGGGCCTATGTGTGAAGGTATTATACAAAAAATACGTTTAGTGGTTATCCATTATAACGATGCTTGCAATCATCCCCGACCTAGCCTCAGCCTCCTCCAAACTGTCTGTACTTACTCCAAATTCGAGCGCTTCTATTTGCAGTTTATCCAGCAATACGTGAGATTGAGAAACTGTCGCAGTGGCCTTTTTTAAAAATAAATAAATAATATATTTTTATAAATAAATTGTGCTTTATTTTCTAATGTCTCAATTATGCTTGTTTTGTAGATGATCGTTGTAAATACTGCAGTCCTCATGCAGATTGTATCCTTGGACACTGTGTCTGTAAAGAATCCTATCATGGAGATGGCAAAACATGCAATAGTGAGTTGGAAATACTCGTCAAAAGTGTTTGCTTGAATAAAGGTTTTGCACCAGCACGTGACGGCGACCATGTTGGATGACAGGAAAAATACAATCGTTTTACATGAGAAACAATTAAATTCCCTAGAGCAAAGGGATTTTATTGTTCTGCCATCTTACCACAGGCAGCCCAAGCTGTATTTAATGGCACGTGAGAATGCAAAACCTCAATTGGCAGGTTTACTTACATACTTACTTTATGTCACCAGAAAATGTGTGCCATCCTAATCCATGCAAGAACGGTGCATCATGTATTCCTGCTGATAGCTCATTTGACTGTGAATGTGTGAAAGGATGGACAGGACCGTTGTGTGAAGGTATGAAGAAAGTTACGGCATTGCATCTATTATCAAGTCATTGCGTACACAATTGGAATCTGTGCTATGGTTTGTTATGCTAAGCCTCTGGAATCTCAGAAGCAGCTCATTTTGGGTTCCACCAAATACATCTTTTAGCTTTTTCTCACTTAAGCCATACACCCAGGCGTCTGGAAAATGTAGTGGTTTCAGAAACATGAAATCTTCTTAAAGTACTACGCATATTCTTCATGATTGATTAACGTAAATGGTTTCCCAGATATCTCTTGAGATCGTATTTTGGAATACTCTGGTATTGATAGCACTTAGCACTTTGCTTGATCTGCAAAATTGTTTTGGACTAATATTAACTTCAGGATGTCATTGTCATATAAAGCTCGCCTTTCACCTCTGAGGTCCGGGCTTCAAATCCCAGTCACCCTAGCTATGTGAGATGAGTTGGTTGGTTCTCTTTCTGAAATCGAGGGTTGTTCCGATCCACCGGTTTTCTCTCCCACCCAAACCTAACTAAATCAAACTTTTTAGAGCTGTGCTCCAAGGTCACACATGACTGTATATCGGTTACCAGAGGCGCCTTCTCATTGCTTTCAGTATGATCCCGTTGAACTCCTTTCAGTTTGACCCCTTTGAGCTGCGCCACTGCCGTTCCTGTGGTGGTAATTAGTGATAACAAGTCTTCTTCTCGTCCTACGTATTTTTTCTAGTTAAACAGTATTGCGTCCCTAATCCATGCCAAAATGGTGGCCAATGTGTAGCACTGGAAAGCAGTTACAAATGCATTTGTCTCAGCAACTTTGAAGGCAATAATTGTGAAAGTAAGTATTGGGGAAACCATCGTTTCAATAAGAGATGAAACACCTTCACATTATTTAGTCATACTTTTCATTCCCTTTAGTATCATTTCTTTTTAATAGTTGTGTGTGAGAAGACATAGACCCAGAGAAAATCACAGATGTTCTGTGCATTTATTTCTCAGAGAGCAATCCATGTTACCCTAACCCATGCAAGAATGGAGGAACCTGCCTCGAGATGAATGGTGCTGCTAACTGCGAATGTGAAGCTCAGTTCGAGGGCAACATGTGTGAAAGTAAGTTGAGTTCTTGACTATCCTTAATGAAGATGATATCTTCTTTGGGATACAGGGCCTATTTATATGGCACCATCAGGACGTGATCGCTTGATAAATTTATTTTTTCCCAGACGCGATATAACTAGATTCTATTATTTTAAGTGGCATCAATACTCAAGCATCGCCGCCAGTCAAGGCCAATCATTTTTTCCCAATTTTCCTTCTGTGCGTACTATAGGGCGGAGGTAGAAAGAAGGAGTGATAAGAACCAATCCTCTCTGTATCGGTTTAACTATGGTTAAATATTTGACTCACGACAAGGTTGTTTCTGTCTTAGTTGACAAATGCGCCAGATGCGACTCCCATGCGTCATGTGTTAATGGCAAATGTGTGTGCAACGAGGGATATGAAGGTGACGGTGAGACGTGTACAGCTAAAACTGGTCCAGGAGGATCCCCTGGAGGTAAGATCTGTGAAATCAGAAACCCAATTCATGCGGAGTCAATGTTGAATGCCTTTTACTTTACTATGTAGCTACATACTCATTGCAGCGCTTTTCAAACAGTTGCAGTTTCAGTTGCGCCACAAACGACACCAACTCTAAACAATAAACCAGGTTTACCTGCAAGACCAGGGCCTCCTGTTGCAGCTCCGCCATTAAGCGTAGGCTCGATTGGGAGTACGCCGGTAGTTGCTGGTGCTCCTGCCCCTGAGGGCAGCCCTGGAGGTGCCCCGGCAAGTCCCCCTGGTGTTGCTCCAGGGGGCTCGTCGGGTGGTGCTCCTGGTGCTCCAGGAGGCTCGCCAGGTGGTGCCCCTGAGGGCAGCCCTGGAGGTGCCCCGGCAAGTCCCCCTGGTGTTGCTCCAGGGGGCTCGTCGGGTGGTGCTCCTGGTGCTCCAGGAGGCTCGCCAGGTGGGGCCCCGGGTAGGTCTCCTGGTGGTTCCCTTGCTGATTCCCCCGGTAAATCTCCGGCTTCCACCGAAGAAAAAAACCAAGAATCATCGTGGTGGTGGCCTTTTTAACTGGAAAGACACAGAAAACTCACGATCATCTATGATGAATGGGAAGCACATCAATAAAACAAAATAACTAAACTCGACAGACGACGACAACGTAAACCTTACACAATAGCCACGCATGCTTATATTTTATTTTATCTTCTTTATTTCTCTATATCTTACGGCTCTTGTGCACACTTTTGATTCTTTAATGTTTTAAGTGAAACTTTATTTATGGAAACAGCTATTACCAAAAAGCTAATCATTCTTAATTTTGCCTAGAGACAAGTAGGCAATAACTTTGCATAGATAATAATGTTCGCATGATAAATTAAGATGGTATATAAACGAACTAATGCGAAGCGATTATTGGTATATGCTCAGATAATTTAGGTATACTTGTATCAGTAGAATCCACCAACTTGATAAACCGACATTGATAGTGCTTCATTATTTTTGCCTATTTACGATCATTGGGCTAATGATATCAGCATATTCAGTGCATATCATTAGGACGTGGTTTGCTTGGGATTCTGGTGATATGTTATACTAGCCTGCTGAATGTAGCCTATGTAAATTATATAAATTGAGCTAACGATCAGTATTTTATATTATAAAAAATCCATAAATTAAAATGATATTGTAACAATAAATGAATGCATGGATGAGAGACAGTACGCAAATAAAAGAATAATGAAATGAAAATGGATAAAGTTTAAAATAATAATAATAATAATAAAATAAACACTGAAGAAAGAATATGAGGCTTGCAGTAATGAAGATTGAGCTAACGATAAATATATTATAAAGCAATTCATAAATTAAGATTATATATTGTAACAATAAATGTATATGCATGGCTGAAAGACAGTAAGGAAATAAAAGATGAATGATGAAATGAAAATTGATATAGTTTAAAATAATAATAGTAAGGAAATAAATAAACACTGGTAAAATAGGTTTAGAATATAAGACGTGCAGTAATAACAACGTTCTATTCTTACCTCGCACGTGGTGATGATCCCCCTTCTAGACCTTATAGATTCACTTCGGGTATAAATAATGGCAGATCGAGCGCCACAGATAACTCTTCCTCATGTCTCTTAACAGAGTCAAGTAGAAATCTGCCGTTTAAAGATAAACAAATGCATAAATAGAAATTGCGCATTAATATAATCAAGAACACCTTATTTGTTCATAGTTCAGACGATATGTATTTCTTTTAAAAAAAGCTCGTTGTCATTTTCATGATAACATTCTCAAATCCCAGCTCAACACAAATCTCAGATTATTTTAAATGAATTTTTTAGGATCTTCAGTCTACTTATATCGCCTATGTTAAAATATTTCAAACACTCATTCATTATTCTTCCACGCTAGTGTTCACTAGCCATAATCTACATTATTCTTTTGTTGTTTTGTTTTTCTTATGTCTCAGTATAGAGCAGTGAGGTAATAGAATGCGCTTATGAACACTATATATTATCATTCTTTTGTTTGTTCGTTTGTTTCGTGTATACATCGTTCGTTCTTTCGTTTTACTCGTAAATCCTTAACTTTTTCTCAGCATATCTTCTGATCAAGATACAAACTGTAGTTTGAAGAAAAGACCTCTTTACCTTCCTTGTTAGTTATCCCATTTCATACCATGTGGTGCCACTCTTGGGATGAGTTGATTCTTTCATATGTAAATATTTTAAAATGTTCCTCGTAAAAGAGCAATTCTCAGGGGAATGTCACATGGTCTGAACGAAAGAGGCAATTTGCATACGAAGGCAAAGAGGTCTATTGACATTAATTACATTATATATCGAAGCATTTTCGACCCTTAATTAAGGTAAGTTCCAAATAGATTACAACTTAAACCTAAAGTACTAACGTTGATTTTATATATTTGTCAGTTGTTGGTCGTACCAGCGCTTGCACGTCCAATCCCTGTCAGAACGGTGGAGTTTGTCTCGATACAGACAATGGTTTCACTTGTATGTGCAAAGAAGGTTTCAAAGGTACCCTCTGTGAGCTGGGAACCGGAACAGGTATGGTGAACCAATGCCTAAAATAACTAGTTAACAATTCGAACCACAGCCCGAGATAATCGGCCCAATGGACTTTTGACAGATAAGGCGAGAGGTCTAACTGCTTTAGTATAAACCTATTAATTATACAGCTTTTCATTAATCCCATATAGGCAACTGTTCAATTATTTTCTTAATTGGACAGGTCTTGTTGATATGGGATTAATCAGGCAGCTACATAATTTATAGCTAATAGGATTTCATGCTCCCCAATCAAGAAATAATTAGACTCGAAAAATTCCTCTGACTGCCAAATTGGACTCGGCCTACAGCCTCATCCAATTTTGTCAGTCCTCGGAATTTTCCTCGTCCAATTATTTCTTAATTGGACAGCATGAAGTCCTATTACATCACCTTAACTCACACACATCACCAAAACATTCAGTATTCTAAGCACTAAGCATACGACTCTTAGCTCTCAACTCACATGGTGATCGTGTTGTAGTTAAGGCAAGGTGTCATGGGAAGCAAGGGGTATATGCAGTCGTGTGTTAGGGATGAAAATTCTATATGAAAGTTATAATTCCAATGATTTTGCATGTCGTTTTGTTTGGATATATAGGTGCTTCAGATCCATGTACCCCAAATCCATGCAAAAATAACGGTCAATGTCAGAACGTGGACGGTAAAGCGAAGTGTTTGTGTGCTGAAGGCTTTCAAGGAGAATTATGTGAATTGCCTATAGGTAAAATAAGCTGGTTAAAACTTAGATTGTGATAAGCAATAGATAAATAGTGGAAGCAACTTCATACATGAGCAAATCTACGATACATTGTCAAATGCAAAAGCAATGGTGATTGGTAACAATGATGACGGTAAAGAAACAAATGATGTTAAAAATAATAATCTTTTTGATTAATTGAACATTTAATGTAGCATTCAATTCAGTCATGAGGTGACGATGAAGTGAAGTGGTGATGACGATGATAGTGCATGATTGTGATGATGATGATGATATTAATAGTGATAATGATAGTAATGATGATTGTGATGGTGATAATCTTGATGATAATAATAATGTTGATAATAATAATGATGATGATGAAGATGACGATGATTTTAATGATGATGATGATGATATTATATTGAAAATAATGATTAATGTAAGCAAATTTATTGCAAATTCAAGCCGACTATCGAAAGAGTCCAATAATAAAAATAATAAAAATAAAAATAATGTAAACTTTATTATAACTTTTCTTACACACAACTGAAAGACTCACTATAACCTAGGCAGTTTACAAACATCTACTTGAATCGATTAGAAGAAAAGTTTGAATAATACAATCAAACGAACATTCACAAGCACAACATATCATTATAAAGGAAAGGAAAAAAACAAACAAAAAAACAAACAAAAACTAATAATAATAATAATAATAATAATAATAATAATGATAATGATAATGATAATGAAAGCTTTATTTAATGAAGGTTAATTTTCAGTCATGGACTGGTTTACAAAGTGTCTTAATAGACATCTAAAGCGTGTTATTCAAATTCATCTTACATTGCTATGATATGTCTTCGACTTGTCTATTAGTGAATTGTGACGCCATTCCGAGGCCTATAAAAACCTGAGTCGAGTTGGCATTACAATGGATTGTGGAATTGTTTTGGAGACATTGCTACTCGGCATGACTTCTATTTCGTCACTAAGAAATTCCCACAATGCACTGCAATTCCAACTCGACCCAGTGTTTTCCCCAAACCTAGCCTCGGACTCGGACTAGCCTAGACTAATGCGCCTTAAGATGTTTGCTCAACAGAGGAACAGGACAACAAATTAATACTTAAACTAACCAACTAAACTGAGGCAAAAAGGTAGCAAATGTATTGATGTGTTTGGAGAAGCTTCTCCCCGGCAACCATTATACTTGTGTTTCGCTCAATGTCCAGGAATCATAAGGTATACTCTTTATTTTCCAGGTACCGGAGGACCCGGTGGCGGTATGTCAAAATGCCATCCTAATCCTTGCCTTAACGGCGGAGCGTGTCATGAAAATGGTGGAGGTTACGACTGCGTTTGCTTGCCCCAATACAGTGGACCAAACTGTGAAAGTAAGCACGTGATTTGTGTGTACTATTTATAGACCCCTTGAATCTGATGTCAAAGCAGCTCAATTTTTGGAAACAAAACAAAAGAATGTATCAAGAGAATTGGAAATCTATTGCGATGTTTTCCAAATTGAGCTGCTGCCCGACGCAAGGGATTTATAGTCCTCAAGTGTTATTCTCTTGAGAATAAGATTCTTTTTTGGAATTGCATCCATATTAATGCGTCTTCTCATGCGCAACCGTTAAACAAAGAAACGATACTCTAGGGAATGACACGTGGTCTGAAATGGGAACTTGGACATTACCCTAAAGCTTAAACAAATATTCCCCCCTTGTTCGATCAATAGAATTTGGTTTTATGGGTTTTCAAATTACTCAGAAATAAATGATCTTACATGGCCCCTCCTAATATTCGACCCTTTTTTCCAGTCGATGAGTGCGAAAAATGTGACGTGAATGCAATCTGTGTCCGTGGCAACTGTAGGTGTAGAACAGGATACATTGGAAATGGATACGAATGCGAGAAAGGTGGGATCGATATTTTATCTTCATGTAATTATATGTTTTGAAACAAGCTGCTTGCATTCGATCTTAATAATACACGCATGGTGTTAATCTGGTAGACGTCATGTAAAATGTTTCTAATCAACTGTGCAAAAATTAAAAGACAGTGCAAAATTTGTTCCGAGGATTTATTTGAGTGTTATTGAGAAAGTAGAGTGGAATTAGAATAAAACGAACTATGAAGAATAGTATGAAAAGTAAAGTAAATAAAGGGAAGGGAAGAGAAGAGAAGAAAAGAGAAGAGAAGAGAAGAGAAGAGAAGAGAAGAGAAGAGAAGAGAAGAGAAGAGAAGAGAAGAGAAGAGAAGAGACACGATTTGTAATTTAAATATAGCTCAGCAAACAAACTTTGTCGTTTTTTTTCTTCTCCAGAGGAGGCGGAGTGTGACGGGTGTAGTCCTCATGCTCACTGTCTTAAAGGTATCTGCGTATGCGTAGACCACTACATAGGCAACGGATATCACTGTCAACGTAAGTGAAGAACTATAGAAACTGAATACGGTATGGCTCATGAACAAGCTTGTCAGTCCATTGTAAACTAAAGAATGGAGAAATGGGCGTGATTATAGATTATATAGTAAAGAAAAGCTAGTAAAGTGTTATTTATTTTATAGAAAAAACAACGAAGGCAGAATTTTTAGTGTAGGTTAATTAGGGGAGACATTGGTAGCAATATTGAACTGTCTTTTTTTGCTGTTAGCAACAAGTTGTACTAGCTGTCCTAATAGCTGTGTCAATGGAGCATGCGTACCACAGGCAGGAAAAAGGTAATGCATATTAGTGAATATTAATGAGAATTAATATATGATTGGGATATAATTTGAGCAATGCATAGCTTCTTAGGATTCTTAGCTTCTTTCAAGCAATGAAGAAATAGAAAACGTGCTGTGTGCTGTCATAAAGCACGCGGGGGTTGTCAGAACACGAGAGAAGTGTTCTGGTTACTTCTCGAGTGTTCTGCCAATCCCCAAGTGCTTTATGACTGTACACAGCACTGCAAGCAAGTTTTTTATTTTCTTCATATAATACAAATTACAATAATAGATAGGAATGACGCATCGGAAAGTGCGCGCGCGTGCAATGTGCTCTCATAAAGCACGCGCTCCAAACCAATCAGAACACGACATTCATAACAGTTATTTTATAATAACGAATAATATACTTCATTGCCTAGGGATGGGCGTAATGTGAAACCAAATGGTTCCTAAGTTTTCCACAATTGCGGCAAATGCATTTGCGTACACACGTTGCACAAGTATAAGGTAGATTCATACATAGCTAGCTTCATTTTGTAAAGACGATTTCCAACATTGTTTGCGCAACGTCAGGCGCGATCATCTTAACCAATGAAATTTTATTATTTTTTTTGTGTACCTCTGATAAGAATTGGGCCGATACAATATCAGGAAAGTATTTAAGAATTCTATTGACATCGATACATATTCAAATGTAACTGTAATATAATTATTTTCTATTTAATATTTTAGGTCAAAGATACAACACAAAACAAAGCAAAAAACACTGAAACCATGATTTTCAAACACGAAAAAAACCTCCACCAGACATGTGCAGTGGAACATGTTTATGTTCTTTTGGCATGCAAAATTAACTATAGAACAAAGAGCTGTTGAAAAAGGCATTTTTCCTTGTAAAATAAGTACTCTATATAATAAGACATGATTATGTTTAATGAACAGAATGAAGAGAATAAATAAAAAACGATGGAATTACTTGTAAACATATTTGCAAAATCAACACTCTAAATAAACTTTCTTGTTTAATTTGTCGTAATAAATTCATTTAATATCATATAGAAAACCGTATTCAAAATGATGGACCATGAAACATTGGTTTTCATCCATACATATTACTTAAAACAATATTTAAAAGGTCCAAAATGTAAAAAAATACTTTCACGTCGTTTGAAGAGATATGCATTATTCAAGAAGAAACAGAACAAAGTGAACTACTTTGCCCAAATAGTATGGATTATGGCACATGGTTTTTATCATTTTTGAATGATTTTCACACCTTTTTCAAAATTATACTTTTTTCATAAAACACCCAAAATGAGTCATTTTGGCCAAAAAGCATGGACTATAGCCCATGGTTTTGATGGATTTTGGGTGTTTTTCACACCTTTTTCAAAATTATACTTTTTTCATAAAACGCCCAAAATGGGTCATTCTTGGCCAAAAAGCATGGACTATAGCCCATGGTTTTGATGGATTTTGGGTGTTTTTCACACCTTTTTCAAAATTATAATTTATCCATAAAACACCCAAAATGAGTCATTTTTGGGCAAAAAGCATGGACTATAGCCCATGGTTTTGACGGATTTTGGGTGTTTTTCACACCTTTTTTAAAATTATACTTTTTTGATAAAACACCCAAAATGTCTCGTTTTTGGGCAAAAAGCATGGACAATACCCCATGGTTTTGATGCTTTTTTGGGTGTTTTTCACACCTTTTTCAAAATTATACTTTTTTCATAAAACGCCCAAAATGGGTCATTTTTGTCTAAAAAGCATGGACTATAGCCCATGGTTTTGATGGATTTTGGGTGTTTTTCACACCTTTTTTAAAATTATACTTTTTTCATAAAACGCCCAAATGGGTCATTTTTGGCCAAAAAGCATGGACCATAGCCCATGGTTTTGATGGATTTTGGGTGTTTTTCACACCTTTTTGAAAATTATACTTTTTTCATAAAACACCGAAAATGGCTCGTTTTTGGACAAAAAGCATGGACAATACCCCATGGTTTTGATGGATTTTGGGTGTTTTTCACACCTTTTTCAAAATTATAATTTATCCATAAAACGCCCAAAATGGGTCATTTTTGCCTAAAAAGCATGGACTATAGCCCATGGTTTTGATGGATTTTGGGTGTTTTTCACACCTTTTTCAAAATTATAATTTATCCATAAAACACCCAAAATGAGTCATTTTTGGCCAAAAAGCATGGACTATAGCCCATGGTTTTGATGGATTTTGGGTGTTTTTCACACCTTTTTCAAAATTATAATTTATCCATAAAACACCGAAAATGGCTCGTTTTTGGGCAAAAAGCATAGACTATAGTCCATGGTTTTTATGCTTTTTGGGTGTTTTTCACACCTTTTTCAAAATTATACTTTTTTCATAAAATGCCCAAAATGAGTCATTTTTGGCCAAAAAGCATGGACTATAGCCCATGGTTTTGATGGATTTTGGGTGTTTTTCACACCTTTTTCAAAATTATAATTTATCCATAAAACACCCAAAATGAGTCATTTTTGGCCAAAAAGCATGGACTATAGCCCATGGTTTTGATGGATTTTGGGTGTTTTTCACAACTTTTTCAAAATTATACTTTTTTACTTAAAATACCCAAAATGTCTCGTTTTTGGGCAAAAAGCATGGACAATACCCCATGGTTTTGATGCTTTTTTGGGTGTTTTTCACACCTTTTTCAAAATTATACTTTTTTCATTAAACACCGAAAATTGCTCTTCTTTGGGCAAAAAAAAATGGACTATACCCCATGGTTTTGATTGTTTTTGGGTGTTTTTCACACCTTTTTCAAAATTATACTTTTTTCATAAAACGCCAAAAATGAGTCATTTTGGCCAAAAAGCATGGACTGTAGCTCATGGTTTTGATGGATTTTGGGTGTTTTTCACACCTTTTTCAAAATTATAATTTGTCCAAAAAACACCCAAAATGAGTCATTTTTGCCCAAAAAGCATGGACTATAGCCCATGGTTTTGATGGATTTTGGGTGTTTTTCACACCTTTTTCAAAATTATAATTTATCCATAAAACACTCAAAATGAGTCATTTTTGGCCAAAAAGCATGGACTATAGCCCATGGTTTTGATGGATTTTTGGGTGTTTTTCACACCTTTTTTAAAATTATACTTTTTTCATAAAACATCCAAAATGTTTCGTTTTTGGGCAAAAAGCATGGACAATACCGCATGGTTTTGATGCTTTTTTAAGTGTTTTTCACACCTTTTTCAAAATTATACTTTTTTCATAAAACGCCCAAAATGGGTAATTTTTGTCTAAAAAGCATGGACTATAGCCCATGGTTTTGATGGATTTTGGGTGTTTTTCACACCTTTTTCAAAATAAATAAATTATCCATAAAACACCCAAAATGAGTTATTTTGGCCAAAAAGCATGGACTATAGCCCATGGTTTTGATGGATTTTGGGTGTTTTTCACACCTTTTTCAAAATAAATAAATTATCCATAAAACACCCAAAATGAGTTATTTTGGCCAAAAAGCATGGACTATAGCCCATGGTTTTGATGGATTTTGGGTGATTTTCACACCTTTTTCAAAATAAATAAATTATCCATTAAACACCCAAAATGAGTCATTTTGGCCAAAAAGCATGGACTATAGCCCATGGTTTTGATGGATTTTGGGTGTTTTTCACACCTTTTTCAAAATTATAATTTATCCATTAAACATTCAAAATGAGTCATTTTGGCCAAAAAGCATGGACTATAGCCCATGGTTTTTATGGATTTTGGGTGTTTTTCACACCTTTTTCAAAATTATAATTTATCCATAAAACACCCAAAATGAGTCATTTTTGGCCAAAAAGCATGGACTATAGCCCATGGTTTTGATGGATTTTGGGTGTTTTTCACACCTTTTTCAAAATTATACTTTTTTCATAAAACACCCAAAATGTTTCGTTTTTGGGCAAAAAGCATGGACAATACCCCATGGTTTTGATGCTTTTTTGAGTGTTTTTCACACCTTTTTCAAAATTATACTTTTTTTCATAAAACGCCCAAAATGGGTCATTTTGTCTAAAAAGCATGGACTATAGCCCATGGTTTTGATGGATTTTGGGTGTTTTTCACACCTTTTTCAAAATAAATAAATCATCCATAAAACACCCAAAATGAGATATTTTGGCCAAAAAGCATGGACTATAGCCCATGGTTTTGATGGATTTTGGGTGTTATTCACACCTTTCTCAAAATAAATTATCCATAAAACACCCAAAATGAGTTATTTTGGCCAAAAAAGCATGGACTATAGCCCATGGTTTTGATGGATTTTGGGTGATTTTCACACCTTTTTCAAAATAAATAAATTATCCATAAAACACCCAAAATGAGTTATTTTGGCCAAAAAGCATGGACTATAGCCCATGGTTTTGATGGATTTTGTGTGTTTTTCACACCTTTTTCAAAATTATAATTTATCCATAAAACGCCCAAAATGGGTCATTTTTGCCTAAAAAGCATGGACTATAGCCCATGGTTTTGATGGATTTCGGGTGTTTTTCACACCTTTTTTAAAATTATACTTTTTTCATAAAACGCCCAAAAAGGGGCATTTTTGGCCAAAAAGCATGGACTATAGCCCATGGTTTTGATGGATTTTGGGTGTTTTTCATACCTTTTTCAAAATTATAATTTATACATAAAACACCCAAAATGAGTCATTTTGGCCAAAAAGCATGGACTATAGCCCATGGGTTTGATGCTTTTTTGGGTGTTTTTCACACCTTTTTTCAAAATTATAATTTATCCATAAAACCACCCAAAATGAGTCATTTTTGGCCAAAAGCATGGACTATAGCCCATGGTTTTGATGGATTTTGGGTGTTTTTCACACCTTTTTCAAAATTATAATTTATCCATAAAACACCGCAAAATGGTCTATTTTGGGCCGAAAAGCATGGACTATAGCCCATGGTTTTGATGGATTTGGGTGTTTTTCACACCTTTTTCAAATTATAATTTATCCATAAAACACCCAAAAGAGTCATTTGGCCAAAAGCATGGACTGTAGCTCATCGGTTTGATGGATTTTGGGTGTTTTTCACACCTTTCTTCAAAATATAATTTATCCATAAAACACCAAAAGTGACGTCATTTTGGCCAAAAAGCCATGGACTATAAGCCCATGGTTTTGATGGATTTTGGGTGTTTTTCACACCTTTTTCAAAATTATAATTTATCCATAAAACACCGCAAAATGAGTCATTTTTGGCCAAAAAGCATGGACTATAGCCCATGGTTTTGATGGATTTTGGGTGTTTTTCACACCTTTTTTCAAAATTATAATTTATCCATAAAACACCCAAAATGAGTCATTTTGGCCTAAAAAGCATGGACTATAGCTCATGGTTTTGATGGATTTTGGGTGTTTTTCACACCTTTTTCAAAATTATAATTTATCCATAAAACACCCAAAATGAGTCATTTTTGGCCAAAAAGCATGGACTATAGCCCATGGTTTTGATGGATTTTGGGTGTTTTCCTACCTTTTTCAAAATTATAATTTATCCATAAAACACCGCAAAATGAGTCATTTTGGTCCAAAAAGCATGGACAATAGCCCATGGTTTTGATGGATTTTGGGTGTTTTTCACACCTTTTTCAAAATTATAATTTATCCATAAAACACCCCAAAAATGAGTCATTTTTTGGCCAAAAAGCATGGACTATAGCCCATGGTTTGATGGATTTGGGTGTTTTTCACACCTTTTTCAAAATTATAATTTATCATAAAACACCCAAAATGGACTATTTTGGCCGAAAAAGCATGGACTATAGCCCATGGTTTTGATGGATTTTGGGTGTTTTTCACACCTTTTTCAAAATTATAATTTATCCATAAAACACCCAAAATGAGTCATTTTTGGCCAAAAAGCATGGACTATAGCCCATGGTTTTGATGGATTTTGGGTGTTTTTCATACCTTTTTCAAAATTATAATTTATCCATAAAACACGCAAAATGAGTCATTTTGGCCAAAAAGCATGGACTATAGCCCATGGTTTTGATGGATTTTGGGTGTTTTTCACACCTTTTTCAAAATTATAATTTATCCATAAAACACCCAAAATGAGTCATTTTTGGCCAAAAAGCATGGACTATAGCCCATGGTTTTGATGGATTTTGGGTGTTTTTCACACCTTTTTCAAAATTATAATTTATCCATAAAACACCCAAAATGAGTCATTTTTGGCCAAAAAGCATGGACTATAGCCCATGGTTTTGATGGATTTTGGGTGTTTTTCACAACTTTTTCAAAATTATAATTTATCCATAAAACACGCAAAATGAGTCATTTTGGCCAAAAAGCATGGACTATAGCCCATGGTTTTGATGGATTTTGGGTGTTTTTCACACCTTTTTCAAAATTATAATTTATCCATAAAACACCCAAAATGAGTCATTTTTGGCCAAAAGCATGGACTATAGCCCATGGTTTTGATGGATTTTGGGTGTTTTTCACACCTTTTTCAAAATTATAATTTATCCATAAAACACCGAAAATGACTCATTTTTGGCCAAAAAGCATGGACTATAGCCCATGGTTTTGATGGATTTTGGGTGTTTTTCACACCTTTTTCAAAATTATAATTTATCCATAAAACACCCAAAATGGGTCATTTTTGCCTAAAAAGCATGGACTATAGCCCATGGTTTTGATGGATTTTGGGTGTTTTTCACACGATTTTCAAAATTATAATTTATCCATAAAACACCCAAAATGAGTTATTTTGGCCAAAAAGCATGGACCATAGCCCATGGTTTTGATGGATTTTGGGTGTTTTTCATACCTTTTTCAAAGTTATAATTTATCCATAAAACACCCAAAATGAGTCATTTTGGTCAAAAAGCATGGACAATACCCCATGGGTTTGATGCTTTTTTGGGTGTTTTTCACACCTTTTTCAAAATTATACTTTTTTCATAAAACGCCCAAAATGGGTCATTTTTGGCCAAAAAGCATGGACTATAGCCCATGGTTTTGATGGATTTTGGGTGTTTTTCACACCTTTTTCAAAATTATAATTTATCCATAAAACACCCAAAATGGGTTATTTTGGCCGAAAAGCATGGACTATAGCCCATGGTTTTGATGGATTTTGGGTGTTTTTCACACCTTTTTCAAAATTATAATTTATCCATAAAACACCCAAAATGAGTCATTTTTGGCCAAAAAGCATGGACTATAGCCCATGGTTTTGATGGATTTTGGGTGTTTTTCATACCTTTTTCAAAATTATAATTTATCCATAAAACACGCAAAATGAGTCATTTTGGCCAAAAAGCATGGACTATAGCCCATGGTTTTGATGGATTTTGGGTGTTTTTCACACCTTTTTCAAAATTATAATTTATCCATAAAACACCCAAAATGAGTCATTTTTGGGCAAAAAGCATGGACTATAGCCCATGGTTTTGATGGATTTTGGGTGTTTTTCACACCTTTTTCAAAATTATAATTTATCCATAAAACACCCAAAATGAGTCATTTTTGGCCAAAAAGCATGGACTATAGCCTATGGTTTTGATGGATTTTGGGTGTTTTTCACACCTTTTTCAAAATTATAATTTATCCATAAAACACCCAAAATGAGTCATTTTGGCCAAAAAGCATGGACTGTAGCTCATGGTTTTGATGGATTTTGGGTGTTTTTCACACCTTTTTCAAAATTATAATTTATCCATAAAACACCCAAAATGAGTCATTTTGGCCAAAAAGCATGGACTATAGCCCATGGTTTTGATGGATTTTGGGTGTTTTTCATACCTTTTTCAAAATTATACTTTTTTCATAAAACACCGAAAACGGCTCGTTTTTGGGCAAAAAGCATGGACAATAGCCCATGGTTTTGATGGATTTTGGGTGTTTTTCACACCTTTTTCAAAATTATAATTTATCCATAAAACACCCAAAATGAGTCATTTTTGGCCAAAAAGCATGGACTATAGCCCATGGTATTGATGGATTTTGGGTGTTTTTCATACCTTTTTCAAAATTATAATTTATCCATAAAACACGCAAAATGAGTCATTTTGGCCAAAAAGCATGGACTATAGCCCATGGTTTTGATGGATTTTGGGTGTTTTTCACACCTTTTTCAAAATTATAATTTATTCATAAAACACCCAAAATGAGTCATTTTGGCCAAAAAGCATGGACTATAGCCCATGGTTTTG
Organism: Actinia equina; assembly: GCA_011057435.1. Lineage (NCBI taxonomy): Eukaryota > Metazoa > Cnidaria > Anthozoa > Actiniaria > Actiniidae > Actinia > Actinia equina. Next base: position 403,261 of record WHPX01001309.1, on the reverse strand, counting down.
ATGGATTTTGGGTGTTTTTCACACCTTTTTCAAAATTATACTTTTTTCATAAAACACCGAAAATGGCTTGTTTTTGGGCAAAAAGCATGGGCTATAGCCCATGGTTTTGATTGTTTTTCACACCTTTTTCAAAATTATACTTTTTTCATGAAACACCGAAATTGGCTCTTTTTGGGTAAAAAGCATTGACTATAGCTGATGGTTTTGGTGGATTTTGGGAGTTTTTCACACCTTTTTCAAAATTATACTTTTTTCATAAAACGCCCAAAATGGGTTATTTTTACCCAAAAAGCATGGACTATATATAGCCCATGGTTTTGATGGATTTTGTGTGTTTTTCATACCTTTTTCAAAATTATACTTTTTTCATGAAACACCCAAAATGGGTCATTTTTGGCCAAAAAGCATGGACTATAGCCCATGGTTTTGATGGATTTTGGGTGTTTTTCATACCCTTTTCAAAATTATAATTTATTCATAAAACACCGAAAATGAGTCATTTTTGCCTAAAAAGCATGGACTATAGCCCATGGTTTTGATGGATTTTGGGTGTTTTTCACACCTTTTTCAAAATTATAATTTATCCATAAAACACCCAAAATGAGTCATTTTGGCCAAAAAGCATGGACCATAGCCCATGGTTTTGATGGATTTTGGGTGTTTTTCATACCTTTTTCAAAATTATACTTTTTTCATAAAACACCGAAAATGGCTCGTTTTTGGGCATAAAGCATGGACAATACCCCATGGTTTTGATGGATTTTGGGGATTTTGGCTATTTTTTTCACACATTTTTCAAACTTATACTTTATTGATAAAACAACCAAAATGGGTCTTTAATGGCAACAAAAGGCATTCGAACTTTGCAATAATATTATTTGTATCATTACTTGGTGCACCCAAAACTAGTTAACATTATATTACACTAAAACGGAGTTACTAGCAATTAAAATCTTTTGATTAGTTCATTTAATATTTTTCCTTCAAAATTGGCCAAAGATCTGACATGTGAATTTCCACTTTAGAAGTCTCCAATAACGTGATAATCGATATACCAAACGAACTAAATGAATGTGGTAATAATGAAAAATTAAAGCATGCATAAAACTATCTTAACCAATTATTAATTATTATATTCTTTAAATTTCATTTTATCCAAACGGTGAGTTTTATACAATCCTTGGATGCGATGGCACACGTGACAACATGGACTTTAAGGTTTAAGGTTCACAAGTCCCCCTGAAAAAAAGTGAAAAAAGAACATGAATTAATCCAAAAACATCAAACTGATTTATCGATACCCTGAAACAATCTTTGGGCTGATCTAGGCCATGGCTAACTCACAGATAGAACTCTGAAACAACCTCTGGGCTGATCTGAGTCAGGGCATGGCTAACTCACAGATCAAACCCTGAAACAACCTCTGGGCTGATCTAAATCAGGGCACGGCTAACTCACAGATAGAACCCTGAAACAACCTTTGGGCTGATCTTAGTCAGGGCACGGGTTACTCTCAGATCGAACCCTTAAACAACTTTAGGGCTGTTCTAAGCCAGAACGCCACTAAAATCAATTTCTCCCCTTACCAAAATCTCATTATTGAGCAGCTAAAAGTAATCTAGTTGGCCCATTAATATCCTTTCACATCAAGAACCTGGATAAAAACCCTTTACGATATATTGTTGGATCCAAGGAACCACTAAAGAGAACTAATAAGCAACAGTGCCCTCTTCACATATGATGAAGGGGCCCGGACTTGGTTCGACTATTCAGCGTCATATCATCACCAGTGCAGCACTGAGAGGTAGAGCATTTTGCAGCGCTATTCTTTTCTATCTCTTATCTTGTCAATTTTACAATCATTGTACTTGTGCTTACCCGTTGTCTGGGCAAATCCATCCATGACAAAAACTCTCAAAGGATAAAAGAAAATCAACCATCGACTCGCATATGATGGTTAATTCCGGGGATGGACCCACGAACGAAATGGTGTATCACAGCGAGGACCGCGAACCCTTCTTTGTTTCTTGTCCCTTTTTCAAAATGCATCTGGTAAATCATAAAGTGGAAAGAAAACGTATTTTGATCACTTGTTGTATTTGAACTCCATGCTTCATTTTAGTGGATTTGAAACAGTAGAAACACAAAATCCTCGTAATAGGGTTCTAGACCTGTAAGTTCCGTCTACCCATCTTAGAGTGGTAAAATTGTATAAATTTAAAGTTCAAGCAATAATACCCTAAAATGTCCACAACTAGCAATTATGTAACACATAGAGAATCATCACTGAATATTGCACATCAAGTAAAAAGCCAGACCTTGCACGAAATGCTTACACCAATTGGAGAAAAAACTTCGATCTCTTTCTGCTACTCAAACATAAAAGGTTGGGTAAATTGTCAATTGGGAGTTGCTGCTTTTCTTACCTTTTTTGATTGACGAACTTGTTGACTCTGTACTACCTGAAAGGATGAATGCAATAGCACAGTATAAAGCCAAAGCCAAAATGTACAGGCCTTTTATTAGTTCGATAAACAAAATGCATTATAGTCTAGCAGTTGGTGCTGACAAACAACACCATAAAAGGTCATGATGAATAAAGATGTTTGTACCGAAGCTAAAGCACAATGAACCATATTCAAAATCAATAAAAAGCTATTAGATCTCGACCTGAAAAGGTAATGTCTCAATGGGAACATACAAAGAGAGTTAAACTCTACTTTTGAACTTGATCCTAGTAAATGCAAATCCTCAGATTATCTCACTCTCTTTAATGATGAAAAGGTAAATTATACACCGTGAAAAGATGAAAAAACTTACTGACGTTTCGGACGCTAGTCCTTCGTCGGAGTAAAAGAGAAAGAAGTGGTAGAAAGGAGTGTATATATGATAGAATAAGACAAAAGGAACCAATTAGAGTAAGGTAGGCAAGGAAACAAAAACAAACAATCAAAAGACAAAAGGAAAGGTTAGTTGAAAATAAAGCGTTCATTAATCCCGTTGGGACTAAGAGTGCCCAATAGGTAAATAAGCCGCATTTCTTTGGTCTTGCGACAATCATTGTTGCCGTTAAGCAAAGAAAGACCGAAAACAATGAAGTCAGAAAGAGAATGGTTAGTTAGATTAAAATGGCGGGAAACTGGTTTGGTAGGATCGTTATTGCGAATATCATAAAGATGATTGCAAATGCGATCACCAAGACGGCGGCCAGTCTCACCCACATATAAAAGATTACAGCGGGTACATTTAATACAATATACAACATTAGAAGTGGTACAAACAAAATGGTCAGTGATTTTAACAGTAGATTTAGGACCGACAACAGAAGTGTGAGAGGCTATGTGAGGACAAGTATAACAACGTTTACGAGAACAGCGAAAAGTACCAGGTTCTTTGTTAGAAGGAAGAACTCCCTTGACCAAGAAAGAACGGAGATTACGATCACGTTTATAGGAAAAGAGAGGGCGGTTGTTGAAAATAGCAGAAGTGCGGGTATCAGAGTCAAGCAGAGAAAAGTTGCGGTTAACAATAGGCTTAATGGAAATGTTAATAGGATGATACGTAAGAGTGAAAGGAATGCGGTCATTAGAGGGACGAGTGTGAGGAGTGAGAGCGGTGGTACGATCAATAGTAGAAACTTTACGAATGGCGCGATCAATAACATGAGCAGGATAATTACGCTTAAGGAAGAAGGAACGCATCTCAGAACATTTAACAGAAAAATCAAGATCATCACTACACAAACGACGAAGACGAAGAAATTGCGAGAACGGAATAGCGTTAAGAGTGTGCTTAAGATGAGAAGACGAGTAGAGTAAATAAGAATGAGAGTCAGTAGGTTTGTAATGGACACTAGTGCTAAGACGGTCGTCATTAACACTAAGCAAGATGTCAAGGAAAGTGACTGATGTTTCACTAACCTCCCACGTAAAGTCTAAGGCAGGGTGAAAAGAGTTAACAAAAGAGATGAAAGAATCTAAGTCATTACGCGAACAAGAAGTAGCACCAATACAATCATCAATATACCGTCCAAAAAACTCAGGTTTAGGTCCAGTACTATTGATCGTACCACCGCTCTCACTCCTCACACTCGTCCCTCTAATGACCGCATTCCTTTCACTCTTACGTATCATCCTATTAACATTTCCATTAAGCCTATTGTTAACCGCAACTTTTCTCTGCTTGACTCTGATACCCGCACTTCTGCTATTTTCAACAACCGCCCTCTCTTTTCCTATAAACGTGATCGTAATCTCCGTTCTTTCTTGGTCAAGGGAGTTCTTCCTTCTAACAAAGGACCTGGTACTTTTCGCTGTTCTCGTAAACGTTGTTATACTTGTCCTCACATAGCCTCTCACACTTCTGTTGTCGGTCCTAAATCTACTGTTAAAATCACTGACCATTTTGTTTGTACCACTTCTAATGTTATATATTGTATTAAATGTACCCGCTGTAATCTTTTGTATGTGGGCGAGACTGGCCGCTGTCTTGGTGATCGCATTTGCAATCATCTTTATGATATTCGCAATAACGATCCCACCAAACCAGTTTCCCGCCATTTTAATCTAGCTAACCATTCTCTTTCTGACTTCATTGTTTTCGGTCTTTCTTTGCTTAACGGCAACAATGATTGTCGCAAGACCAAAGAAATGCGGCTTATTCACCTATTGGGCATTCTTAGTCCCAACGGGATTAATGAACGCTTTATTTTCAACTAACCTTTCCTTTTGTCTTTTGATTGTTTGTTTTTGTTTCCTTGCCTACCTTGCTCTAATTGGTTTCTTTTGTCTTATTCTATCATATATGCACTCCTTTCTACCACTTCTTTCTCTTTTACTCCGACGAAGGTGTATAATTTACCTTTTTATCATTACTGTTTCATTAGAAACACCGACGCAGCTCACACTAGTTTTTAGCTAGTTATATCTGTCTCTTTATGTAAGCAGTGAACCTGTATAATTTGAATAATCTCAATATTCATAATAGCATGAATTTAATTCACGAAAGCTAATGGATTTATAACACTTGTGAATTTTTTCTTTGAATTGCTGGGTAAAACGATTATGGAGAAGACGAAGGTGTTTTCTTTCTTTGCAAAGAAATTAAAGGCGGAATCCCAAATATTAATCCATTAAACCCCTCGAAGAAATTACCAGAGCTGCTTAATTCAGATGACAAAGACAATGATTTTAAATTTTCATGAGAGTAAACTTTTATTGTTTTGATCTCTAAATTGTCAGCATTGGGATTATCCAGCAAAGGGTCTATTTTAGTTTCCTGAGAGTTTTGACCGGGCTCTAAGCCTGTATAACCCTATCTTCAATGTGCTTTGCCAGCGAGCCGTATCGTAATTGCTTGCTTTAGTTAAGTGCTTTGGTTATGGTAATATCAAACTGAAGTTTGTCATTACAGCTCATGGATATTAAAGCCCTCCTGATGTGTTCGTGTTATGCTACTAAAGTGCCTGTTTCGGTGTGTGTTTTCTAGATCTTTTAAAATAAATTAAAGTAGACTATTGAGCGGACACCCTTTATGAAATAATGACAAAATAAGAGCGGCAGGGAGGAATGGCGGAAGAGCTGAAGGGAGGAAGGGCGGAAGGAAGGGAGGAAGGGAGGAAGGGAGGAAGGGAGGAAGGGAGGAAGGGAGGAAGGTAGAAGGGGATAGAAGAACAGGAGAATTTCATACAAAAAAGCTCTCTGAGATAAAGCATTTTAGCTATTATTGTAATTTGTATTTTATAAGAGAAATAAAAAACCCTGCTTGCTGTGCTGTGTGCAGTTATAAAGCACTTGGGGATTGGCAGAACACTCGAGAAGTGTCCAAAAGGTCTCCACTATACTTTGTTTTTCTCCTAACACTTCTCTCGTGTTTTGCCAACCTCCTGCGTTACACAAAGCAGAAGAAATAGAAAGCGCAGCACGCGCGCGCGGTTTCTATTTTTTTTCTATACTTCTAACTAAACATCATGAGCATTATGGTATACGAGGATTAGACTTGAGATGGCTAAGAAATTACCTTGATAACCGTAATAATATTTCTTTTACTGAGCTTTCAATTGAATGTGGAGTTCCTCAAGGAACTATTTTGGCTCCATCACTATTTTTGATATATTAATGACCTCCCCAATGTCTTACGTTTATCAAATGCTTTATTCTTAACTGATGACACAAATATTTTTTTTCTCCCATATACATATTACTTGAAACTTTGAAGATTCTTCGAGAAAAGAAAACGTTTGTGGCGCCGTTTCGAAATCATGTTGCCACATACTTGACAGTTTTGACAAGCAAACAAAAAGTTTCAAACGTTTTAAAACTGGTTTGGCGCGTCGCCCTTTACGGAGACCATTTTTATATAAACCTTTTGGTTTCTAGAGAACAGGAGGACAATAGAACGGGAGGAAACGAAGAGTTAGCCTATTTACACAGTGGTTTGTTGTCTTTGCAGATCGTTAAGCATCATATAACAAGGCTCACAACCTAAGAGATCTTATAACAGCAACAGGTATTGTTTTGTGTCATGATCTTCATGGGAATTAAGTATATTTAGACTGATCGATGTTAAAAGAATTTAGATAAATACGAAATAATATTTTTGCAAATGAAAATGTAAAACAGATAAAAATTGAACAACGAACATAAAAATATCTAAGAGCGCAGCAAACAAACAAAAATATCAAACAAATAAAAACCAAAAATGCCAATAGAAGTAAAAAACGATGGCGTAGATAGATTAAAATCAAGAAAACCCAAATGTCATCAAACAATTGTGTAATATTTTATGGAAAGCCAAAAGAAAGCATAACAATATGTATATGTATTATATTATTATCAATAGATAATTATAATAAAGAGTTTTAGATTGACTTTTTTTTCTCCCCGCAAACGGCAGACGTGAGCACGTTTTCATAGTTTTCCTGTATTTTACTTTACTTTTTACAAACCTTCTCACCAAGAGCAAATACTCTTTTGTTTTTCTACTACTTGGACTTTTTTGCGATTCTCTTTCAGTAATTTAAAAGAATTTTTTATTGGTCAACTGACGTTTCACGTTTGCCGTGAACGTAAATCTAAAACTCTCTATTGTTTAAGTTATGTACGGTACGCTCGACGATTCTTTTATTTGAGTAAATGATTTATATATATTAAACAAATATGATTCACACACTTTGATACTTTGGAAAAGGGCCATAAAAATTAAAATTATTTCGGATCCATTATCTCAATAAAGCTAAAATATATTAACATCTCCCCCCCCCCCTCCCCCGTTGAATAAAATCGCTATACAATTCGGATAATAGTTTTTTGCTGCAATATTTTAACATTTCATTTCCGAATAAAGCTTTTAAAATGATTGATTTCAGATATTACCACTTAAATTGAAATCTAACTTTTTTCATAACAAAAATCTTGAAATCTTCAAGAGATGGTCTATTATGGTAATACTAAATACAAACAAATCTCGAAGATGTCTTGTAAAGGACGTTGTCTGAGGGATGTGATTGGCTAGTTTGAGTCCCAATTAATATGACGTTAAGGGTCATTGTTTTTGAATTCGTTAACCTGTTGACTTACAGACAACCCACCAAACCACCTTCCAAACCCAAACGTGTTTAATAATTCACTTCAAAACTCTCTTGTTGTTGTTTTTGTTTTATTATAATGGATAAGGTAATTCATTAGCGTTGCAAGAAACGCTAAAAGAAAGCAAAATGTTTAAACGGATATGTTGCTCATTCATTGTGTTCGTAGTCTGTTTTAGTTTGTTTAAAAATGTAATTTCTCATGAACATAACTCTAAGACGTCTACAGACCCCGACCACGCCGGGGACAGCGAACATAAGGAGGTCAAGAAATCTAAACAAGCAAACGAAAAACACAAAGACAAATCCCAAAAAATTGCGGTGGAGAAGACCGAGTCAACAAAGGGAGAAAGAAGGCAGTTTTTTGGACCGGAACATTTAGTCAACTTTCCTGAACCACCTCCTCTCAGTCATGTCATCGAGAAACCTTTATTTCATCATCAAGTCCATTATGTTCCCAAACCATTCCCCGTTCTGTCCGTACAGTTTGTACCTAAGCCTGTCCCTGTGCCTGTTGGAGTGCCTCCTAGCTATCATGTCTCTCATTATCATATGCAACATCCATGTGAGTATACCAATTATAGACATAATATCTTCAGTATTTTCCCCGTTATATACCAGCCTATAATATTATCTGTTGCGCTATTAATTTCTACAGAAATTATAAGTGATTATTCTTTTGATTACGTCTGATTTTTTCAAGTACTCAAATACGTATTTAAAGGTAGGATGCAAATATATACACATGTAAAAGAGCAATTCTACTAGATTATATTACGCTACTTTTTTGAACTTCAAAAAGGTGAAAAGTGAACTTTATTACCCTTGAAAAATGTCTCCACTTGGGCGGAGACATGACATTAGCAGGTTTCTTTGAAAGTTTAGACTAAAGTGCGAAGTATATTCAGCAGTTTCTGTGCAATGAAGAAGAGCAAACGGGGTACTTGCTGTAGCGGTAACGAAGTAATTCGTCTTTTATTGGCTGAATTAAGTTTGTTTGGCGTCCGCCTTTCATCGATGAGTCAGGTTATCGACCTGTGAGTTAGCCGTGCCATGACTTATATTAGCCCAGAGGTTGTTTCAGAGTTCAAACTGTAAGTTAGCCATGCCCCAACTAAAATCAGCGTAGAAGCTATTTCAGGGCTCAATCTGTGAGTTGGCGTATCCTGAATTAGATTCAATAGACCCCTTGCAGTACTTCTGGGGGATAAAACAATAGGTTCAAATTCTCAGGAGATTGGAATTCTTTTGTTTTGTCGCGCTGCTTTGACGTCCCATGCAAGGGGTCTATAGCTGCAAAGCTTCTAACGTCTTTGTTTTTTTAGATCACCTCAATCCTTGCCAAGGCGGTGGCATATGGGTACGACTACCTCATGACTACTTCTGTATTTGCCCTAAGCAACTACGAGGGAAGAACTGCGAAGGTAAACTCACAACAAAAACTATAGACCACGTGTCTTGAGAATGCGATTCTTTATTTGAGTTGCCTATTCATATTCATGTGTCTTCTCATGCGTAACCGTTAAACAAAAGAATGATACTTTAGAGAATGACACGTGGTCTGAAATGGGAAAACATTACGCCCAAGCTAATAGGGTCTATATCTGCAGTGGCCCGTAGTTCTTAAAGGATTGTACAACTTCTGACACCATTGTTCTTTTCCGTAGCTCACAACTACTGTTCATCAGAACCGTGTATGAATGGAGCCACATGTGTGGAGACAGTCGATTCCTTTAGATGCGTGTGTCCAAAGGGCTTTCTTGGTACCATTTGTGAGAGTAAGTATCTCATGATACTTCTTGAATTAGTTCAACCGTAAGATTAGTTTTCATAGAATGCTGTTACGTATTAGATACATCATGAGCAGCTCGAGGTATAGCCGAGAGTTTGTATATTGGATACAACACGGACACGAATACAACTGTAGATTGCTTGTTATACGTCTAGGTTAGTTCCTTTGTGTTTTTTACTAAAATTTTCAAAATTAAAGTGAATCTAGCCAAGAAAAGCCAAATTAAAAATTATTTACAGTTACCTTCATATCCCTAATAGAGTAAATAACTTTTTCTTTTTCCTATTATTGTAAGTTAGTTTCTCATTTTCTGTACTTTTTGTAATTTTTTTCCGTACTTAGTATCTTCCATATTGCTTATGCTGTTAAATTTATATCCCAATTTATGATAATTATGCAATAATGTACCTTAAGCTTCCTCCACCAATCAATTAATTAATTAGTTTATTGTAAGCTTGCTACCTATCTAGGCTAGCCATCTTTGGTTATTATAGGTAGCTAGTACCTGAAAATTTGTAATAAATTTTTGATTTTTTTCTCTTTCTTTTTAAAAAACTAAGGTACAAATAAAAAATATTGTATTGTATTGTATTGTATTGTAATATTTATGCAAATGAACACAATTATGTATCAGATCTACAACACTTTTCATGGGCGTGATTTCTGTTGTGTTTTCCTCATGAATTATTAACGAGTTGACTTACTGACGTTTCGGACGCTAGTCCGTCGTCAGAGTAAAAGAGATAAATACCTGATAAATAAATGATAATAGATAGTTAACGGGTGTATATTTGTAGGCTTCAGTAGCTTTGCTCCTTCTTCATTATTTAAAAAAATATAATATAAAATCTTTATTTTTGTAAAGATTTCAATTTGATGCCACTGAATGATAATATAATGTCTTTAAATATCTACAAAATACTAGATTCCAACCCGTGTTACCCAAGTCCATGCAAGAACGGTGGTACGTGTACCAAGACCGACTCAGAGACAGGATTCTTGTGCGACTGTAAGGAGGGTTTCACTGGTGAACACTGTGAAGGTATGTAATGAGAAGAGCAAAAAGGCTTTGGCTGTATCCTAAGTTCTTTTAAAGTGCACAGAGAGTATACGTAGACTACTACGATGATAATGCGGCCACCTTGAATCGTAAGGCATTATGGCTCGACTGGGGGCTAAACACAAAAAAATCATGGGCGAGGAATAAATGATATAATCATTTATAGAACTTAGTGTGTTTGTCTTTATTTCATGAGTAAATGTGATCGGTAGGTCGTCTTAATCTGTAATAATGACATCCGATATAAAGAAAAATATATCATCAAGCTTCACTGAAATTAGCTCTATATTTGCCCCATGGCGCCTTTGAAGTAGTTCATTAAAAGTTAATCATTTTTTTTTTGGTTTGAAAATGTCTAATAAAACTAGACGTTGCTTAGAAATTATTTTCTTTCTCGAGGATTGAATATGCCTCTATATGCTTTATACAAAAGCAGTGTTAAGGGAAATTTTTCGTATAGCTGGAAAACATTGGCTTGAAAAGGAAATCAACGTTAAAGGCGCGATTACATCGAACATTTTTTCTCTGCATCTTGTCGCACAACGGCATTGCTAAAAAAGTTGCATGGAGCATTGTAGCGCGTAGCTTACAACGCAATTTGAAAACAAAAATTGCGCCACAAGTTGTAGCAATCGTTGCATTTTGTAGAATTTGTTTCTCCTTTTGGCAACGATTGCGTCTCGGTACTCTTGCATCTTGTGTCGCAACGCTGTTACGAGACAAGTTGCAGAAAAATTGCTCCGAGTAATCGCGTCTTTATGCTAAAGGTGCGATAACACGGAGCGATTTTCTCTGCGACACACGGTGCATGAGCGTTTGTTTTGGCAGCTATTGAGTCTCCGTTGCACCTTTTAAGCAATCTTGCTGCAACCCTGTTGCTAGAAAAAATGCAAAAATTGCTCTGTGTAATCGCGGTTTAAGTATAATTCATTTTTTTTTCTACAGGTTTCAATCGCTGTAATCCCAACCCTTGTAAAAATGGTGGTTCGTGTCAGCAAATTGCGGGAGATAAATACATGTGTGTATGTCCGCCAAATTTCAAGGGAACTTTGTGTACAGGTAAAGCATGCTATCATTTTATCTGGTGCTAGAAACCGTGTAAAAAAACGCACTGCGCATGCTCGAACGTTTGGCGGGAAATTTGCAAACGCGTCGTGTTTACAAATAAAACCATTGGAGATACACCTATTTGCAAAAAGGTTGTCAAACAAGAATAGAATATTAGTAATTTAGTGAGAAAGGAATACATTAAACGCAAAAGAAAAAGTTCAGCTTCAATGATCTTATTTTGTTTTTCAATATAATTCCTATCCTACTAAATCTTTAATGTTCTATTTTCGTATGTCAACGTTCTTTCAAAAGTTTGCATTATGCGAGTTTTTTCTCGTATTGTTTGGAACAGAAAAAAACTCAAGTGATGTGTTAGCAACAAATGAGCATTAACTTTCCACGAATGGCCTAAACGTTAAAGATTATTCAATTAATTTTATAATTAACTTAAAGTTTTTTTGTGATGCAATTATTTTCCAACAGAGCCCGCTCAATGTTACGTCAACCCATGTTTGAATGCTGGAACATGCCACGAAAGTGACACGAAAGGATACAAGTGTTCTTGTAGAGTAGGATACACTGGCAGAAACTGTGAATGTAAGTTGGTTTCGTCATGGTGAATTTGTTTCTGATTACACAGACCATTTGTCATTCCCTTCAAAATAAGATTCTTTGTTTCAGTTGTAACACAGTCCTTCACTAACTGGACGGCCTTCATAAGAATCCAAATAAATAAATAAATACATAATTAAATGCTTTCTTACAGCTCACGTGTGTCATCCCAACCCGTGCCATCATGGAGGACACTGTCGCGTTGATTCTGGTCATTATAAGTGTGTTTGTCCTCCAATTTACAGAGGACACATTTGTGAAGGTAAATTATGCCAAACTAAGTTAATGATTTGCATTGCGTACGAGCATGCCACGAGCCTTACAGATTACCCCGTGTTTCCTCGAAGAAGAAAAATGGCCTTTTCCCGCCAAAATTTATTATATTAAAAGACCGACAAAACATATGCCCTCTCTAGAAGATTCCATGTTTAAACTGGAATATGGAAATACCAAGCTACGACAAATGAATAAGAAGAAAACTTAGCTCTGGGCGCCGTTTATAAAAACTTTTGAAACTGTACTAAAGTTTCGGACGTAAGTCTTTAGTCGGAGTAACGATAAAGTAAGTGACGTAAAAGAACCACTGAGGATTTGAAGAGACCCTGGTAGTGACTACCCTCAGTGCCTACACCTCATACTAACCATCTCTCATTTATATCTTATTGTAAAGCGCCTATGATCATATCCATATGGAAAAGAGCGTTATATAAATACATAAATCACTTTTATTTGCGAAATAAGAGAGTTGATTTTCTAAAGAAATTCTTTGCATTCTTAAAATACCATTTTTTATAAACCTCTTGCATGTGACGTCAACGCATTCCATTCTCCTGAGAATTGGAATCATTATTTTGTCCCCCCGATTGTACTGCATTCCAAAGTACTGCAAGGGGCGATATCTAATTTCTTAATTTATTTTCTTAACAGTACCACATCCATGTTACAATCATCCGTGTGAGAACGATGGTGTTTGCGTTGATTCGTACAGCGGTTACAGCTCTTACCCTGATAACTGGGACTCAGGCTACCTCCACTACTTATGTCTATGTAAAGCTGGGTTCATGGGAGCAAACTGCGAACGTAATGAGAGTGGATATTATTGTGTTTGTTGTAGATTCAATAACAATATTAGCATTTGTCGCTATTGGCAAGCAAACATGCAAACGAACAAGGTAGATGCGGATCCAGGAACTTGAGAATAAGGGGCGGGGAAAATTGGGTGATAGACGTGTATTTGGCAGGAGGTTTCTGCGTTCTGAGAATATTAAAAAAAAAAACAGAACCAAGAAACAAAACAAAACACAAAAAAACAAAAAAACAAAACAACAACAAAATACAACCAACAAACAAAAATACAAAAAAAAAACCCTCCTGAATCCGTTCATCAAAGAAACAAGCAATTGCAAGTAAGCAAATAAAACGAGCAAGCAAACAGACAGACATATAGACAGAGAATAAAAACAAACCATATAATAACTCCGTCTTATATTTTCAGAGGATATTTGTAAACATTGTGACGTCAACGCAAAGTGTCTCAACGATACGTGCATCTGTATTGATGGTTACTTTGGAGATGGATTCCACTGTAGGAGTAAGTCAAGCCCATCCCCAAATTTTTGCTCCCTTTATTATGATGCTCAAAGATATTAAAACACGAACGAACACGGCGCGGGCACGGTCACGGTACTGCCTAAGTAAGGCAGACCAATTAAATTGCGAGAAGGAAAAATAAACCCAACAAAAAACAAAACACGACGGTCTTGGCAAGGCACACAAACGGCACCGAGCGTTTCACAGTCATACGAAAACTGAATTATAGAGTTTTTGCACCATCACTTGCCCACATCCATAATACACCTTGGGCTGCCTGTGGTTAGATTGCAGAACAATAAAATCGCCTTGCTCGGCGGGAATTGAGTTCTTATTTAAAACCATTGTATTCTTATACTATCTAAAATGGCTGCCGTTACGTGGTGGTCAACGTACATCTCTATACCGATTTGCATCAAATATAGATGTCGATTGATAGACTGAACACCGATATGGGGCAAATGTTATGATAAATATGTTTAAATAAAAAAAAAACACCGATATTCATACGATGTGTGTTCGTTATATGCTGCACGTGGTTAATAACTAATCAATTAATTTGCAACGTTTTTTGTGACAGAAATCCCTCATCCTTGTCATCCAAATCCATGTAAGAACAATGGTGTGTGCAAGGAGCTGGAAGGTGGAGAGTATGATTGCGCATGTCCGCCAGGAACAACGGGAAAACACTGTGAAGGTTGGTAAAAACAATATTCTATTAATCATAGGACATTTTCTTATATATTAAACAGGGTACTCTGTGGTCTAAATTGATTGCTAGCATACTTACTTCATCATGCCGTATAACACCGGTTGGCGTTTACAAACATTAGCATTGCGATGTTAATTTGCCAACCATTATCACAATAGTTCTTGCTAAGTTGCTTTGTTTCATTAAAGAGCGTATAATAATAATAGTAATAATAATAATAATAACAATTCGAATTTATATAGTTGGATGTGCAGTGCATTATGGGACTGTTTAGGGACGAAATAATTACCATCATGGAAATATGACCCACAATACACTGCAATGTCAACTCGACCCAGTCTTTTTCTTAACCTTGGAATGGCTAAAAGCATCTAGGCCTTCTCCTACACCCTACACATTTCTCCTACTCAGCTGTACCTCTCCCCTCCCGTCTGTCACTTCATGACACACTTCTAATCACAGTATCATATTTACAGGGCCCTCTTGATATCAGCCAGGTAGCTGAATGGGCCACCCTGTTTATATCAAGTCTTTGATTGATTGATTGATTGATTGATTGATTGATTGGCTCATATTACTCAACTATTCATAGTATTCAAGTATCTCTTGGTGCTTACCTCAACAGAAAAAGATCCATGTCTTCCGAATCCATGTCAAAATAATGGCAAATGTGTTGCAGCTGAAGATGGGACCACACGGTGTATCTGTGAAGGCGGTCACACTGGAACAAATTGTGAACTAGGTACGAAATATAGTAACTTGAGAAAAGTTGCTCAGAATAGAAAATTCTTAAATTGCGGGAGTCAAGGGTGGAGGTACTCAACTCATGTAAGTAGCGTTTGTCTCTCCCTTGATTCAAGGGTTTTATCCGGTTACTCTGCGAGTACGTTTGAGTTGTGCCCATACTTAGAATTGGTAAATTACCACTGTGTTCTTGGTGACACCCTGGGTACAACTCAATCTTGTTTCAGTGTCAAAATATCAATGTCCATGCATAGTCATTGGAATATATGAATGTACTTTGTCTCGTGTTTTGAGCCTGCGTTCCTTAAGTGACATCAGCGCTGACCAGCAAAGAATGCTGGCTCTCAAACAAAAACAAAGACTTGCATGAATAACGCTTGCTGTTTTTTAACGTGTTTCAGTGATTGATCCCTGTCAATCAAACCCTTGCCATAACAGTGGAACGTGCATCAATGATAATGGAAAAGCTGTATGTAAATGCAAGGGAAAATACAATGGGAAGACATGCAAAGGTAAATGATAATTTTTGTGTGATTCCCTAAATGTTTAAGCTGATTTGAGCCTTAGGGAAGGAAAGGAGGGAGAGAGAGAGTAAGAAGGAAGAAAAAATACTGGATAAGAATGAATGGTTAATGTCATGTTTATGCTTTTTCGGGCAAGGATTAAGAAAGGAAAAAAAAGGAGAGAGAGTAAAGGAAAAAAAGAGAGTGAGAAAAAAAAATGAAAAGAAAACAAAAAGAAAAGAAAAAAAAAGAAACAAAAAAGAAAAAAAAAAGAAAAAAAAGAAGAAAGAAAAAAAAAAAAGAAAAGAAAAGAAAAGAAAAGAAAAGGAAAAAAGAAAGAAAAAGAGAAGAAGAATGAATGAATGGGCCAACGCGGTCCGACCCAATTCTAGATATTAATGCAAACCGTTTAATAAATGTGGGCGCTCCGACCAATCGGTTCAAATTAATGTAAAGCGCCCTAAATTAGTCCGAAAATTACTGTTACCCTTCACAGAAATAAAAAGAGTCGTGGAAGACGAAAGGTATACGAATCCAAAAGTAAAATATGTACCGTCAAAAAAAAAAATCTTATCTTGTACTTCATTATCTTTAGAATGCAATTGTCCAAAAGGAAACAAGAACGCCCAACCACCAGAGTTTTCACAGAAATGCGACCTAGAAGGAGAATGCTATTGTCCATACGAGGGCTATGTGAAAACTAACACTGGCTGCATTCCGGGAAGTAAGTCATTACACGTGCACGTTGTTGTTAAATGACGTCACTTCCGGTCTTTGAAATTTTTATTAGCTGAATGGCAAGTTTGCAATACAGCATTATAGGCTGGTAATGAGATTCACGAGATCCATTCTGCTGATTGATAACAAGAAATGGAATACTTACTGCCTGATGATTGCATATGTCGGGCAGTGTTTGCCTGTCTTCATGAGATCCAGTCAACTGATTGATACCAAGAAATGGAATACTTACTGCCTGATTGCACATGATGGGCAGTGTTTGCCTGTCTTCATGAGATCCATTCAGCTGATTGATACCAAGAAATGGAATACTCACTGCCTGATTGCACATGACGGGCAGTGTTTGCCTGTCTTCATGAGATCCATTCAACTGATTGATACCAAGAAATGGAATACTCACTGCCTGATTGCACATGACGGGCAGTGTTTGCCAGTCTTCATGAGATTCATTCAACTGATTGATTCCAAAAAATGGAATACTCTCAATAATTTACCCTTATGTTTGACATCGCCCAGGCAATTCTTTATTTGAATTCTTTTTTTTTTCCATCTCATCTCAGGATCTTCCACTCCATGTGATTCAAACCCGTGTAAGAATGGTGGCGTGTGTAAAACCGTGTCGGAGAGTGCATACGCATGTGAATGTACAAATGACTGGAAAGGTGTCAATTGTGAAGAACGTGAGTAATAAATAACCTGTTTTTAAACTGACTAGTAACAAATCTTACTCCTTTCCTAAAATTAAAACAAATTATGGCAAATTCAATATTCGCTATGTAGGGAGAGAAGGTCTGGAATTCCATTCCTGGTGATTCAAAATCTAGTAGTCGTGGCTGCTTCAAAAAACATCTGATCAATTCTTCTCTCGATGAATATTAATCTGGTGTCTTTACGTATCTCCTTGTGTGTATGTGTTCTGTGTATGTTTTGTGTATAAAATGTGTATTTTTCTGCTTTTTTAATTTATCCTTGTTACTTTTTTGTAAACATAGTATTCTGCAATTTCTGACCTCCTAGCTGCCTAACTCGTTTAGCTCAGAAGATATAACTAGCTAAAAACTAGTGTGAGCTGCGTCGGTGTTTCTAATGAAACAGTAATGATGAAAAGGTAAATTATACACCGTGAAAAGATGAAAAAACTTACTGACTTCGTCGGAGTAAAAGAGGTCCGAAGCGTCCGAAACGTCAGTAAGTTTTTTCATCTTTTCACGGTGTATAATTTACCTTTTCATCATTACTGTTTCGTTTAGCTCAGCTATTTTAGGTAGCTGCGCTCGTGTTTTTGCAATTTTAAATTTGTATGTTTCATGTAATTCTTTCCTCTTTGAGTACAGATAAACTATTGTTGTTGTTGTTAAAGACCCATTGCCACTTACCGTGATGCATCACAGTTTGTTTGCATTTCGAATCCCAATCTCAACCTTTTGAATAAAACTCTTAAAAGAATGTAAAAAGATTCACTATTGTGCCTTAGTGCTATGTTGGAAAAGGAATTAATATGAAGTTCTTATGCAATATATGAATCTTTGAATTTCATGGACCACGAAATTCTTTATCTGTGACCGCGGTGCATCACGGTAAGTGGCAATGGGTCTTTAGTTAAAACACACATGATGTTAAACCAACGGTAGCCATGTTTATTCTCATGAGAATAAAGTCTTTGTTTCACCTACATAAGTTTATTCAAGTCCTAACCTACGAACTCTTGTATGTGAGACCACCCGTGGTCGAATCTGTTGTTAAAACCAACATGGCTGCAGCGTGAAAAAGGCACATGATTTTACTTGGCCTGTGAAACAAAGTTGTTTAATTAGTGACTGACAGTCCGAGTAAAATAAACGAAAACAGTTGAATTAGTGTCCAATACTATGTTTTATGCTTACTATATTTTCATCTTCATTGGCCAAATAAAATTATTCCAAGTGTTAGCTTGTCAACCTTCGACGTGACGTGACGTGATGCGAAGTAACGCTATATGACCGTAGCCGTGACGGTATCGTCGGGGTAGAAGATGAAATTATATCCTTGTACCATGAAGTTTCCCTGTGTAGTTTTTCAGCCACACAAATTCTTCTTTGAGACAAAAATTTAACCCACGACCTCTTGCATGCAATCTCAAATCAATCTTCGATGACACGAAGCTGCGCAAATGAAGCTGTGCACAGTAAAGCTGCGCACATGAAGCGTGCGGTCCCGAATTACCTTCCTATTGAATCCTATTGAATTGTTTTCCCCACAGCTGTCTGTACTGATGATTATTGTCAAAATAACGGAGTGTGTGAAGCACGCAATCACAAACCATACTGCATCTGCCAAAATGGATATTATGGACCTCGCTGTGAACAAATGAACGGTAAATATAAACTAAACAAACTGAACACAATTATAGAATTTTTTTATTATTATTTGTCTCTAGCTGAAAGAAACTTAGAAGAATCAGATTTCCTAATAGAAAATATTATTTTCCGAGTTTCGTTCGGCTAGAGACAAATGAAAATTAAATAATTGAATTTGTTTGCTATACTTTCTAGCTTATGAATAAACTATCAAGATAACATGCAATTTACTTAACTTACAAAAACAGTGCTTCTCAATCTAACGCGCGGAATCCAATCTTTTGAAGAAAAGGGTTTTGGGGACATCAATCATTCATGTTGCCACAACATTTAATTGTCGGAAGTAATACCTTTTAAAAAGGGTACGTGCCTGAGGACTTCACGCTCCGTTTGCAACTAATAATATTTATAAAATAGCTGTTATGACTGTCGCGTTCTGATTGGTTTGGAGCGCGTGCTTTATGAGAGAACATTGCACGCGCGCGCACTTTCCGTTGCGTCACTTTATCTAAAATAACGGTTATTGTAATTTGTATTTTATAAAAGAAATAAAAAAACTTGCTTGCCGTGCTGTCTGCAGTCAGGACTTGGGGATTGACAGAACACTCGAGAAGTGTCCAGAAGTGTTCTCCTAACACTTCTCTCGTGTTCTGCCAACCCCCGCTTGCTTTATTACAGCACATAGCACGCGCGCGCGTTTTCTATTTCTTCAATACATTTTGATACCTTTTACTCTCCAGAAACCAAATCCATCGATCACTGCCATCCTAATCCATGTCTGAATGGAGGCACTTGTACCTCTGTGTTGAACAGTTATGATTGTCGCTGTGACGTGCAGTACACCGGCGCGCACTGTGAAGGTAATGCTTATTTACCATTTTTAGTTATACCGAGTGATGTGCGCTGCTAACGCGCTGCCTCGCATCACTGGGGTCAGTAGTGTGATCCCAAAACTCGACATCATATTCGAGTAGAGTTGCTTTTTGGTCCTCTCCTGTTCTCTAAATATTGTTCTCGGGGTTCTCCTGTATTGCTTCTTTCGGAAAACTAGTACTTCTTTCGAGTACACTCGGTAGCAATATCCTCAACGACCGACATCCCACAAGAGATCTATTAGCTACTAAAACAAAGACATTATGTCACAGCAACTTAATTTAGAGGAAACGATTAAATAAATGTCAATCTCATGAGAATTAGAACCTATTTTTTATGTACTCCAAATTGGGCTGCATTCTGACGTGCTGCAAGGAGTCTATAGATAAAAAGGCTGAGCTCTTTGCTCTTCAGGAGCAAACGTAACTCTTTTGTCTCTGTTTGGCCCTTGGGAAGACAAAACAAAAGACTTGGTCCTAGCTCCAGGATCATCCAAGTATGCGGTGTAATTTGCTCGTTTTTATTTACATACATTTTCATATATAACCGCATCTTGATCAAAATATCACCAACATAAATGTTTTCTTGAAAAAGAACTTCACTTATCTGAGGACCTGACTATATCCTTTTAATAATAAAAATGCTGAATGAATAAGTAGAATAACTATATATGATAACGCACAGAAGAAGACTGAAGAACCTTAAGCTGGCGTAAGAACACAATAACACGCTATCTGCTAAACAGAATATTACTTTGTTTTGTTAGTCGATAAATGCTCCAAATGCGACGTTCACGCTGTCTGTATTCACGGGAGATGCAGATGTCGAAGTGGTTACATTGGAACTGGATATGAGTGTGTTAAAGGTTTGTCTAGTAGTTTATCGATATTCAAACTAACGGTTGTAAATCCATTATATTTATTATTATATCACGGCTCTCTGGAAGAGCATATTGTATGACGAGACTCCGTGTAGAAATAAAGATTATTATTATTATTATTAATATTATAAATACCTATCGATGTTCAAACTAACAGTTGTAAATCCATTTTATTTAGTGGAGAAAGAGCCACTCTGTGGAAATGTTATAGCAATATTCAATTTGCATTTAGAGTTTATTCAAAGTTTTTTTCTTACGCAAAATCTAAAAAGCTAAAATTTTATTCAATCCATTTGATTTCGCCGTGCCCTGACTATGGTATCGATAAAATTCGTTTTATTCGACCTTTTCATCGTACTTTTCTAGAGCCAGTACATACGTCTACACTTACGTTTAACGAGTGTTGAGCCGACGCTTTCATATTATAGATTTGCTTAAGTTACCCTCATGATTATCGTGTCCATTTGTAGTAGACCGCGATCTTGAAATTGCAAGTATTGATCTCGATGTTTCCTTTCATTCTGATTACAGTACGCCATTCTCACTGTCCAGTTACTTGTCCAACCTACTCAACCTGCACCCAAGGTTCCTGTCAGTGCATACCTGGATACGTCATGAACGCTGGCCAATGTACACGTAAGTCGTAGCTTAATGAGGCTTAATTAAAACTTAAATTATGCGAATGAAATAACTGGATACCTTTCAATATGATTTGAATATTTAGCGGAACAATATTATTATTTATTTGTTCATTAATTTATCATTATTTTTGTTTAATTGTTTATTCATTCATTCATGCCTTTAATGTTCGTTTGTTTGTTTGTCCCTTTCTTCCTTCCTTCATTTATTCATGACCCTTTTACCAATAGCTCCGCAACCTCAATGTCCAACCCCGTGTCCTGCGTATTCTTCATGTACTCAAGGAGCTTGCCACTGTAATCCTGGATATATCATGAATGGTGATCACTGCACACGTAAGTACATTAGTCGCAAATTAACCCTTGGACTACATACACATGCGTGAAGAGTGACAAAATACTAGATTAGATAACTAGAATCTTTGTCTAATTCGACCTTTCCACCATCACGTGATGGCAGCCATGATAGAAGGCACAGCGATAGTTCCCAAAGAAAACTGAAATTATTATCATGGAAATCAGATCAAACCACAGATTCACTAGCGCAGCGCAACCGTGACGTCATAAAAACGAAGACAAAGGCGAAGTTCTGACAAACGAACTTACAAGTTAATTTTCAGCAGATAATTTTAACAGCTGATCGCAGTTGATCTTAGTTTACATGGGTTGTTGTAACTTTAAGTAAAAATGACAAAATCGGTTCGTATAATCCTCGTAGCGGTTAAACAGAATGCAATGTTTGTCCGAATCTTTAAGCTATTTTTAGAATCAGCGCGCTGCGCTATTGTTCCAGCCTCCTTTCGTGTCTGCCCACACGTGATGGTGTGGTGCAAAAAGCCACAATAGATGCGAAATTGCAGTATGCACAATGCATTAGCTACATTAACAGTTTATCCAGAACAGAACCATTTGAACCCCATTTTTTAAAATTTCTCATTCATGACTTGTTGACAATATTAATGAATAATATTCTTTCTTCTTACTAATGTAGTGCATGACGAACAACTACAGCCACCACCACGACCACTGAATAGAGAGACAGTGCATGCCTCGTATAACGCTTACCCATCCTTCTATAACAAGCTCACTCAACCTAACCCTCTAAGTTATGCTTATTACAAACGTGACCACATTGATGACGTACATGATCACGTACATGACCACACGGACACTAAAGATAACCATTAACTAACATTAAATAATGAGAAATGTCAGAACGATTTAAAAGGTTATATTATAGTAGGAAAATATAATATCGTAATTACTAAAGTAATACATCGAGTAGAATTCATTGCAAAATGCCTTCATCCGTCCACAAGCAGTCTTAATAAACCTGAAGCGATATGACGTTTTACTTCCGTCTCTAGACCATAATCCTTTTCACACTGCTTTTGTTCTTTAATTATGAGTAATGTTCTTGTATCCTCTAAGGAATCAAAAATTGTAATATGAAAGAGTTTTAAAAACTATTATGGTCTAGAGACGGGGGTAAAACGTCATCTCGCGTCAGGCGTATAGACCTAAATCACTGACTTTTCGTTGTTCATATTGTTCCTTCCTTAACTGAGTCAAAAGGATGTTGAATTGTCCCCTTCACAGTTCCCAACGCAATCTTGATAGGTAGCCGTGCCTTTGCATCTAATCGAGACGAACGGTGAGCTTGCAATGATAGAGGCCTTTTTTAAACACCTTGGACAATTATTCATATTTCTCTATAGACCGTTTACTCAAGGTTGCGTGCGCATCCAAATTTAAGGACGGTTCAAACTTGACGGTCCACGATACCAGAACAGGAGCTTTATATAGGATTATCACTACATTCCTATGAAATTTTTTTCGATAAGAATTTATAAAATTGACTATTCCCCTCTTTAAACATATAAATGTCTTCTCTTTTTTTACTGAACTTCCTTTTTTTAATTTTTCAAGATGGATGCGCACGCAACCTTGAAAAAAACGGTCTATTGCAATCCAAGCTCACCGTTCGTATCGCTTGATGCAAAGGCACGGTTAGGTTTCAAGATGGCGCAGGGAACTGTGAAGAGGAATATTATACTGAACGTTTTGAAATTAAGTTTCAAAGCTTTTTTGATCTAGAATTTCACATTTCAGTTTCATATCCTGTAGCAAAACGGTTGACAGGGTTGGAGAAATTTTGATGTTTTTCAATTGACCATTATAAGCTATGTAAATTAAGTATTTACTTCATGCTTCGATTCGATTCGAAATTATTATTTATTGGAAATTAATATTATAATAATAAAATTAATGGTGAAAATAATGAAGGTAATACATTTGTAAGTTAGTGACTAATGTAATTTATAATTTACAGGGAAACGTTCACACATTTATGACATTGATCAAATCATTCTTGTCTTTTACAACCAATTCAAATTTATATTTTTCATCAGTACATATCATTATCCATAGAATAAATAGCTCAAATAGCAACGTTTTTGCCGCTTGTATCCAGCAAACAAACGTTGGATTTCAAGATAACTATTAAATAAAAGCGGAATAACATTCCCAAGAGAATGAATTAAGCTAAATTCTATATCCATCATATTTTCTCATCATCAACATATCGTCCTGAATGAAGGGAGAGTGATGTCTGCCGGAAAGTCTGGTACTAAATCCAATTTTGATTCTGTTATCTGGTATCTTGTATATCGATATAGGTTCTTCCCTAATGAGAGTTCCTCATAGGGTTCAAAATGTAGAATATTGGACACTTTTATTATTTTTGAATATTTAGGATACAAGGAGTGAAACCAGGAAAATTAAAAAAAAAAATTGCCTTTCCTTAAAAGGCCAAAAACTCTAACTTGCAATACGACCATTTTTGGAAAAACGTGAAAATTTGATGAAGAGCATAAAATGCCCTGATTTAATGATTGACCAATAAAATCCTTCAGGTATTAGCGTTTACGCCTTGACGGACGGAGAAGGAGAGGAAGAGGAAGAAGAAGAAGAATCACCCACACCAACATTACCTCCGACAGAACCTCTAGCTTCTACTCCCAGAGTCACTGGATTTCCAACCAATTCACCTCCATTCGCCACCAGTATTACACCCTCTAATAGACCACTTCCACCTACAAAACCAACTGAAACCCCTCCTGCACCGGTGCCAGCACCCGAGCCAGTTCCCGTACCCTCCCCTGAGCCAGTCCCGGCGCCCGAGCCAGTTCCCGTGCCTTCCCCTGAGCCAGTCCCAGCGCCCGAGCCAGTTCCCGTACCCTCTCCGGAACCGGTGCCGGCACCGGAGCCAGTTCCCGTACCCTCCCCTGTGCCCGTCCCGGCACCCGAGCCAGTTCCCGTACCCTCCCCTCCACCTCCTCCAATAAACCTGAAGGACTTAGCTGATGCTGAATACAATGACGCAGAAGGTGATAACATTGTTCATCTACCAAGACCAGGCTTTTACAGGTCTTATTCCAAAGGTGCTGCACAACTAAGGGCTCAAAACTTGGCAGCAATCAAATATCGTAATGCGCGAGTCAACAGCCTCAAGTATCCCCCTAAACCATCCTACTACAAGCCTCGTCCTATGCCAAGTACTACATACCACGATCCAAGGGTTCAGAATACGCGCGACCCCCTTAAACCAGCTTATTATAACAACTACTATAGCAACCCTGCTACTGCTACATCACCAGGACAGGATTCTTTCGGTTATTATAACAACAGAGCTCCTATCGTCTATAATTACCCGCCTGTATATTTAGGAGCTTACCCTCAGCCCCTTCCCCCTACGTATTACCGCTATGAGAGATATGGGCGTGGCTGAGTAACACACACTAACGGGTATGAAGTGGTGGGGGGCGGGGCAGGACTCTTAATGTACACTGCCATTTGAGAGAGAAAGAGCTACATTTACATTATAAAGAACGATGTGGCCATAAATATTAATTCCTGCAACGTATATTGGCACAAGTTAACGTTATCCCTAAAACCTGACGCCCTGCTAGCTTTATGTCCCCTAGTGTGTTGTGAGCTTAAAGCTGCCGGAAAAAGATCAACTAACTTACCTGGTTGTAGCTCAAAGAATTAATTAACAGTGACCTTTTAAAAAAGCTCAAGCTATTGGAATGGCACTGAAAAATGGCTGTCGCATTTAGTTTTTAGGCACTGGGAGAGAATTTCAAAAATGATAAATGAGAATAGAGTAAATAAGAAAAGAAAAACCGTATATATATTAGGTATATTATCTACATAATATATTATATTAGCAAATCAAAAATGTATATTTTTTAGAAATAAAATCCATTTTTTTGGATTTAGTGTCAAGATTATTTAGCGCGTATTCTATACTCATAGAAGGATGATATCTTGTCAGGGCGGATTGCAGTGGTTATGCTTAAAGTGAAGGCATTTGCATTAGTTTACTCTATTTTTAAGTGGTTACATGTTTTTTGCTTGTATTTTTAAAAATCAAGCAAACGCATTTCAGCCCGCCTCTTACTAGTGGTCATGAGGTCACAGTTTTTCGGACACGCGAGATTAGTGATTGTTTGCTAGTTCTCCTTTCTTCGATGGGATTTTCTTTTTTTGTGCGTGCTAGAAACAGAGGCCATAATTTGTTAAACCGTAGCTATGCAAAAACTGTTTTATTTTTTTCGTTTTAATGTACTTGCTTTTCTTAAAGAAGCCCATTTAATCCCACTGCAGTAAGTCACCATCACGATTTGCATAATTATCCTATCACTATCTTGTTTACCACCACCATCTTCAGCATCATCTCCAACACCAACACCACCACAATCACCATCATCATCACTATCTTTATCATTACCATAACCATCACTGTCATCATCAACATCTTCGCCAGGAACCACCACCACTGTCATATATTCATCAGGACCACCACCATCATCATCATCATTAACATCTACATGACTCTTATCATCCTCTCCATCATCACCACCACCATCATTATCATCATCATCACCACCACCATTATCATCATCATTAACATCTACATCACTGTTATCATCCTCTCCATCATCATCATCATCACCACCACCATCATTATCATCATCATCACCACCACCATTATCATCATCATTAACATCTACATCACTGTTATCATCCTCTCCATCATCATCATCATTATCATCATCATTATCATCACCATCATTAACATCTACATCACTGTTATCATCCTCTCCATCATCATCATCATCATTATCATCATCATTATCATCACCATCATTAACATCTACATCACTGTTATCATCCTCTCCATCATCATCATCACCATCATTATCATCATCATTATCATCACCATCATTAACATCTACATCACTGTTATCATCCTCTCCATCATCATCATCATCACCAACATCATTATCATCATCACCAACATCATTATCATCATCATCATCATCATCACCAACATCATTATCATCATCATTATCATCACCATCATTAACATCTACATCACTGTTATCATCATCATCATCATCATCATCAACATCATTATCATCATCATCATCACCAACATCATAATCATCATCATCATTATCATCATCACCACCATCATTATCATCATTATCACCATCACCACCACCACCATGATGGACTATCACCATTATCATCTTCGTCATTGCAGTGCTGGAGCATGCAGTATTTTAATAAGCAATTCACTCCTTCATTTTGTCATAATTTAATAAACTTTGTTCATAAATGATACACTATAATCTTATAAAATTATTTTGATTCAATTAAAGTTGGAAATTTAAAGTTAAACTTTTTGAACAAAAATGCTGCAAAATATCAACAAACAAAATTCACTTAAAATAAATTTACCAAACTAAATAAGCACGCAACTTTAGGACAAATAAATAAATAATAAAACATTTATAAAATAAATACTGCTCTAACTTTATCATTTAACTAGTAAAAAAGTCTTCAGGAGAAATCTTGTAGACATTAATTCTATTGCTTCAAAGGTTTAACAAAATCATCCTTCACATAATGCTGGCATCTGTATATACTGTAGTTAACAAATTCTAGAAGCAAGTCCTAATTTCATTCTTGTTGAGTTACTTCATTAGATCTTGTAATGAGTACTCAATTATTACATATTTTGGTTTGAGATCATATGTATGGCAAATACTTGATTTATCTGGCAAATTTTCCCACTACATTTGATTTTTTTAAAAATTAACCGAACAAAAAGTAAAATACATGCTAGTAATACAACAGATTTAAGGGAGTTACTTGTACAGTACCATGACTTTTGTATAATACACTTGGACCTTTATTACACACAAGACTTCAATTAGTGAATTTGTTATGAAAATATGAATGACAAGAGGAATATTGCATGTTGTGCCATCAGAGAAAGCATTGTATATTTCATCCTACTGCATTGCACACACAAAAAAAGGATTTAAAAAAATTTAAAAATGATGTGATAGCCAATTATGGGGAAGGAATCATTGAAAATCTCTGAATGTGCAACAACAGCTTTTCCTGCATTCTGACTGGCCATATAATTTTTCTAGCGATGTGTGTGAAAAAGAGCTGATAAAGAATAATCCCTTTATTTTCTTGTGTTGTTATTTGATAATTTTGTCACAGATTACTGACCTCAGTTTCATACTTGCAAGGTCAAACCTTCTAAAAAAATTCATATTACTTATAAAACCAAACAACACATGTAGATACTCAAGCTTATAAAGAAAAAGCACCCAAGTCTCTTTTAAAGTCTAATATGCAATGATAGCCACTATTTATAGTCTCCTATGCAGCCGCAGCTTTCACTCAACACTAACTCCCCTAAGTAGCTACTTAGTGATGACACTAATAGATGCTGTGTAGCAGACTATACTATTTACTATAATTTATTCCTTTTTATCTGACTATTACATTAAGTGGTTGCACAACAGCCTTGTGTGGAAAAACTAACACTTTTACAATAAAAATATTATTCTATTTATGGCTAGGAAAGTGCCTCACAAATTAAATATCATTTGTCTCTAGCTGAAAGGAACTTGGAAAAAATTCCCTGATAGGAATTAAACCCACGACCTTCCGGATACTCAGATGCTCTACCACTGAGTTACAGGAAAGACTTATGATGAGCAGTCATTTACTGGGTTTATTAAATAAGAAGAATATAAAAAATTATTTTTCTTTGAAAATGAAATCTATTGTAATGATAAAACATTTGGATTTTTTCCTGTCCAACGACTTATAACGGCTGCTGTGAAACCACTATAATAATAAGATTTATGACATTATATAATATACCTAACTGAATTTTACATAGTGTTTTAACATTATCTAGTAAATATCTTACTTTCAGTTGCACTGCTTCTTATATATTATATTCTTATTGTTACTATGCTTACTAAGGTTTTTTATGACTGACAGTTTTGTACAAAAGAAAAATGATCGCTCTTCAATGGATTAGTCACACTGCAAAGTGGTCTAAAATAATCATAAAGGTATGAAGCACTTGTTGTGAAAAAATATAATTTCAAACAGATGTGAAACAGATATTCCAGCTAATGTTAAACTGATACTCCTTCATTCAGTTTTAATGCCTCGAAATGAGTAAAATAAAGCAGTTTTAAGAGGAATAGTTGAGTGGTCTGAAATGGGAAAATATTGAGCTAAGTCTCTAAAAAGGGTTTCTCGACATACAGTACTTATGATATTATTTTATTCATCTAAAAGTGCTTACCATTACCATGGAAACCCTAATGAAAAATACAAAAAGCCAACAGATTTATAGCAAATGAATTCAAAAAACTAAATTTTCTGTTTACTGGATTAATTCAGAAAGAAAAGAATCTGCCAGTCATGCAATAGTGTGCCTTTTCCTTCTGTAAATATAATTATTCATCATTTGGGATAATGTCGGAATCTGGTATAAAACCTTTTTGACTTGGGAGTAAGCTTCATTATGATAATCACACTTTTTCCTATGGAATTAAATAATGTCTTATTTTTAAACTACTGTGTATAATATTAAAATCAATAAAAGAAATTTCTGTTGCCATGGAAACTAATGATTAGCAGAATTCATAACACAAAATGCAAACCTGAACTCTTTTATTACTCTTTCATGCTCATTAGCAGTAGAAATGTTCACCTAAGATGATTTTATAGAAGTATAAACAAACCAGTGTTTTCTTGTATGACAGCAGCTTCGACCAGGATTGTAATAAACCACTTGTAAAGCACTGCAGTTTCTATTAGTGCATGTTGGTAAGAAATATGATGAATGGGAAAGGGATTTTGACAGACAAATGTCTGATTCCATCTACCTGGTTATAGCATCTTTATCATTGGTCTTTTTTTCTTGATTCTTCGCTTCTGCAGTCACTTTAATAGGTAACGCCACCTTAGTACAAAACACTTTTGTATCAACCAGTGATGCAATCACTTTCTGGTCAGATGACATTTGCTTTCGCAGGCTTGTGTTTGCTTGTTCTTTTTTTCCAGGCTTGTTTTTGCTTCTTAGTTTTTATATATTGACAAATCCATTAGTAACCCAAGAGATCCATTGGTTTTACAATACGGCTGCACCACAACCAGCACGGC
The DNA here is from genome assembly GCA_011057435.1 of Actinia equina. Taxonomy (NCBI): domain Eukaryota; kingdom Metazoa; phylum Cnidaria; class Anthozoa; order Actiniaria; family Actiniidae; genus Actinia; species Actinia equina. The sequence goes on along the minus strand of WHPX01001309.1, from coordinate 373,589 downwards.
ATACATTCATGTCCCTCACATATGTCCATGAGTTAGATTCTGGGTCATAAGCTTCTGCACTAGCAAGTCTGTTGGCTCCATCAAAACCACCCATTACAAAAATTTTCCCATCAAATACAGTTGCCGCTGGCCACGCCCTTGGGGTCAGTAAAGGTGCCACTTGTGCCCATTTGTTAGTCTGAGGGTTATATTTTTCAGCAAGATCAAAGTAGTGGTCAGTGCTGCGGTTTCGGCCACCAAATGCATACAGATGGTGATTATGAGACAAGAGCACAAGTCCTGAACGAGCTTTTTCAAGTTCGGTGACAAATGACCAAGTATCTGTTTCTGGGTCATAACATTCTACACTTGCTCTGTCGCTATGGACACCTCTATCATATCCCCCAGCAACATAGATTTTGCCTATAAATAGCACAACCACCACAACATTACTACAAAATATTCTTCATTCTAAACACAATTTTTTTAAATAAATAGTCACTGTTTTACTGTCCCTGTTAAAATGGGAGAGCCTCTATGACTCATTCTACATACTCTCATCTTTGACTCATTCTCTATAGCTAAGCAAGGAATTATTTCTGGACTTGAAATATGACTTTAATTTTTTAAACAAAAGGCAACAAAAAACAAAAGTTGAAATGCTTTAGAACTGTAGAACAACAACAAAAAAAAAGACAATAAACCCTCAGGCTTCATGATATAATTTATGGTTTTCCAATCAATCAAAGCTATTGTGGAACAGTAAATTTAGTAAATTGATAATTGGTAGATTGACAGAAGCTTATAGAAATTTCTAATTCATAATATGCACATCAATGCAGCAACCCAGGATGTTCGAATGGTGATAATTTTTTGTTGATGCAACTGTTATTGTATATTTTATTTATGATTTGGTTATGTGAGATTTTTGTTGAATATTAAAGTGAGAGTTCATTCTTTAGGTGCACGAAAATCTCCCATAGCAACGACATGGATGTCACATGACTATTTATAATATTATATTTGAAAAATACCACCTCTGTTGCCTGTGTTCAGGTACAGATTCATTTTCAGGGTTAGACTCACTTCAATGTCAAAATATGTATAACTATGTCATCAATACAAACACTTTGAAATTCAATGGACCTTCACTGGAACAGGTGAATATTTGACTTCAAATCCAGGGTTACCCTGCATAAATGAATCTGTAGTCAAGGAACACAATGTTATTTTACAAATTTGAATAAAGGGGTATCAAGCCATTTACCAGTAATTATACATACCATCACAAATTGCAATTCCAGCACCTGATCTCTTTCTGCGCATTGACTGCATCGTCGTCCAGTGGTTTGTCTTGGGATCATAACGCTCGACATAATTATAGCTACAAGTTCTGTCTTCACCACCAATGGCATAAATACAGCTATTAAACGCTGCGACGGATATAAAAGACCTCTGAATAGCAATATCTGCTAACGAAATCCACTCATGTGTGATAGGGTCATAACATTCAGTATACCGCACGTACATAGTATCATCATGAGGAGAGTTTACTGCGCATTCACCTCCAATGACATAAAGTAGGCCATTCAGACTACAGGCCCCTACTGCTGTTCTGGCATGTTTCATACTTTCCATCATAACCCATTCATCTGCTAACAAATCATATCGTTCAAGAGTTGACAGCTGGCAATCAATACCATTCCGTCCACCAACTGCATAAATAGACTGAGGCTGAGCACGTGGGGTCGTCATGTAAGGTGGTAAATTACGAGCACTTTCATTCAAGATTTGTCCCAAAAGTAGCTGACATTCTGCGTTGGTTTTGACGATTTTCGAAGGAAACACTCGCGTTTCGAGAAACCCCAAAGAAATCAACGGTATTCTCACTCTCGTAATCAATTCAGCCGTAAATTCTTTACGTATATTGAAATCGTGAAATATCCAAGCTTCAACCGCTTCGAAAATTTGGTCTTCACTGCGAACTTGAACATCGTCTTGTTCAAGAAGATTTAGAAGCCCTTGTTTAGAAAGCTGTAAAAACTCCTCACACTTTACAACGTCCAGATAATGCTGGCAGATGTATCGATAGGCAGCTTGTTCGAGGTCTGTACACGAATACAAATCGGCAAATGCCCTGATTCCTAAGCAGTTAGTCGCTTCGAGGTGTGATTGTAAGAAACTACAGCAAGCTTGTCCCAGTAGTGGTAAGTTGAGCAACGTCGCTCCTGAAAGCAAAGCCTGTACATTTTCGACTGTGATATCCACCGATCCCGTATAAACAAAGTCCAATAAATTCTCCATGACCGAGGGCTCTAACCCTTGCAGTTTAATATCCCTCATTCCGCTCTCAAGCATTCCATTTGTAAACATTGCTCTCAGATAAGAACTCGCCCCGGCCAACACGACACGGTGAGCTTGAAATTCCTGCCCGCCAACGTGAAGCGAAACATCGCAAAGTTCTCTCTTCCGACGAAGCTCGTTCATGATTTGAAGCGATTCGTTTGAATGGAGAGGGATCTGAAATCGTCGGTGAGCAGACATGGTTCGCCATCTAACACGCTTCCTCTTGTTTGGAGATGATTCTTTTAAAGTAACACACGCAATCCATATGGAAAACGAAAACAAGGAACACAAATAAGAATCACTGTGTATGTTGTGGCTACTTCGATCTAAAAACTAACAAGCTCGTTGATTGGTTAAATTCATGCAAAATTAGCCAGACACAATATACTAACGCTAATTATGATTGGTTAATTTGGTGCATAATTGATTTGTTATGCCGCTGACCCCTACGTCACGTTGTTGTTTAGTAAAAAATAAACAATTAAAATTCACTCTGACTTACCTTTTATCCCCTGCATTTCCCCGTTCGAGCTAGTTTATTTTTGAAAAATCAACCCAAAGAGGTAAATATATGAATTAAAAATTGTTCTGTAAGATTACGAAAGTAAGTGGGCCTCGAGAGATTTTGCAGCGAATTAAAAAGGCTCCAAATCATGGAAACTTTGACCACACCTCTGGATAAGTTCATCATTCCTATTTTAGAGGATGTTTTCTTGTCTGTTTGACAGGAGAAAGTTATGTTTTTGTTTCTTGAGAGAGGAAAAACAGGACGAAAAGAATCTCATGGTGTTCTCACTTAACCACATACTTAAATGGATTAAAGAATGTAATAGTATCAAACATTGAAAACTGTCAAAATATGTCCTAAAACAGCCACAAAACGTTGTTCAATTATGAGGTGACCTAAAAAGCGAAGCATTTAGTTGACATAAGAACAGGTGGCACAATTAGCAGGTCATAATCATGCAATGATACGCCTAGCTACCACGATAAACCATTCAGTCTATGGAGTTACTAAGGGGAAGTGGTAGCTGAAGCTAAAGCGGAAGATGGCTAACTGAGAAAACACTTAAAACGTTTAATATTTTGAACACAAACAGATAAATACGGATTAAAAGTGTCAGGGCAAAAAAGACATTTGGTCGACGACGAAATGAGCATTTAGTAGAGGCTGCAAGATATTTTCAAAGAATTATTCAAATTTAATTTTAAACTTCTTTGCAGTCTCCGTTAAGAATGCTTTGCATTTGACCATAGATGGAAAGTGATGAATAAAAGCCGAAAGCTTAAACTGATGGCGGGGAAAATGTAAGAATTGTGGATGAATATTGAAGTTTTGACAATTTTTTTTTCAAATATATGCGCGCCATTTCCAAAAAATTGTGAAAATAAATGTACTGACTTATAAATAGCGCTTTATTATCATATTTTCGAATTATTCAGTACCTTCTCGTATAACCATATTCGGTTAAGGTGCCGCTTTAGAAGAGAATGGATCTTATAGGACCAATACCAGATGTTTCAAAATTGGCATTTTTATTAATTTATGATAAACACTTATCAAGAGAATATTAACTAAGAGAAGGAATCCTTCCTATATAGTTTTGTAACCATCATGTGCACATTTTGAAGCTATTTTTAGCTTGGATATATTTTGAGCGAAGAACCTGATTGGTTGATTTTCTTGAGGGTATAGGCGGCTTCCATTCTTGCATTAAACAAAAGCCTGTGTTTTTGTCGTGGACGTTGCGAAATATGGCGCTTTTCGTGTCCTAAAACGAGGCATTAAAGGGAAGAATGATTATCGCGCGGGCATGGTAACGAGTTAAAAATAGCACTAATGATGGGGCACGGGGATTCCTTCTCTTAGATCATTTTCTCTTGCACTTATACATTAAGTATGATCGTATTATTCCTCAAATCGCCGTTTTACTAGTTGAAATAGGTGGTTTTTAATATCTTTTATTTCAGGGGCGGATCCAGGAATTTGTTCAGGGAAGGGTGCTGCTTACAAAGTTAACCCAGGGAGGGTGCATCCCTTAGAGTCAAAGGGAAAAAACATTATTATGTATTTGTTATCTTCAAAGTAGGGGCACAAAGTCGAACCAGGAAGGGGTGCGCAACTCTTGCACCCCTCCTCTGGATCCGCCACTGTATTTAATACTGATTAATTTGCTTTTTATCATTACTGTTTCATTAGAAACACCGACGCAGCTCACACTAGTTTTTAGCTAGTTATCTCTTGATATTTTCTTCGCTTAGTGGATTCCAAAAGATTGCGTTAAAAATAAAAAATAAAACGTTTTTTTAAAAAGAGTTTTTTTAGAACCTCGGCATAATGATTTAAGAATAAACAACGATTATTATACATTAAGGTAGATTTAGTATTAAAAAATAGGGGAATTTACTGTTATTGCGAACTGGTAGATCGTATTTTTAAGTATCAATTTATGACGAATTCTGTGATCTCGACTTCAACTACCCTGATCTGACTACAGTCCCCTTACAGCACTTTGGAATGCAGCTCAATCTGGGGGACAAAATAATAGGTTCTAATTCTCAGGAGATTGGTATTCTATTGTTTTGTCTCCCAGAGTCGAGCTGCTTTGACGTCACATGCAAGAGGTTTATACTACATAACTAGTTATACTCTTGATAGCATCAAAATCTTGTGTGAAGTAAGCCGGAAAAGATATAGAGATCAGTTGAAAGCGAGCTGTAAAAAAAAAACAAAAAAAAAAACAAAAAAAAAACAAACAAACAAACAAAACAAAAAAAACCCAGATTAAAACTCATAATTAAAAACATTTAAAGTAAATAGTCTCTAACCCTAAAGAGGGTTGCATACCTAAACTACCACGGCAGTATTTTTCCAGATCTCTTTATTTTATATTAAAAAATAATCGGGTCCTTGGAGAATACCAATACAGCAGTGACAAATAGCATTACAAAAAGCTACCGAAAGGGATTATGAAAGTGTAGGTAAATAAACGTCATCGTGGTTGCAATTGCTGCGCGAGTATTACTGGAGGTACTGGAGTACTTCTGATATTTCTTAGTTTTAGCTAATAATTCGTAGCGTAACGTAACAGTGGTTTTTGGGAGGGAGTTTCTATAAGAAAAGCCCTATGCGACTAAAAGGTTTTTTATGATTAAAACTGATAGAGTACCTATGTGGTTTTGATTTTAACTACTTCGTGCCAGAATGCATGCATTAGCCTTCGCTTTTGAGCCAAAGGCTTTAACGTACTGCGCATGGCCAACGAAATGCCAAACATTTCGTCGAACATACGTGCAACAATATAATGATACACGAGTTGACATTTTGTCGAGCATGCGCATTAAGAATGACCGGCTTCTGGAGCCGAAAGTGTATTCGCTCTGCAACACTTGCAGCAGTGTCGTACATGCTTCTCAAGTTGCACGATTTGTTTTTGCGTGCATTCCATTACCTTGTTTTTCAGCTGGTCTCCACAAGCCATCCTGATGCGCTCACACGTGGCTGGACTGTCAAAGCGATAGATCTTGTCTAGTCCGATATCACACCTACGAAGAAGAGACAGTTGACATTGGTTATATAATTACATTGCTATTGGTCTAGATTTAAAGACCATGACTGGGGGAGAGCTGGAAGATTACTGTATATATAGACCCCTTATGCTAAACTCCTTGGTGGAGAAAACAATAAATTATTAAAAATAATTAAACCCAAACACACACCCACACAAAACATTCGATCCTTAAGAAAATAGAAATACATTATTTTGCATTATAACTGATTTTGAGATCTTTTCAAAATCAAGGGCAAGAGAGCCCGCGATTTTACCCATGCCACACCTGCTGACTCGTTTCTATTGACTATTTGCTCGTCTAACATATTTTCAAATTTGAGCCTCCTCCTTTGAGAGTACATTCCTTGAATCAGATGAGTTAAATTAAAAACAACTATGCCCTAATTTGCCGACCTATAGACCTTATTCGTGGTGTGACAAATGTTTTCCCAATTGAACGTGACAAACCTCTAGAGGAATAAACAGCTATTGTTTTGAAACTCGTCGGGGTATCATCGTTATTCCTTTCGTATCCTTTGGGACACTCATGAATTTTTCGAAGAGTAAAAACAATAGAAAATGAATCCTCTGTAGGTTTGTCATGCTGAATTGGGAAAACATTGTCACACCACGAATAAGGTCTATTAAGATCGAACCAAAGACCACTCATTCCTTCCAGGCCATAAACTTGTGTTCATGATAAGCTTGATGGAGCAGAAGATTACGGGTGTGATCAGTGTGGACCTGTCGCCACAGCGGCTCTTACTCGAGTCATACGATTTGCAGCTTACCTGGCCGCGTTAACTGCATTCTTGATGGCGTGAAAAACGACAGGGGCCAATAAAACACTAAATTCACTTGAACCCTAAGAAATGTAAGAAAGGATAACATTAGTTGGTACAGTTTATTTATTAATCAAACATGCATATCTTCCTTGACTATGTAACTGAGAAAAGAATGTCGAAACACCCATTCAACACAGCACAGCACAGCACAGCACAGCACAGCACAGCACAGCACAGCACAGCACAGCACAGCACAGCACAGCACAGCACAGCACAGCACAGCACAGCACAGCACAGCACAGCACAGCACAGCACAGCACAGCACAGCACAGCACAGCACAGCACAGCACAGCACAGCACAGCACAGCACACCCCATCGCATCACACCCCATGACATGACATCACACTAGCCCACCACACCACATCACACTAGCCCACCACACCACATCACATCGCAACAAACACAATACACGATGCATCTTTGAATCTGCAGTTTTCCAATGAACAACTTTACCTTGGAGGCGTGTATTGCCTGGTCATTGCGGGATTCCTTCAGGATGTGTACATTGAACTCTTTAGGTATATCAGCTGAGGTAGGTATCTTGTATGTTTTTGGTCCAGTGGTGAGCAGACGACCATCTGGAGAGAAACGCAATTCTTCTATAGTACACATACCAGCACCCTGGATAAAGCCGCCCTCAATCTGCAAAACAGTCGTGCAAAAACAGTTTACTTTGCGGCAGTTGCTCGAGATAACCTCGCTGCCGGAATTTCTAGTACTACAATATCCAACCACCTACACTTACTTGATACGGTCAAATTACATGACTGTCACGCGGAAGTTTGGAATTGATAGGACAGTTTACCAGTTTACAATTTATTATCTAAAGTATCAGTCACGCACTTATAGAGAACTTCCATTTCAGGATATGCGCGCGACTAAATCACAGATCAAAGTGGGATGTAGCTTGCTGGGTTTTGTGGGGGAGGAAACTGGACAACCCGAAGAAAAAAAACCTCGAATCAAGAGAGAGACCTGGAACTCTAGCTCAAATGTGATGCTGAGTCTAGGAATAAAACCCGAGACCCCGGAGGTAATACATGAGTTTACTATCACTATATACACCACTCTTGATTTCCTTACAGGCCAAGGCTAAAATAATGACTGTCAAAAAACCGACAATCCATGAAATGACAAATCATTCTTAATTTTTCAAATGTTGGGATAAATTTATTGTTATATGCAAAGACAAAACTGTTTGATTAACCTGTCCAATATCGATTGCTGGATTTAGACTCTTGCCAATGTCTACCACTATATCAGCACGCAGGATCTGTAACAAAGTAGAATAATGTCTTTAGCGTATTGGCTTCCAATAGACCACTTTGGAGTTTCCATTTGATTTATCCATTTAATTACGCGGAATATTAAATTAGAGACCTTTAGCCCGACGTTAACGTTCTTGCTAGGCACCAAAAAGCTCTAACGACGGTTCGACGTCAGGCTTTTTCCGTCAAACGTTCGACATTTATCAGGGCGTCATAACGAAGTTGTTGCTGGAGACTGTGTTTGCGGGCTTGCTTCTGGGCCTGATTCTTAGCGGTAAGCCATTAACTAGCAGTAAACCTGTTGCTCTAACAACGCTCGAATTACTTACAGTATGATCGCCAGTCAGGCAGTCCACTTCGACTTCACAACAACTAGCACCGTACACAAAGTACTTGAAAACTTGACCCAAGTTTGTCTTCCAGCTATAGGTGAAATGTCGAGATCTGAACCAGAAGAAAAGGTAGATTAGGGCAAGACTCGCCTTTCAGAGTGAAGCTTTGTGAGCTTAGTTTGAAGAACATAGTCTTAATTTAGCTTGTTTTATGAAAACAAAAAAGCTTACTGGTAATATCCAGTGGATGAAAGGCTCACGTGATCCGAATACGCAGATTGGACCTGTTGGGAGAAGAAAAAGGTATCTTCACTATATATATCGCTAGTTGAGAATGTCTTTTTTTCGTATTTTACGAAAAAATATTTTTGTTTGTCGTTTTATTATTCCTTTACTTCCCATCCAATCAACCCATCCATTTTTTCCATCCATTTTTCCATCCATTTTCCATTCATTTTTCCATCCATTTTTCCATCCATTTTTCCCATCCATTTTCCCATCCATTTTCCCACCCATTTTCCTATCCAATTTCCCATCCATTTTCCCCATCCATTTTTTCATCCATTTTTACCATTCATTTTTACCATCCATTTTTCCATCCATTTTCCCCATTCACTTTTCTCATCTTACCCAATCTTCCCATTTACCGTCGGGATTGGTGACCTTGTACGGTTTAATTCTTTTGGACAGCTTGTCACATGCGTCCTTGAAGCAAAAGAAAAAAACATCTAATAAACTAGATTTGAAAATAAAATATAAGATTTCAAGAAATGAATGCAAAATAGTTAAAAATGAATATAATGAGAGACCTTAACAGCCATGCCATTGATGTCTGACGAATATGAACCCGCGGTGACAGATGCGTTGGGAACTGTGTCTGTACTTATTGCACAGTTGAACACTTTTGACACAGGAATCTCAAGAGCGTTAGCAGCGACCTTGGTAGGAAAAAATAGAGGGACAAAACAAGAACAAAAATATAATTGTTAATTATAATTATCGGATCTGATTTCGCGGGGATACTTCCTTTGTACAAGCTGTTGGCGAAATGTGCAAGGGAATCTGTTAAGGCCCCGTCCACACTATGACGAATAAATTTGAATCCGAATTTTTATTTATTCGGTTAAGCCTACGGTCCACACTAGTCCGGACGAATCCGGAACAATTCTTTACTGACAATTTGAAAACGCCGGCTAGCCATATTAGGCCCCGTCCACAACTGTCCGGATATTTTTGTACGGTATCCGCATTTTTTTTTGAAGAATCAAACATGTTCGCGTCTACACGCAGCGTATTCGAATCGTTTTCACTGTCCGCACGTATCCGGAAACTTCATGCATTATCTGCCCTGATGCAAGCTAGTGCTTAGTCCCTTTGACGGATAGTTTTTCTTATTGAGCATGCGCAAAATCGTGTTTACGTCGGCGTATTCCAAAATTTGCGGATACGACCGTCCACACTTATCCGTATTCGGAGAGTATTCGAACATTTCCACTCTGGAGATACAAAACTTTCCGGGCTGTCCGGGACAAGTGTGGACGTGGCCTGATACTAGTAAGTGGGTTAGGTGGGGTTGGGTTGGGCTGGGTTGGTGTGAGTAAGAGGGGTATTTATTCATACCTGTACCATCTTGGTGTGCAAACCTTGGCCTATTTCCACACCTCCATGAGATATACGTACGGTACCATCTGTATAGATGGATACAAGAGCACCACTCTAAATAAGAAATCAAATAGACATAAGATAAGTGTTTGTCTATTATCATAGGAATAAGGAGTCAAGGGAATAAAGAGGCGGGGGGGGGGGGGGGGGAGGGGGGATAAGGGGAGAGGGTGTGAAAGGTTTGTGACTGGCTAGGCAAGCGCATTTAAATTTATCAAGAAGACAAACAAACAAACAAAAATACATCCAAACACTCCACTGTCATGTGAAGTCAATACCAGTACCTGCATCAAATCTGGAATGGTAAATCCTATGCCGTACTTGCATGGCATAACAAATATACCTCGTTTCTTCCACCTATTTTGTCTGAAAAAATTGATAATTGTTAATAGTTTGATATTAAATATTTACAGTGCAAAGGTTATAGTTGAACCATTGTGCAAGAATGTCCAGAGAGAAAGACAGCTTACGTAGGCGGTATTGACAAAGGAAAGTAATTAGCAGATTATATACCCCTTTTATGGTACGTCATGAAGCAGCTCCATTTGGAGGACAAAGCCTAAATAATTTCAATCCCCAATGTGCTCTAAATTGGGTTACTTTGACGTTATATACAATGGGTATAGACCCCTTGAATTGAATCCCTAGAGGGATTGTTCAGGGGGACAATAGGCCATCTTTTCTCATGCAAGAATATTCCATTGGTTTGTTCCCCCTCGACAATTCCTCTAGGGGCTCAGTGCAAGGGGTCTATATTGAAAAATAGTGTACCGCCATAATGGCGATAAATGTAACTAGCAAGCTTGTTTACTTGTTAAAGGAATCCACTGCAAGTCTTCTGTTCTCGTAGTGACTCTTCGACATCATCTCGGACCACACTCGGCGGATAGTACAATCTCTCAGGGATTGATTGAAGTGAGTCAAGTTACCCTCCTTGTACATGTTCAGCTCACGGACCTAACCCAAATGAAAGCAAGTCATATGTGATATAATCTACATGTCTTTTCTATTTGCTATTTAAATGTTATATATATGTAATATCTCACACCCAATGCATTTTGGGTATGTAACGGTCAAATTTTTGATCAGTTAAAATATAGTCGGATTCCGCTTAAACGTAGTGTCAGAAACGTATACGCATCTACAAATTTACGTGCAGTCAACGTATGCGTAAAGTCTTATCAAAGTCTTACCTTTCGCTCTGGTATACCACACTTTTTAGCGATATCAGACATCAAGGACTCGGTGAGAAGGATGCCCTAATAAGATTTTCCATTTAAAAAAAAAACATATTTATATATCTTAAAGTTGTGGTAGACATATAAATTAAAAGATAAACTCCTTTTGACCATACCATATATAGGCCTTTTTATCCCGCTAGGGCGTCTCGGCAATAACTCCCCGTATAACGACATGTGAAAAAGATCATATACGTACCTGAGAAGATCCCAATCCTCTCATAGATGTGTTGGGTGCTATGTTTGTTTTGCATAAGCGTCCAGTAACATCTATGTTAGGAATCTTATAACAGTTGTCTAAATTTAACAATAACTTCTCCATAATCTGTAGGTAATAAGAACAACTTGTTTACCTTTAGCGTAAAGGAAAAGGCCTACTAAAAGACCGGTTATTGTAAGTGGGAAACATTAGGGACTGCCCCACAGCACGTAAACAATACAATATGCTGTATGAACATTGAGTGGGAATGATGTTTCAAAACTGTCATGGAACATCGAGAAACAATGCTTCCATGCGTCTTGGAAACATGAAATGTTTCTGCCGCACAGCATGAAAACATTTTTAGCGTCTTGGAAGCAAAATTTGTTGCACGCAGCAATGTTTCGCATATGGCTAAACTGGGAAACATCGAGGAAACATGCGCGTGGTAAACATGTTCCAGGGCCTTACGGCACGTACACGGTACGACATGCCGTAACATTGAAATCGCTTTCCATAATTAACACTTGTTATTGACCGGGACCGAGGGAACACAAAACAAACTGCTTTCCCCAGGTTCCCGTCAATAAGTGTTTTGTTATATACCAAATGTCAAAGAAAACAAAAAGGATTTGATCATTTGAATCTTTAAAACTTGAAAATCACTTCCGGTACAGTTATAATGCCGGTCAACAACATATTGTTACCCGCTGAGATCCGTTGCCGGGGGAACATCGAATTTCGAATCCCAATAGGAGTAGGAAAAAAATGGACTTTTGGTATATAACGAAAGTGGTTATCGTATGAGTGGGTAACATAAGGTACTGACTTAGAGCACGTACACGGTACGACATGCAGTAACATTGAAAAGGCTTCCCATAGGAATGGTTATCGTATGAGTGGGAAACATACGGTACTGACTTAGAGCACGTACACGGTACGACATGCCGTAACATTGAAAAGGCTTCCCATAGGAATGGTTATCGTATGAGTGGGTAACATACGGTACTGACTTAGAGCACGTACACGGTACGACATGCCGTAACATTGAAATGGCTTCCCATAGGAATGGTTATCGTATGAGTGGGTAACATACGGTACTGGCTTAGAGCACGTACACGGTACGACATGCCGTAACATTGAAAAGGCTTCCCATAGGAATGGTTATCGTATGAGTGGGTAACATACGGTACTGGCTTACACCACGTACACGGTACGACATGCCGTAACATTGAAATGGCTTCCCATAGAATGGTTATCGTATGAGTGGGTAACATACGGTACTGACTTACACCACGTACACGGTACGACATGCAGTAACATTGAAAAGGCTTCCCATAGGAATGGTTATCGTATGAGTGGGTAACATACGGTACTGACTTACAGCACGTACACGGTACGACATGCAGTAACATTGAAAAGGCTTCCCATAGGAATGGTTATCGTATGAGTGGGTAACATACGGTACTGACTTACAGCACGTACACGGTACGACATGCCGTAACATTGAAAAGGCTTCCCATAGGAATGGTTATCGTATGAGTGGGTAACATACGGTACTGACTTAAAGCACGTACACGGTACGACATGCCGTAACATTGAAAAGGCTTCCCATAGGAATGGTTATCGTATGAGTGGGGAACATACGGTACTGACTTACACCACGTACACGGTACGACATGCCGTAACATTGAAAAGGCTTCCCATAGGAATGGTTCTCGTATGAGTGGGTAACATACGGTACTGACTTAGAGCACGTACACGGTACGACATGCAGTAACATTGCCACGGCTTCCCATAGGAATGGTTATCGTATGAGTGGGGAACATACGGTACTGACTTAAAGCACGTACACGGTAAGACGTGCCGTAACATTGACACGGCTTCCCAATGGATAGAATGAAGGGCATAAAACCAGGACACATTTTATTGCTTACCGCGATAGAAAGATCGAGAGCTGCTCCCGAGTTACCGAAATAAGCGGCTTTAAATGCAACAATTTGTCCATCTTTCGAGCATCCGACCTGTGAGAAAGAAATGTAAAATAGAACTACATTTTAGATATCCACCACCTTGAGGGTAGATGGAATAAATAACCGTTGTTACAACTAAAGGATAATGTATAAAAAAGATTATATATTTCATTAATATCATATGAACTCTGCAGTCGTTAGCATGTACGTGTGTGAACATCCAGTTGGGACAGCGGGTTACCCACCTTGTACTTCACGAGGTAATCCTCACGATGTCCGCAGTTTTGCATATCGTCATCTCGATCCAGTTTGCATCGAACAGGTTTACCCGTCCTGTGATAACAATAAAACAGCGGAACTCAACGAATAGAATTGCCGCGAATATGATCACTAATTTTGGATGTGGATCCATTGATCAAGAGGGGGCGCGAGGGGACGAGGGGGACGTCCGAAGGAAGGATGAGGGAGGGGCCGGGGTTACCAGTCCCTACGTATCCTTAATTGTGGATTGCAACTTAACCAAGCAATATGTACTAACTTGTATGCTGCAACAGCAACAGCACATGCCACTTGACTTGCTCTTAAAATCTTTCCTCCGAATGCGCCTCCTGAAAGAGATCAGAGTAACTCGAGTGTGAATAGAGTTAGACAACAGTCAGCTAGTGTTCAAGTTTCAAGCTCAAGTTCATTCGCACGGTGAAGATGAAGATGAAGAAGATGATTATCTTGATGATGATGTTTGTGATGATGTTGATGATGATGGTGGTTGTAATGATGATGGGGATGATAATGATAGTGATGATAATGATAGTGATGATGATGATAATGATAGTGATGATGATGATGATTGTGATGATGATGATGATGTTTATGATGAAGATGGTGATGATGATGATGTTTGTGAGGATGATGGTGATGATGATGATGTTTATGATGAAGATGGTGATGATGATGATGTTTGTGAGGATGATGGTGATGGTGATGATGATGATGTTTGTGAGGATGATGGTGATGATGATTGTGTTGGTGATGATGATGATGATGGTGGGGATGATGATGGTGATGATGATGATGATTGTGAGGATGATGGTGATGATGATGATGATTGTGATGATGATGATGATGATGATGATGATGATGATGATGATGATTGTGATGATGATGATGATTGTGATGATGATGATGATGGTGATGATGGTGAGGATGATGATGATGGTGATAATGATGATGATTGCGATGATGATTGTGATGATGATTGATGATTGTGATGATGATGATGATGATGGTGAGGATGATGATGATGGTGATAATGATGATGATTGCGATGATGATTGTGATGATGATGATGATTGTGATGATGATGATGATGATGATGATGGTGAGGATGATGATGATGGTGATAATGATGATGATTGCGATGATGATTGTGATGATGATTGATGATGATGTTTGTGATGATGATGATGATTGTGATGATGATTGTGATGATGATGGTGATGATGATGGTGAGGATGATGACGATGATGTTGATGGTGGGGATGATGATGATGATGTTTGTGATGATGATGATGATGATGTTTGTGATGATGATGATGATGACGATGATTGTGATGATGATTGTGATGATGATAGTGATGATGATTGTGATAATGATTGTGATGATGATTGGGATGATGATGATGTTGATGATGATGGTGGTGGAGATGATGATGATGATGATGATGATGATGATTAAGCACTATTTTTATAATTAATTGTAAAATGTATTTTTAGCTCCTTACCAACGTTCTTCGTACGTACTACGATACGATTACTTGGGATATTGAGGACCCTGGATACTGTCCCCTGTCAATCAAATAATCAAAGTTAGGAACTATAGAGCGTTTACAATTGACGTCACTGCAGGGGCCATGTTTGTGTAGCAAAACTATTTTCTATGTTCCGGGAATTGAACTCTATTTTAATGCAAAAAATGTGCAGAAAGTTTGTATTGTTTTGGAACACCAATATGACTGCCATGTTGGTATACCAAAACAATACATTTTATATCCTCCGGGAATTGAACTCTATTTCATGCAAAAACGTTAACTGTGTAGGACGTTTCTATTGTTTGGTACGGAAATATGGCTGCCTTCTCTAGATGCTCTATTACAAGTTTTTCTATTACTTTATTGGTGTATGAGTTGAACCAACTGATCGAATAAAAAAGAATAAGAGCAATGGACGTAGTCCTATGTCCCTTTTTTTACTGGCGGGACTGAGGATTTCTCATTTCTGCTTCGCGCCAAATTTTAGAAAATTCCGTCTGACATTTTTATCGCGAAACGAAAATCGAATCCCTGAATCGAATATGCTTGCACTTCACGCTCGCTAAATTGTCCTTGCATGGGCAGGGAAAGAAAAAGGGTGGACAATCGAATCGTAGCAAGTCTACAATAGGCGCTACTTAGGGTTCGTTTCTTACCGCTGTAGTAATGGGTCAATCCCTGGACTTAATAATGCTTTCCCATTTCATACCACGTGTCATTCTCTCGAGAATTAGATTCTTTGTTAGAGATGTATCCATTCATGTGTTTTATCGTCCGTACCATATCGTTAAACAAAGAGATGATACTGTAGAGAATGACACGTGGTCTGAAATTAGAAAACATTTGCTACAAATTTCACTATTTCTCTTGACGCGCACTTTATGATATTCAGAACAAGATACCTGTGTATAACTAGGAAACTGGGTAGAGCAGTTTATCTCCATCTCATTATTCTCTCCAGGGATGGCCAGCGATGTCTGGGTTTCTAAGTAGTAATGGTCCTAAGAAAAGCAACCAGAGTGGAATTGTGTACTTTTGCTTTTGATTTGAAATGAAATCAAAATGTGAAAACCTTTCTGAAATAGCAAATATGTTGCATTATGGTCTATCTTGGGTACAAATATCATATGATTATACATAAATGAGCCTTTTTCATGCGGAAGCAATGTTGACTGGCAAAATAGATTCCACCACGCATAGCCTCGCATCCAAGTGCTTGAGAATAAATTCATGCGGGTTAAACAAAGGCCCTTATTCCATGAGAATAAACATGGCTGTTGTGTGATGAAGGTTCATGGTGTTGTTGGTAAGAAGCTCCTATATAGACCACAATGAAACCTGTTTATTGAACTTCTCAGAAAAGGACGATTGTGTTTCCATGGCTTTTATAATTCCTCACAATATCTTTTATATTTTAACAAGAGATTCATACTCCTGTATCGTGTTCTAAGTGCCCAGGGTTAGCCTTGATTTTGTGCAGAATATTCACGTGTTCCAGTCAAGGTCCGTGGAATTTCAAAGTGTTTGTATTGTTGAAGTTGTGCATTCTTTACTTTACCGTTGGTATTTGTGAATATTTAGCACTGATTCGAGGCTAAACCTGTGCAAATGAGTCTGTAATCAAGGAAAACAGCGGTAACTTGGAACTCGAAAAGGGTCTTTTTGTAATTACCTGACCTCCCACGTACATTTCACCCTCTAACACGTGATCAGCTGCATCAAAACCACTATCCACATCACCGTTAACTATCGAGAGACTTTCCTCGAAGAATGAATTTGCAGCGATAGCGTCCTGAATTAATAATAGTAATAGAAAAAAAAAAATATTGAATAAACTTTAACCGGCCAGCTTCTTCTTCGAAATATCTTACCAACGTATATATTAAAAAAAGCAACAACAACAAAAACAACAACAACAACAAAAAAAAAAACAACAACAACAACAACAAAAAAACAAAAAAGAGAGAGAGAAAAAAAACCAAAAGAAAACAACAACAACAAACAATCGCGTGTCGACGTGTACAAAGGCGATACACATGATTGACGTAGGCCAATTATCTAACTCGTATTAACTATGCACCCCGTTATTGGTAGCGTGTAACCATTCCCATGAGAATATAAGGACATAAGACGAGACCACCATGTTGGTTGACATAACAAAAGACACCAAGACCAAATATTTTGTCAAAATTAACCAAAATGGCGGCTATGACGTCACATCCACCCTCACCTCGATGGTTATAATAGCAGGGAGGTCTTCATAGACAATCTTCACTTTCTTAGCAGCTCTTTGTGCTTTGTCTTTTGTTTCGGCTACAACTGCTGCGATTGGTTGACCAGCATACACAACCTGACACGCACAAAGAACAAAGATTATTTTATCAATGATATTGAACAAGAATTTACTTTTTCAAATCTTCATTCTCGTTTTGGTCGATGATGATTTAAGATTCCCCCCCGCCGTTGCTGTACAATAGGACTCAGGGTCACCTTCGAGATGCATTTCTTCAATTAAGCACGCACACTGAGGGTGGTCACTGCCAGGGTTTCTTTACGTCCTTCGTGGTTCTTTTACGTCCCACCGTTTCACGGTGAGGCGCGTGAAGAGACGAGACCGCCATTTTACGTGGTCTTCCGAGCCACGTGAAGGTCTAACTATTTGAAGTTGTAATTACAAAGGCAGCACCCTCGATCTCCTGAGTAATTTCAAGTCCCTGAGCGTTGGTCCGGCCGAGGCTTGAACCACGACCTCCCGCACGAAAGTGGTCCGATTCTCAACCAATTAAGCCAACGGCTGGCGGTCAGTAATAGACGACAGAAATCGAAATGATAACAAGTGTAGAAGCGACTTTATATCATACTTTCTCTTTGGCGAAGATTTCCTCGTCCGGTATGACTCCAATATTATTAGTCCCTGGTACATCACTAGCTTGTATTATTGCCTCTACTCCAGGCATGTCTAGTGCTTCCGTCACATCAATGGATCTAATAACAAAAACACAAGAAACAAGCAATATGTAAGGGTATTAAGTTGGGACGTAATTTGAGAACCAACTAGTACCAGTAGAGGCTATGTACCATCACGTGACGGCAGCAATGTTAGATGGCAGGAACAATACAATCGTTTCACATAAGAAAGAATTCATTTACCGAAAACAAAATTAAGGGATTTTATTGTTCTGCTATCTAACCACAGGCATTCCAAGCTGTATCATGGTCGCCGGCATTTCATAATAATAATAATAACAACGGGGTTCTTCTATAGCGCATTTCGCATGTCTCAATGCGCTTTACATTGCAGTTGAGGACTTTACGGGCTGCATTTTATTACGGCGCTATTAGCAGCCGTGCAGCTTACAATCACGCGTGATTTATTAATACATTAGTGCAAGAGAATATGAACTAGTTCATTTTCTCTTGATTAGTGTTATATGCCTCCACTGATTGGTATAGGCTTTAGTGATGGTGTATAGTCTGTATATTCGCTATAAAAAGAGGGAAATGTTCTCAATACTTAACCTCCACCTTAAACAATTAAAACATTGGACAACAAATCCTGTCATTAAAAAAAGTAAAAAGTAAATATTTATACGAAATTATACGGAAATTATACGGAAATTATACGGAAATTATACGGAAATTATACGGAAATTATACGGAAATTATACGGAAATTATACGGAAATTATACGGAAATTATACGGAAATTATACGGAAATTATACGGAATTATACGGAAATTATACGGAAATCATACGGAAATTATACGGCCGGCTGTCGCTTTACCATGCGTACGGTTGACGTCACAGCGAACGCACGCGTTTTAACGCTCAAGTTCCCGCCAAATCCAAAAAGCTATTTAGTTACAAGGGGTTCAAGAAAAGAGCGTACTTACAGGATTTTAGCATGAGCACGATCCGACAGCAATCGGACGATGTATAATTCATCTTCATTTGATAGAGAAAAACATCAAAATACGATCAATGAAAAGGCAGATTTCAATTTAAGAATATCAAGTAAATTATAAATTATAAATAAAAATCCTGAACTCAATGAATAAAAATTAGTTTTGTTCTTTAGAATAATAGGACCTAAAGTTCAAAAATTTAGGAATTACCTCTTCTTTGGGGAATATCATCGACAAACTGAGCTTCACCAGTGGCCCTTTCAATAGCCGTCATGTGTGCCAAAGGGCGGCCAATCATATCCTCTTCTTTCTGAGAGTCTTCAGCTGGCTATACACGAAATGACCGGAACTAGTAAACTAAGTTCGCTGTTATAATAAGTATAATTAATGGTGTTGTTGCGGTGATTCTAAATAGCACCCAAGGAATCGAGAAATGTCCTCAATTCCTGCACCATATTATACATTTTACAATTGTAAATTTCTATAAATGTTCATTTTTAAAAATCTGTTTCAATATTGGTAATATGTATTATCTTTCATGCTTTGTAAAGAGTGTTGAGATTTTGTGGAAAACGCTATATTAAGAATTAAAGTTATTATTGTTATTATCATTATTATTATTATCATTATCATTATCATTATTATCATTATCATCATTATCATTATCATTATCATTATCATTATCATTATCATCATCATCATCATCATCATCATCATCATTGTCATTATCATTATCATTATCATTATCATTATCATTATCATTATCATTATCATTATCATTATCATTATCATTATCATTATCATTATCATTATCATTATCATTATCATTATCATTATCATTATCATTATCATTATCATTATTATTATCATTATCATTATCATTATCATTATTATTAATATTTTGGTTGACGTCAACCAGCGTGTTTACATGACATTGTCGGAAAACGCAAAGTTTTCAAGGGCACGAGCCAATGGAATGCCAAGGAAACGCCTTAATTGACGACCACCAAAACCGACTTCGTCGCGAGATGATTCCGCGTGTGCTATTCAGGAGTCTCCCTCGCCCTCGCAGCCGTTTGCCATCGGGAAATTGAACATGCTGGCTAACTTGAACAAAAGATTTGGTCTTCGTTTCTTTTGATATTTCAACCGACATGGCGGCCATGTCTCATGCTGTCTTTGTGCATGTGACATCATAGCCGCCATCTTGGTTGACTTGAATATATAAGATTTGGTGTTTAGTAAGAAATATGCCTATTGACACAGTATTTGTACCTCAAATGTTTGTGAACTCTTGAAGGGAATAGAAACTTGTTCCATCATAGGTTGGTCATTGGTAATCGCCTGGATGATCAAATATCATATCAAATCTTCAAACCATACTATAAACATGCGGCATTTACCAGCATTGAGCCAAGTGAAATGCTCAATATACTGGTAACGGCTGCCTGTGGTGACTTATGGGAGGAGGGGGGGGGGGGGGGGGGGGAGACTGACTCCTGGTTTAAAGTCTCGGGTTAGCTCCTCGTATCTCAAAGGGGTAATAAAGATCAGCGATTTTGAATCTTCTAGGGTGTTAAAATTTAAAATTTTGAATTTCTGCAATACTTGGTATCTTTCAGGGGTTAAAAATCGTCCAACCATGCCCTTTTAAAGGAACCCCGGTAACTTTTAGGGGCATTTTTGAAAATTATTAGATGTTGTGAGCTCATGTTTCATCAGCTACTTACGTTATACACATCAGAGTAGAATTTGAAGAAAAAGCCTTGGATCAAGGATTGTCTGTATTCCACTTGTCCAAGATCTGCTGTGACTATCAGTTCTTCTTGGAGTTGAGTCAAGGCGTGAGAAATGATAGATTCATCCCAAGACCTATTAAAAGAATACCAAACTGGAATTCTGATTCTTTAGAAAACATTTACTAGCGTAAGACAAAACCATTTCAATTTCAACAACTTATTTCCAGTGATTGATAGAATACAAAGTAAGTAAGGTCAATTGCATAAATATTTCACAAGTTCATTGAGTAAAATGAGCATAAGCTTACGAGCTGTGAGTCATAATTAGAATAGGAAAATAAACACTGAATAACAAGATCATAGAAGGGCCACAGAAAGTTGTTAACCACTGGCAAAATCCCTATATCACTATGACATCACTGCTTGTTTATGTGGGGGATAGAATCACCAAATCCAATAGAAAATTCAACAAAATTTGCTCCTAGCGAAACAGTTTAATCTAAAATGGCCTGGTTTTCAGATATAATATATGTTAATATGTATTAAAAAAATATTCTGAGCGTTTGCTGGCTATTCTACTTCTCTTCTTGGATTGATACGGGTTTAAGAACAATTATCGGCGAATTTGCGTTGATTTGACACCCTCCGACGACCATGATCCTTTGCGTTTAAAGAATAGATTGTTTTGATGTGATGTCAAGTGTTAATATCGCAGGACGATGCCTATTTCTTAAAATTCGTTGCGTTCTGCATCGCATACAACACACTTCCATCGAGTGTCCTTGCCGTAGCTCACCTGCCCTTGATTGATTCCATTGCTTTTCGTGCTATTACAGTAGTACTAACAACACCACCATACACAATCATACTATCCACAACACTGTATCCATTGTCCTTCTTTTCCAAATTAACTTTGAAAGCAGCGTTGACTATGGCCGTGTCGTTGGCATGGCGACGTGATTGGCGATAGAAGGATATATACTCTGACTGCAAGAGAAAATACACGAAAGAATATTATTGAAAATTTCATCAATTAATCAATTGAAAATTTTTATCCAACATGGACGCCTTCCAGCCTTAAGGATCAGAGGAAGATAGGAAGGTCTCAGGTTTGGTCAGTGTACTTGGAAAGTCACCCTTGTTGAATAAAGTTGGTCATTATAATATCATTCCTGAGAGAGCTCAAAAGACGACAACTGGGATCTGAGCGTCCCAATTTAATATATCTTTTCATGTATCGATATTCTCTGTCACTGGCTCACACGAGTTTTACTGATCTACAGCTAGTGACAATGCGAGTCGTGGTTGCTACAGATTGTTCAACTATTGAAATCTTTCCACTTGTAGAAACGTTTTCAACTGTCTCCGCTATGGGTGGCCAAAAGCGCGAACCGGAGGAAAAAATTGGAGAAAAAAGTATGCGTTTTCGTACGAAAAAAATATAGCGTCTTGGGTCCGTATCCTAGATTTCCCACTTAATCGAAGACTTTGAATGAGAACTGATCATGAATACTTTCCCGCCCTACGATCAAATTTTATATAGAAGTAACTAGTACTGAACTTACGAGTTTAGCAGTAAATGGAATGTGCACGGAGAACAGAATCTCATTATCAGCCAGAGAAGTTTTACCACGAGACAATAAGAATTTATCGTCACACAAAATGGTACGTTTTTGTCCTTAAAATAAAATGAAGGTTAAATTAGCAACTGAGAACTGCTAGCATATCTCTAGGTCGGGTACCGTGGGTGGTCTATGCTACTAAGGTGTAGTCCTTAAGCCTGGTTTTCACTAGCGACGGAAGCAGAAACGGAAGAGGAAGCAGAAGCGTAAGACGTCTTATTTTCCTGTGAAAATCAAAAAACGGAGACGGAAGCAGAAGCAGAAGGAACGGAAGGTTTCCTTTTTCTTATGTTTCTGCTTCTGCTTCCGTCCTTATGTCGCTAGTGAAAACCAGATTCTTATGCTTCCGTCGCTAACATACAGAAGCAGCTGAAGTCGGTAAGCTTTAATTGCTTCTATATTCATGTGTCTTTTTAAACAAAGAAATGACATTCTAGGAATTGATACTTGTTTTGAAAAGATAAAACAGGAGTCCCCTCCATGGACGTATATGAGTTGAGTTTGTTTAATGCTACGAGGGTTAGACTCCGAGTTCTCCAGTTTTCCTCCGACCCTAAAATCAACATTTGAGTTGAGAGTATTATTTTAAATAGTTCAAATGAAGTAAGGAGTGCGTATGGAGGATAAAAATTAAACAAAATTATGGCAATTTATTCACAAGCAGCAATGACGCTACACCATCATGAGACGGCAGCCATGTTAGATGGCAGGAACAATACAATCGTTTTACACGAGAAAGAATTCAAACCCCAAGGGCAAAGGGATTTTATTATTCTACCATCTAACCACAGGCAGTCCAAGCTGTATATCCTGGGCACTGGCATGTGTTGGTGCAAAGCATCTATTTATTATGATATTGAAAAAAATCTGTTTTTACCTTCTGTGGAGATTGCCACTAACTGAGCCCCTACGGCTACCAGAACAGTATTGAGGTCAGATGTCGATGAAGCAGGCAGAATATTACTACTAATTGACTTTGTAAATAATAAGATACTACTGGTTAGATATTAGTGAATACCAGCGGTGAAAGGAGAGAGGTTTTATGTTATTTTTATGAAGGTCAAAATATTTGTGAAATTTTGTTTTTTGGTGGTGCTCCTGTAGTTTTGGCGGGAAAACGCGCGTCACTGCTTATCTTTGTATATAAGCAAGAGAATATGACTGAAGTGATCTTACTTTATATTCTCTTGATATTTATATAATAGATTTTCCCGAAAGCGCGCTCTGATTGGCTGAAGAGCTATGTTTTATCCGAGTATAGAAACATAGATATGACGTCAAAACCATGTTTTCTATACAAAATCAAACATAGAAATGACGTCACAGGAATTCTATTTTCAATTTAAAGCATTTTGACATTTTAAATTTAAGTTATTTATATATTTTTATTAAAATATTCTTTCCTCTAAAAAAGGAAAATACGTCGTTTTGAAGCACATTTGTTGAGTGGTACTAAATTTCTCTGATTTCGACGAGTAAAGCTTTCTTTCGCTTGTGCTGCGACTATTACAATGACCTTATTTCGCTAAACTAGAATCTTTTTGCTTTACCCTTGATGGTGTTAGAGAAGTTAAAAAATGATTTTAAACATTTTCGCCTACGGCTCGTGATTTCTATAACTTTTCGTGTCCTACAGCTCCAGTCGTGTTTTATCAGAGAACAGAATATAGCTAAGCCTGATCTATTTGTTAAATAAGCCATTCCAATGCTGTAGAAAGACCTTGTGGTCAAGTTGCCATTGCAATGCATTGTGGAACTGTTTTTTGAGGACGAAATAGACGCCATCGATCTTGAAAAATATGTCTCCTATATAATGCAATGCAACGGCAACTCGGCTCAGATTTCCCCCTCAATCTTGGAAAAGTTAATGGGAGCGTCATTAGAATGGCAAATCTAAGGGTATAAATCAAAAGGAACCACTTTCAAGGTGAATTCATACCATTGCGTGTTTTATCTGTTCGCTTCCATAAAGTGCTACCATTTTGAGCATCGCTGACAAGCTTCTGGTTTTGTTCTCTGCAAATTGAAACGAGAGAAAAGTCGTAAAAAAAGACCGCTCAGCACTGATCCAACATGATTCTTTACGCTCTGGTTGGTTTTGCTGGACGTTACCTTGAGAACTCTGAATTGCATTACGGAGAGTGGACTCCAAAGTTGCCATAGAAACAGAAGCACCAAATGTCACTCCTTTCTCGTCGACTTTGACGGCGTTCAACTCAGGGATGTGTGAGAGTGACAAGACTGTTGTAGGATTCTCCTTACTTGAATTCTTTCCAAAGCCTTAAAAAGATATAAAAATGAAAAAAAAAAAGCTATTTCATCTGTCTCCATATTTATCCTGATTACTGAAAAAATGTAGTCCAAGTTTCAATTGTTTGTTACTTGCTGAGCCGCTAGTGTCAGTTTTGATACTTAACTAGCTAGAGCAATTTTCCTATGACCTATGATGGCGGGAAAGCTTCGTTACTGCTTAACTGCAGCACGTACACGTAATAATTGTTCATAATATGACTACACTACGTCAAAGGATTTGCAGCATATATCGTTTCCTATTTGTGCGTCATCGCTCTATATAAAAGAATTAGGATTTGTGGTTTACCAAAAAAAAAAAAAAAAAGAAAGAAAGATTTTGATCACCTGCTCCAATCATGCCGGCAAGAGCTTTCGCCGTTGGATAAGATTTCTTCAGATCCAGAGCTTCTTTCAACGACGAAGGGCGCAACCATCTCACAAAGGTCCCCTTGATGTCTAGACTGCTTGGCTTTGTCGACTTGTCAAGCTATAAAAAAATATTTAGAAATTTAACAAAATTTTAAATATAATAAAGCTTATAATAATGACATGGTAGAAGGAGCAAAAAAAAAAAAAAAATCACTCTTTTCCCGCCAAAGGACCCACCCATGTTAGGTTACACGAAATCCTTATTTTGTGACGACGGCAAATTGAAAAGCCCCGTTTACACTAGTAGCGATTTTTGCGGCGATTTATGCTGCGATTGTTCCCGAAAATTGCCACAAAAATCGCCAGTGTAAACCGGGCTTACAGCAAACGCAAAAAAAAAAAAAAAAAAAGAAATCCAAGTAAACTACAGAAACGCAAATATTGCAAACAGGAAAGGCAGGGAATGGAAATTAAAAAACTTTTTTTTTTGATTCCGTTTGCATTTGCATTTCCGTTTGAACGTGTAAACTGGTAAAAACGCAATATCTAATTTATCAATTTCTTGCGTTTATGCTTGCTCTTGCATCTGTGTTACTCGAGTAAAACAGGCTTAAAATCGTTTTCTTTTGCGAAACAATGTTGCATCCGTTGCGTGAAGTGTAAAAGAACTTTCGTGAAGACAATGGACTACTGTGAATCGTAATGCATTATGGGTCGTCAAGGGGACAACTACAGTTTTATTACAGTGATGATGTCTATGTTTATTAACAGCTCACCACAAGAGAATACAACAAAGATGAATTAAGGCGGCATATCGATCAATTTTACCCATAAAAGAAAGTCAAACACACGAAACTCTACATATTTTCTGTCATCTTCGTTTTGTTCTCCCCCTCCCCCCATGGCAAGACGGGCGCCGTATCGTCGAAGCAGTCCATTTCAAGATAGCTACTTTTCTTACCATAAGTTCTGGCGGGAATATCAGTTCTTGTGATGGATCGTAAGGCTTCAATGAACTCA
Organism: Actinia equina; assembly: GCA_011057435.1. Lineage (NCBI taxonomy): Eukaryota > Metazoa > Cnidaria > Anthozoa > Actiniaria > Actiniidae > Actinia > Actinia equina. Next base: position 347,440 of record WHPX01001309.1, on the reverse strand, counting down.
CGTCAAACAGGCAACACGATGTCTATGAAGGATATGAGGAAAGAAACATTTAGATTAATGAGTAATCCAGTGATGTTCTCCCATTTCAGACCACGTTTCATTCCCTATAGAGTAGCATTTCTTTGTTTAACGGTTGCCTATGAGAAGAATCTTATTCTCAAGGTGACACGCAAGTCTAAATTGCGAAAACATTACACCCTAGAAAAAGAGGCTGTCTTTCTCTCTCGATAAAAAATCGGACTTACATCGTCTTTAGATTCTGGTTTGTTCTTGCAACAAGAGGAATCATCTGAGCATGGGCCACGCTGACAACAGAGGTCCTTGAAAAAGAAAATACATGAATGTTGTTCGTACAATTAAAGGTGGGAATAAAACTTTTGTTGCATAAGAAAATCAGTACGTTGGTATAAGTAACGTGGATGTAAAGCCGACGTACTTTCATCCATCCAGCGTTTGTAAGTACAGCGGAGGTGAATAGAGAGACCTTTAGCATCAGGTTAAACGCATACCCCTAGAGATCAGGCCCAGAAACACGCCCGCAAACACGGAGACTGAACCGCTATAGGTCAGGCCCACAAACATGCCCAGAAACACGGAGACTGAACCGCTATAGGTCAGGCCCACAAACACGCCCAGAAACACGGAGACTGAACCGCTATAGGTCAGGCCCACAAACACGCCCGCAAACACGGAGACTAAACCGCTATAGGTCAGGCCCACAAACACGCCCAGAAACACGGAGACTGAACCGCTATAGGTCAGGCCCACAAACACGCCCAGAAACACGGAGACTGAACCGCTATAGGTCAGGCCCACAAACACATCCAGAAACACGGAGAAACATTTAGCGTCACTGCAATCCAATATGGCGGCTCTCCAGCAACGATTTCGTTATAACGCCTTGCTAAATGTAGAAAGTTTGACGGAAGACGCCTGCCGTCGACCTGCAGTTTGAGGTTTGAGGTACCTAGCAAGAACCTCCTGCCAAAGTCACGACGTCTAACCACTGGTTCCCGGGTAAATGTGTATACATTATACGGTAAAGCCTACTTAAATGCTGACAAGTAACGCAATACCGTCCTATAAAAGCTTTCTATTCTCATTATTGTACTTTTAAAAATACCTTAGCAAATGTTTTGAAGCCATCATAGATGGATCTATAACCAGTGCAACGACAAAGGTGACCTGAAATAAGAAATCGAAACTCATTATATCTTATTAACTTAGCTATCACATATAATTGAACTCTAGAAGTAGATTAAAAAAGCTTAAGAAAAGAATTCGAAGTAAGAACGAAAGACAATAAATAAAAAAGGAATGAAAGAAGGTCAAAGGAAGGAAGGAAGGAAGGAACGAAGGAAGGAACGAAGGAAGGAACGAAGGAAGGAACGAAGGAAGGAACGAAGGAAGGAACGAAGGAAGGAACGAAGGAAGGAACGAAGGAAGGAACGAAGGAACGAAGGAAGGAACGAAGGAAAAAGAAAGTTTGGTTTTTCATACCTTCCATGGCAGTCTCAATATCTTTCAGTAAAGGTGTTGGGTTGTTCCTGAGAACAGCGTACATGGACATTACCATACCAGGTGTACAGAATCCACATTGCACACCATGGGCTTTGGATATACGTTCCTGAATGATAAAAAAACACCAATGGCAAGGAGATTATCAGTCATTGATTTGGAGTCAATCGGCGAGCTGGTCTGTCGGTCTGTCGGTCGGTCAATCTGTCTGTCTGTTTGTCAGTCAGTCTATCTGTTGGTCGGTCGTCGGTCGGTCAGTCGGCCTTAGAATGCTTTTTATTTAAATCAACTACAGGGAAGCAGGACGCGTATAGAAGAGTGATTCTCGACATTAGCTTCTCGAGTGGTTTGCCAATCCCCAAGTGCTTCATAACTCCAAACAGCACAGCACAGCAAAGCACAGCAAGCAAGTTTTTATGTTTTATTTCTTTAGTAAGATACAAACAACAATAACAACTGTTATTTTGGATATGAAAGACGCAACATAAATTGAGCTCGCGTGTTATGTGCTTTCATGATGCACGCGCTCCCAACCAATCAACACGCGAGTACGTCTTATAATACGGTTATTGTTTTCTTACTTGCACTGGATGGATTTGGGTTCTGGTACTACCAATCCCTTCCACTGTTGTGATTGCCAAGCCATCCACCGATGCCAGTGGTGTCATACAAGCATTGATGGGAAAATGACTATGATTAAATGACAAGGAGTGAAGTCAATTGCAAGAACATGCCGTTGGCCCTTTCTGCACCCTTTTCCCCTCATTCTTAAGAGAAACGTTTCCATAGTTACCTGATTTTGTCGCTCTCAGGATCGTAACGTGAAAGCATAACTGCACATGCGCCACATCCTCCCTCAGCACAGCTTTGTTTGCTTCCTACTAGACCAACTTTAATGCAAACTCGTAAAAGAAAATAAGTAAAAGCACCTTGATTATGAGTAAAAGCACCTTGAAAACGATTATGGGGAGGAAGAGGAAGCCTGATGCTGATGGTATTGGTGATGATGCTGTTGGTGGTATTGGTGATGGTGATAGTGGTGTGATATGCCAGATGCTGTTGGTGGTGCAGTGGTGCAGTGGTGGTGGTGGTGGTGGTGGTGGTGGTGAAGATGATGAGTAAGGATGGTAATGTTAGTAATGATGATGATGAACGATAAATGAAGATGAAGATGGAAATGATAATGTTATAAGTGATGTCAATGATGGATGTCTTGATCAAAGGATACGAGTTTCTCTCAGGTACACCACCAAAGGCGTGTCTGGTTGCCATCCTTGTTCATCACTACAACGAACGACCTTCTGGAAAAAAGAAAAGAATATAATCAATTAATCACTTACCGTTAAACACATTTAACTATTCCTAAAGCAGTTAGATGGATTGACAATAAACCAATAAACCTGACTTTGCATGATAGACCTAATCCGATCCCACTCCCCGTCAATCGGCTTACTGGCGTTTGTATATAGAACACTATAATCGAATAGCCATAAGTTTTTGTGCTTATAGCTCAGTAATTTAGCTAAGCAGCTAATCATGCAGGTCACTAGTCTCCACCACAGCCGCTGAAAGAAAGCGTTGCGTGGCGACACTGAAAGCAGCTTGTTGGGGGAGACTAGAAGGTCACAGAACCGTAAAATAATTTACTCGGGAATTTGCATATAACTCTAAAAAGTTACGCTTGATCCGTTACCAAGTGCTCGCGACCTAATGCGTCTACTAAATTCAACCCATTTACTAACGCATCAGCTTACAATGATGTAACTTTTAGCATTTCTATTATCCATATTCATAGCTGACTACTTTGCTCGTACTATAGTTGAAAAATTATTCAAAACAGGACGTCATTTACTCGCAACATGTACAGTTTCAAACAATTAAAATCAGCTACATGTTTGTACAATGATTATTTTTTTTACCAGTTTTGTTTTCAATCATTTTTGGGCTATATATATTATAAATATAATAGTGCAAATTGATATTATCTATTTCTTACACCACAAGTTAAGCTTTTTGCACACATTTTGGTACAAAAGTATAACACGATTTTTTCTGTTTTCTAGTGCCCTATGAACAATACTATAAGGTATAGTCTGCTGATTTCAAATAGAGTGCAAACAATATAACCGTAAAACTTTAGTAATACTAAATAGCACAATTTGAAGCCAATTCCGTTGTTTTCTATTGTTAAATTAGCACTATTTCGTACTATTTAGTTTCATGGATTAATTGTTTGCACTTTATGATCATTGGTATTACAAGACTAATGAATCGTTTAAGGCGATTTACGTTTTTTCATTCCATATTCGATAAATCTACAAAGACTTTGAGAAACACAGCAGAAATAAATATATATCTATATATCTATAGATCAAAGTATGTATATATATATATATGTCGTAAACTAGCTATATATTCTGTTCCGATACTGTAATTAAGTCAACAGTATCAGAAGATAGGAGATTTACTATTCCTCCCACATCATTCTTCAAAGCTACTTTTGTCTCTAAAAGATTTACAAAAGCACATCCATCCTCCATACTCGAACATACTCTAAATAACGTGTACCTTTTTACCGTTGACAAAGAAAACTAGTTCACTTTTGCCAGCCATTTTCATTCAGCTCTTGATCATCGCGTGTAGATATTCGCTACGCTTTATGACTGACATGGCACGAATTCTGCTTGGGCTGGGCGCAGACATTTAAAGTTTTTTTTTACTCCTTCCCAGTCCCCAGTCCCCAGTCGATGTAATGATTCATAAGATACAATGAATCACTAACATAAACTGAGTGCTATGTATAGGTTCTCCCTTTTGCACTAAAGTCCATGTCAGGAGCGGATGGATCTAGGAGAGGGTCGCTGGGGGGGAGGGGAAGGGGGGGGGGGAGGGGGAGGGGGAGGGGGAGGGGGAGGGTACCCATCTCCATCAAGATGAGCTAATTATTGGTGTTCGATTTTTTATCTAAAGGGCGCACCAACTCCTATAACGAAAATCTACTATCATATCTTATGTATAGAGTGGTTTTTAAAACCTTGTGAAACAAAGTCCACTAATAAGAGTGTGATAGTCGGAAGTTCATGATAGAAAACAAAAGTATTAGAGTATAATAGTAGTGTAATATAGGCTTAAGTGTATTTCACGAGTTTATGAAAACCACTCTACATGTACCTTAGTGATGTGAAAAAAATGATAAAATTGTGAGTTGAGAAAATGACGTCATCAACCTCCTAATTAGCATAAACGTAAAACTTGAATATCTCTCGAACCAAAAAAGTCAGCAAGTAATGGAAAACGTTAGCTTTCTTACTTTGTAAATAACTTTACGAAAATACATGTGTTTGAATAGTAAAAATTGGAGACATGGGAGACATGACACGGGCATGGGTTCCCTGTGTTACGCTAGTCGTTAGCGGGGTCGAGCGATACTTAGGCTTCAGTAAAATCGAGCGAGATATCGATCAAAGAACAAATAATTAAAACTTGAATATCTCTTGAACTAAAAAATCTTAATTTTCTTATTCTGTAAAGTACTTTAATAACATGTGTTACCTTAAAATGTCAGAGCATGGGTTCCCTGTGTTACGCTATTCGTCCAATTATTAAGGTACTCGAGCGAGATATCGTCAAAGAAGATAAAAGAAGAAAACGGAACTCATATACGCCAGGGGGATTCAAAATGAACAGAAAAGACATCATTGCGAAAGATCTCCACTTGATGCCTCTATCTGACGAAGGTGGTTACTTCTCAGAGACTTATCGTTCACAGGAGAAAGTAGAATCTGAACGCGAAGGCAGCTCAAGAAGTTTGCTTACTATCATTTACTATTTGATGTCCCACGACATGGGAGGTCGTAACTATCTTCACTCGAATAAGAGTGATATAGTTCACTTTTTCCACGATGGATGGCCAGTACAGTACATCACTGTTTCTCCAGAAGGGAAATATGAAGAGTTTATAGTTGGAAATGACGTGTCGAAGGGTCAAGTTCCTCAGTTAACTGTGAAAGGTGGTTATTTCAAGGCTGCTCGTGTGATGAACGAGCTGAAAGAATATGAAACCTTCCAAGGGGAAGTACCATTCACGTTGATATCTGAGGCTGTCGCACCGGGATTTGATTACCGAGATCGTTTTGTTCCTGGATTGAAAGACGTGAAGAAATTACATCCTGATTTACTGCAAAAGATGGAAGAACATATTGCTCCAGACAAGAAATAAAAAATTATAGTAAAAATTCTAAATATTATTTAAAATATATTTTCTCGTAATAATTATTCTATGCACCCCTAGAATAGATGTTTAAGCTGTTTGATAAGCCTAGAAGTTGTTTCAAGGTTCAACACATTTTTTTCTTTCAATTTCAGACCATGTCATTTTCTTGATAACATTATATGTTTAATGGTTCTGCATGTGAATACACATTAATATGTATACAACTTGAATAAAGAATCTTATTCACAAGAGAATGACATAGTCTGAAAAGCGTACCGTTATTATTTTTGAATTCCATAGGAGTGGCTGGCATGTTCAATCAACCTTTCCCCCTGGATCAAGCCATTGAGGCTATGTTAAAAATATTGGCACTGGTATTAAAAAACCTACCCTAAACCAGTAAGTTTAAATATTCTAAAATTTAAAAATTTAATTTAATTTCCACAAAAAAAGAAAAAAATAAACATCGCAGTAGTTGTCTTTTAAATCAATCAATTTTTTACGAGAAAATAAAGACAGACTTTTGTTTTGTCCCCCAGAACAAGATTCCTCTATAATGTAATTTAATGCAAGGGTTAGAACTATACCAGGGTTTTCATTCCATCACTGTATACTACATAGCTATCTGATGGAGTGTGATTTGATGAAGATCATTACTTTTACAGTAAACCGAATTGAAAAGCATTTGTCCAGTACTCCCTCATGGGAATTAAGGAAAAATAATTGGATTAATGGTGTCCTGTACAACATTTTGGTGAAAACCTTCTCAAGTAGGAAGTAAGTTGGTTAAATACCCTCAAACATCTGCTGGCTGTTCTCAGTATTTAACTTTAACATAGAGCAACATGCAGTTCCACTGTCACCCCACTCTGCAAGAGTCCAAGGCAGGGGCAAAAACAGACACAAATGAGTTTGGGGTAAAATTTGTAGTTGACAACTAACAGAGTAGTCCATAACAATGATAAGGCATCTCTTTAGTAGTTAGAGTGAAAGTGAAGTAAATGTCTTAAACACATTTTCCCCTAATGTATTGATATATATTTTTTTCTTATGAATTACTTCATGATACAATGTGTACTTAAATTGGCTGGCTCCTGTGTGCTTACATGCACATCAGAGAACAGAGTTAAAATCTTCAAAAATAATTCATCATGCTGCTAGTGCTGTGTTTCTGCTAGAGCTGTGAAGTATATAAACATTCTGGAAGCTGTAGAGCATGAGAAAAGCATAGCATTGCCACTAGTATTTTGATAGATTCCTTACTGTGGCTCAAATCTACAAGGTTGTGGTCTTCAGGCAATAGTTAACAGGTATGGGATCAAGCATATTATTTTATATAATTATTTTTTAACTATGGTAATCCCATTGGGCACTGAATCATGCCAGGTCGCTTGCACGTATTGTGTCACTTACTACCACTACAAAACCTCCCTTGCACACTTTCTGTCGTACAGTTAATTATTACAGCTTATTAGTACCAATTTATTGTCTTATTATTCTCTCAAGGAAATACAAATTTAAAGAAAAAAGAAAAATCACAAAGCATTTTGGTAGTGGTAGTAAAATGACACATCATGCAAACAGCCTATTGTCTCAAAGCATCTCTTGCAGTTATACATTAATTGTAGAGATACAGGAATGTATTTGTCACTCTGTTGCCATGGCATCACTACTGGCCACATCCATTTCTGCCTGTGGTTCTGCATCAGATAGTTTGAGGTCTTCAAGCATTTCTTGAAGACTGATTTTGGGAACGTCATCATCATCATTATCAGATTCTGGAATATGATCGCGATCTATGATAAATCACACAGCATAATGGTGATATTAGTACGAAGTGGACTGGGTAACTGCATGAGATATATGCCAGACAAAGTTTATAGGATCTGTAATTTGGGAAGACAAGATGGAGACTGGTTTTCAGTATTAAGGTAGAAAAGCTTTCATTACACAGTTGAGCCCACAATAACATATTATTTTGTTTTAAGATTTATACGAGTGAGGCTATCAGGTCGATACAATGCTTGTCTCATTTGCATCTCTTTGCATGCATCCATAATATCTGTTATTTCAAGTTTACAAACAAACACGTCATCTTACCAACATAAATATTGACATTCTTTCTGAACTCCTTGTCTTCCTCTAATTCTTCCAGGAAATTGTCGTAGTCCCTGGAATTTAACAGAAATTGAATAAATTGCAAATAAGATTTGTTGACAAAAAAATAAAATAATAATTAAGGAGGGAATGACATTGTTTTAAAAACCGATCAATCAGATCCTGACCTTTCAAAATGCTCCTGATTCACATCTTTACCCACTTCCTTATCTAACATCTTCAGTTTCCAGTTTCTGGCTCGACGTCTCTTCTTCTTATCACTATAGGATTTCTTTACCAGGATCTGACAGAATGGGTCGAGAAAGAATAAATAACACCTTGAGTTACTGTACATGTTAAACACTCTCATAAAACAATATTTAAAGAAGCCCATGGCTCATAAATGTAATAAATTGAAAAGAAAAAGTAAAAAAACAAGAGCCCATAGAAAAACCCTCAAATCGCAGGCAAAGCTCGATCAATAATCTATACTCTAATATAATTGCTATGTCCAAATAAAATTGAAGCCTAACAGCCCAGAGGTGAGATGGGATGCACTACTGTTACATCAAACACCACTGTTTCTTAGAGAACCTGGTTTGTCATAGGTGCTTGGTTTGCATATCAATTTTATGAAGAGTTTGGTTGGGTTTGTCAACATGGGAGTAGACCTTATTGAGTACTTTAGTCTTTACACCTGCCGTAGAGCAAATTTTGTAGAATAACTATTACTTTAGCAAGAAAAAGATTAAAACCCACCACATCAGGAATCTTATCTGGACTCATTTTGTTCAAATTTTCATCATTTATATTGGTGCTGGTGAAATCATACCTGAAAGAAAATCACAATGAAATACTGCAATTTTATTATTATATCAATATATATTTTATATAATTATATATTTATTGAGGATCCTTCTGTAAACCACTGATTGTGAACAGTGATCATTCTCATTAAAGATGATTCATTATTATTATTATTATAGAATATATATTTATAATATCTATATATAATTATGGTGACAGTGGTGCAATACTTTTCTATTTCAGACCAAGTGTCATTGCCGTGAGAGTAACATTCTTTGTTTCAGTTGTATTCATATTCAAGAATCTTATTATTCATGACCGTTAATCAAATATATGATACTCTAAAGAATGACACACAGACTGAAATTGGAAATCATTGCAATCACCACAAATAAGGTCTATTTTCATCCTGATTTTTTAAAACTCCTAGAAGAAACCTTGTGGCAAAAGGGAGTCAGAACATAACACCAAACAAACTCAACACATGCCAGACTCAGATAAGCTTCAATTATAATATAGTCAAGTAAATCCACACGATCTGATTGGTTGAAAAGCATGAACCATTTGCCCATGGGTTGCACGCTCTAGTCAGCTTTCTTTTGCTTCAGCTTTTCTTCGTGCTGAGCAGCCTCCCCGTGCATCCATAACTCGATGGATGCACGCTACTTATGATCCATTCCTTAACTAGCAATGCCAGGCTTGAACTACCGAGTGTTGAGTGTTAGTGAGCGCGGCACTCTGCAAGCCACCACAGGGTTTTGAATACCAGCTTTAGTAAACAGCAAAATGTAATAAATGAAACTGGAGCAGCAAGCAATGTTTTCTCATGTTTTTCCTAAAATTAATTGTAGGAAATTTTAGCCAATTAGGCGGCAAGTCGATGTAAGACACCTGGCAAGATTTGCTGGCTACCAGCTTCTATTGAAAACTCTGCACCAATGTCATGGAATTTTTGATAGGTGTAATGGGGCATTACCCTACTTACCCTAAAGCTATATCACCAGGCTTCAATATTAGTCCCAGATGTGTTCGGCAGTGGTATTGTTGGTCATTAGAGCCCATATCTTGCATCTTTGCTAACCACACGTCAGCAAGGACATGCTGTAAGATATTCTTAACATTGATACATACACCCATATACAAACGGTCACTACGTAATGGAACACCAGTGTTTGTAATGCGAATCTAACACTATTGTATTTCAAATCCTATTACATAGTGACCGTTTGTAATAGGGGTGTATTGAGTTACGATTATTATGTAATGTCATCAACATATGAAACGAGATAGTTTTACCGAATTAGCATCACCAAGCCCGCCGCCCTGTTGTCTGATTCCAAGTTACATAATATTACAAAGCTAACAAAGAATATAATATGTTTGTGGTACATCCAAGGACCCCATGTGCCTTTGAAACACTTTGATTGATGTCCACCAAAAAATCAGTTTGTTGGAGCAGCAAATTGTACCATGCTTGTGTTATTGTACCATGCATGTGTTATTGTACCATGCATGTGTTATTGTACCATGCATGTGTTATTGTACCATGCATGTGTTATTGTACCATGCATGTGTTATTGTACCATGCATGTGTTATTGTACCATGCATGTGTTATTGTACCATGCATGTGTTATTGTACCATAAATGTGTTATTGTACCATGCATGTGTTATTGTACCATGCATGTGTTATTGTACCATAAATGTGTGATTTGGAAGCACTGTAGAGTAGAGTATTAATTTTAGATTATGATTTTCTTGTATTTTTCATAGATTTTTCTTTTGTTGAACAAAAAGGGAAATATTTAATTTAACTAAGTAATAAATAAATAAACTAACAATATAATTAATCTCTACCTTTGCACTGAGGTTTGATATTGAAGTATTTTTGTTCTGGTTTTCAACTGGTTCAATTTGCAGCACCATGTACTCTATTAAGCTTTTATGAGACCCTAAGCTCTTGAAGGGCGTCCTCCAGTACACATTTGCAGGAATCTCAGCCACTTAGCAAGACAAGATTTTAAAATGTTGTTAGTTTTTAACTTCATGGGATACCTGTGTTATTAGTTATCACAGGCAACCATCACAAAAATAACTTGTGCACAATCAAGCTTACCTTGTAAAGTAGCAGGATCAATAAGCTGTAGTGATGTTGTAACTTTATTACATATCACCATTTGCCTACCATTGACATAAATATTTCAATACTTAGTAATTACAATTGAAAAATAATAAGGCAATCCAGACTGTACTAACAATCTTGCTAAATGTTGAAATAAATTGTGCTTTTTTACGACTAACAATTTTGGTATCATAAATTCACTTCATCAATATCTTAAAATATCGATAAAATTCACACAACATCAATAAAATGCTATTTAGCTCAATAAGCTTTGCTATTTTTAAGTGGCTGGCAAGCATCCATACTAGTTACTGCAGTTTTCATAAACAGGCAAACTCCGTGTCTGCAAGCTGCACACTGAAATTTTGTTTTTTGCTGCTGTCAATCAAACCTAATCAATCGGTTTGACTGGCAGCAGTGGAAAAACCAAATTTCAAAGCTTCTTTATTAACAAAGTTGTCACCTGTCAAACCATTAGAGTGAAGCATTAGTGATACCTAATTGGTTAGCAGACATAAGCACAATTAAAGTCAAAAGAAATAAAAAAAATGTAGAAGTATTTTAGGACTGGGAAAAAGAACTGTAGTGATACCCACTTAATCAAGTATCAACTTACCCGATGTTTCCTAATGATTGTGCAAGCTTCAGCGGCAAGCAAACAACTTCTGCCTTTAAAAAAATAGATAATACATGCTGTGAATCTAAAGATTCAGAGACGGATATGGTTTGACTGTGTTACATATACAATGCATCGGGCAAGATTCATATGATCAATGTTTTCAAGAAAAAATATGATGGTTTTAATAAATAAATAAAAAAGAAAGTTGGAAATAATGAAATTTTCTCCTTGAGGAATAGAAATCTCTTGTCATACAAAAACATTGCATTATTGCTACCCTAACTGAGATACCTACAGTAACAAAACTCCGGTACTCACCCTACACACTGGAACTATTTCCACTGAGAAGGTGTACTTGTAGTTATAAGTATTATTGTGAATATCATGAGAAATAAGCTTTTCTGAAGTCTTGTACCTAATAATGAATAAATTTAAATATTTAAAACCAAGCATTTACTCACTTGTAAACACTCAATCATTTTATCATCTTTTATTATTCATCTGTCCATTTGTTCATTCAATCATTCAGTCACTATCACTAAATCATTCATTTATTCACCCACTTAGTAATTGCTCATAGCTATCTGTCTGTCTGTCATTCCTTCATTCAATTATTCATTCACTCTGCACACACCTGCTCAGTTTCATTTATATGTCCATCTATAATTTCTTACTAGTCCATTCATTCCTCCAATGATCAGTTCATTCATTTATTACGTCATTCAGTCAGTTTGTCTGGGTGTGAGCCATTAGCCCTTCTGTGGTTGCGACAAAACTGACTGTTCAAGTTGGCATTGCAGCGCATTGTGTGACTGTTTAAAGGACGAAACAGATGCCATGTCTGGAATATGGTATGTATATTTCCTAAAGAGTCATACAATGCCAACTTATCCAGTTTATTCCTCAACCTTGGAAAGGCTAAAACATGAGCAACGCAAATGCAAACGCAAGCATTGTTCACACGTGCAACACAAATGCGAGTAAATTAAGATACGCATGCACAGTAGTTCTTGTTTATAGTTCACATGTATTTCTTTGCATTGCATTTGTGTTGATAGTGTGAACCAGACTTATTACTGCAACATCACATTTATTTCATGACTAGCTGTGCATGACATACCTACAAGGTATAACTGATTGTAAAAATTCTACAAATTTTCTGGCATCTTGCTTAGATGCAAAGTAGAAGTCAACGCCATCTGAAATGAAAGAATCACAGTTACTTTATCAGTAAGAAACAAAAAAATCGACCAGTATCTGTAACTTAATGTAACTGTCTAAACTGGTTTAGAAAATAAAACACAAATGAAAAAAAATAAAAAATTATATATATTTAATTTTTAAAAAGTAAAAATTATACCTGATTCTTGTTTTACTTTTACTGCTTTTTCATGCACATTATGCTTAATTATCAGTTGTTCCAAGTACAAGAATGTCTTTTTATGGGCAACCTAATGTTATAAAGCAAGAATAATGAAGCTCATCAAAGTTTTATGTCATTTATATAACTAACTCTCTATAAATAGCTTAATACCTCTTGAGCTTGAACATGATATTTTCTTACATTTCGAACCATGTGTTATTCCCTAGAGTATCATTACTTTGTTGTAGTGCATACAGTTGTGCATACATGAGAAGACACATGAATATAGATAATACTCTTATTCAAACATTAAATAATGTTATATGACATCCAGCATAGTCTGAAATGGAAATGCCCATGCTAAAGAGGTCTCAAGGAGAATAAAAATCTATAATCTTGATTGACTTATGCTTGTTGTTTTTAAATGCTTCCATTACACTTCATTCATGATCATTACATATGATCTAATTAATACTTAACATCTGCTACAAAAGATATTGACTTATTTATTAATTATGATTAATTAATGTGTTAATATACCAGACCTTCTGTCGGACTTGTACTGTGGCCTTCCAGAAGTCTTGAGCTGCTCTTCTGTGACAAGTATCGCACATCTGGGACTGTACTACAAACTCTACTACAAACACTTGTTGTAAGATAGTGGAGTTCATTACCTAAAAATAACCATGATTGAAAAGCAATCTTTTGATTGATTGACTGATTGATAAAGTAATGTGCTAATTCATTCACACATCCACCAATCCATGTACTGTATTTTTATTGATCATCTGTATGCCCATGCACCTATGTACCTAACTCCATTCATCCATCCATCCATCTATCCATTTATTCTATCCATCCATCCATCCATCCATCCACCCATCCATCCATTCCACGTTCAATGAAATGTTTATATTTCTATTTTAGTTTGTAATACATGTGAGCATCTTTCTATGTAACATGCGCAATATAAGTATTAAATTATTATCATTAATTTTTACTCCCTCCTTCCATCCATCAATCTACCCACCCACAACAACTTCTAAATCACTACCCTACCTCTTTTTGTATTGTTAGTTTGACTTTTATTCTTTTAGAATGTGGTTCTGTCCATATGAAGCCTGCGTCAACTAAACGAACCTAAAATTTAGAATGAAAAAAATCATGAAAGAAAGGAAATGTCTTTGTTTTATGACAGGCTGATGTTAATATCTTAGTAATCAGACTGTATGACCTTTAAAGGTTTTAAAGAGAGATAATTAAATGAAGAAATTGGAAAAAAGCATATTGAAGGAAGAAAACCAACAAAAATATTTGATTCCACTCATATCATGATTCCTACTCTAAAGACTAAACCTTTAACCACAGGATATTTATCAAGACAAAACAACAAGTTGTTGTTTATAGTAGGTTAAGCTATATCATTCTGTATACCTTTTTTATGCTATACACTTACTTTATTTAAACCTTTTAGTTTCTTTAAACAAATTGCAAGTAGCTCTCTAGATTCAAGAGAACATGTGACCCAGTTTGCAGGTGGTTGCAGATATCTAAAAAGTGAAGCAATATTTAAATAATGTCTAATTATTAAACTGAGGTCTTTGTTGTCTCCCTACATGCCACACAGGCATTAGAGGATAATGAATAATTATTAATCTAAATAATATCTAGTACAAATAAATGGTAAGGGGGGGGGGGGGGGGGTGTAGATCCTGCCTTTTGGTTAAGCTGCGAGTGAGTCTGACTCTCAAAATATTACACTGGCTCTTGTTGTTTTACCAATCAAATTCCCAATGTGGTCTGGCTGGTATGTTTTGTTTGAAAGAAGCTAAATACCAAGATGCCTTGTGCTTTTATGACAATGGCTGTATAATCTGATAACTACTATAAAGATATCTACTTTCTGAGCAGATTATGCTGCACAAGTTTTAAAAATTATTTTGAAATAAAAGAACTATTCAAATTGGTAAAACTTCAAAAACTACAAACACATATTAAGTTAATTTTTTTTTTTTTTTTTATATTTTTTATATGGACTGTACAAGTTGTATGTACACATTATGAAGTAGGTCGTACGCATGAGTTGAGTAATATTTTTTCTATTAATAATTTCAATTGCTTCAACAAAAAAATCCATAGAAACGCCAGAAAAAATAATCCATAGAAACTAAAAATTCCATACTTACCGTTCACAACCTTTACAGAAGTATAGATTACTCTGTTTAGGGATTCCTTCTGTGATATCTACTTGTGTTCGTATACAACCAACGCACATGTTGGCCGTGTTCGGTGGTGTTGGGACGCCACACTGGCAGCAAAGACTGCGATTAAGTCAATAAATTTGAGTTATATTAATAGAATAGGAACATATGAAGATGTAGGTTACTGGAGGATGTGTTTGGAGTGTTTTATAAGGTCGTAAACTCACATCATTTGTTGTTGTTCTTCGCTGGGAATGACTTGTTCGTACTCCATGTTGGATCGGTGTGAAAAGTATGCTGGGATATGATTGCACAACAGATCAGCAGTACCACAGGCAACCCAATAGTGAATTAAGGTGACTGGCTACTTTAGAAAATATTTTAACCTTTTTTAAAAGCTACGATGTTTTAAGTAAAATTTAAAATAATAGTTCTTTGCACATTATATTATTGCACAATTGCCAGCTAGTAAACCACATTATAATATCACGTGGATATTTTTGACAAAAAGACAAAAATGTATTGATTTGTACTCGTTTCTTATTTGCAGCAACTCATCTAACATGCAGCGACTCGTTTCTTGATAACAGCAACTCATTTAACATGCATCGACTCGTTTCTTGATAACAGCAACTCATCTAACATGCAGCGACTCGTTTCTTAATTACAGCAACTCATCTAACATGCAGCGACTCGTTTCTTGATAATAGCAACTCATCTAACATGCAGTGACTCGTTTCTTGATAACAGCAACTTATCTAACATGCAGCGACTCTTTTCTTAATTACCGAGCAACTCATCTAACATGCAGCGACTCGTTTCTTGATAACAGCAACTCATCTAACATGCAGCGACTCGTTTCTTATTTGCAGCAACTCGTTTCTTAATTACAGCAACTCATCTAACATGCAGCAACTCGTTTCTTGATTACAGCAACTCATCTAACATGCAGCGACTCGTTTCTTATTTGCAGCGACCCGTCTAACATGCAGCAATGTCCTTCGTATCCGTATTAGTTTACGCGGGTCTAATAAAGCACAAGGCAAACAAACCAGGAACAACCGCGCGGGACCTCTCGCAGTTTCGATAATCTATTTTTTCCTTTTTGCTTCGCTTGTGACTCTGTGAATCTCAGAGAAGTCGTTTTCAAGCAAATGAATTACTATAATTATTAGTCATTTCCCTTTACTCATGGACTCCCTGTGTTATTTAGATCTGAGCGCGCTTTTTAAAAGAGCAAGCGCGCGCTGTCTATAGAACGTGTTTTGATTCCTTTCCTTTCGTTTGTTTTGTCCTTGCGCGTAACGCGCATTTGTACAGAACACACGCGCACAACTCCGTTATGTTTCTATTTACCAAAACAGTTCCCGAAAACAATTTGTAATCTAAATTGTCTTAAAGCATGTATCAATATGATATCAATCATAGTAGAATGAGCATGGAAGGATTCACTAGAAAAGTGCCGAAAAACTCCAAACGTTATAGTTTGAATAGAAAAGCCCTAGAAAGGAAAATGTAAGTGTGATCTAGTAAGATATTATTTTTTATAATTTAGCGTCCTTTCTTACAACTTTTGTACATTTTTGAAAGCAGTGGGTTGGGTGCTATTTCTTCTTCAGCAGTCCATGCCATCGATTTCGATGTTGAACGTGTCCTTGAGTAAGTTTTGAGTCTATCTTTGACAAGCGCATTTGAAGGCCACAAGGTCCGCGTTTGATCGACAATGTTGCCAACATGGTCTGAGCGTTTATAGTGACCACTGTGGTCTGGCATAAGGAATGTCTGCATTCGTGTGATTTGCCATCTTTTTTCCATCTGCTGTCAATTCCTGGGATTGACGTTCTCACGATATTTATGATATTTACTAGGTATCTTGCAAATAATACCGTTTTGCGAAGCACTTTGCCCAAAGGGGATTGCACAAGTGGAGTACGTATACCAGGAAATGCAAACATAGAACAATCTGGTAAGTGCTCCCGCGGTGTTAGCTAGTCATTGTACAGTATTTTGGAAGTCCAGAGAATAGATAGAGCTGACTTTATATTTGCGGTATTCAAGGGCGTTTGTAGTGGTAATATACTCTCTCATCTCACCTCTAGGATCTCGGGTTTAACTCCTAAACTTGGCTTCACATGAGAGTAGAATTTGTCGCCCTCCGCCTGGTGTCTTTCTCCGGTTTTCTTCTCGCCACAAAACCAAACCCCTAAGTTCCAATACGATCTGTAGCTGTAGGTCGGTCCTGATTAAATTGATCAGCCTATAGCTAGGTTATGTTTAGTTATCGTATAAAATTTGTTTAAAAATTTGAAGAAGACGTCCAAAACGCTGGTGCTGAAGGCAAAGAGAGAGAGAGAGAGAGAGAGAGAGAGAGAGAGAGAGAGAGAGAGAGAGAGAGAAAAGAAACAACAACAACAACAAAACAAACAAAAAACAACAACAATAACAAAACATGACAACACGATCAGTTTGAATCTTTTGTCTGCTCGTTCCAATTAGATGTTTTTTATTTTCAAACCCAATACGCTGACCCTACCCACTTAGAAGTAATTATAGTGTAACATGAAAAATGAATGACCAAAAAATGTAGACATAAATTTGGTCAATGCCAAAAATTTACAAATTTTGAATGCGTAGCTTTTAAGATATTTCCATAATTTGTCATAGATTCGTCAAATGTGCCAAACTCCACCATGAGTTGCGTACCATTACCTCCAAGCATAAGCCAAGAACATTTCCTCGGTATTATTGGTGAGCTGAACAAAGCTTTTATGAAGAACAACTGCAATGATCACGTATCAATTACTGAAACTAATCCTCAGATGATGTCACAGTTTTCAAATAGCAATGACATTCAGAACTCCAAGTTTATTGAAACACAGGGGACAAATGCACCTCTGCTACAAGCTCCCAGTAGTTGTAATAGTAGTACCTATGATATTCCTTGCATAAGCCAGAACTCGTACTTTCCACAATGTGGAGATACTTTTGGGTTAAGACAACTGGAGAGAAATATTAACCCTGTCGCTACAATAGCTTCTCAAAACGCATGCGCAGACGTATCATATGTAAATAGTAAAGGTAACTATATCCCACATGGGAATACCAGCAAAATGATTTTATCTAACTCGACAAACGCAGGAAATCCTCGAGGTCTTTGTAATGCGAACCCAATGATCCCTCAAACTACCATTAGGCCACCTGTTCCACAAGGCATGTGCCCAGCGGTGCCCACTAACTACCCATGCGTAGAACAAAACAGACTTCCATATGATTACGCAATGTTTATAGAAAGAGTACCACAGCAGAATGTATTGAATGGGGTGCAAATGCCCCCACCACCAATCGTGATGGGATTCTGGGATATCCAGGGTACGACCTGTAATATGCCCTTCATACAAAACATGCCCAATCAAGACATGAATCATTTGCCAAACTTTCCGATGTTAAACTATCCTGTACCATATCAAGCGGCAGTTAATACAACAGCTCCTGGTTATCAGATCTTGTGGTAAAAGAAACTGAAATGAAGACGAAAAGGATCGTGGTTTCTGGGTGGCATTGCACAAGATTGGCCATGGACAACTAGGGAGTCTAAAAAATTCAACCATAATTAAGTTCTTCAGTCACTAATTCATAGTTCTCTAAAAGTTTATAAACTCAATATTTTTTAAATTTATACTTGCCAAAGAAATATTAAGTAAGCTTGCTTAAGGGAGGTACAATTTCTCCTGCGGGGAGGGCTACTGGGGAAATTCGCAGTCAGCAGTACGTTTTTTAAATGGTCGCCCTTTCATTCAGTAGGGAACTTATAACCCTCCGATTATAGTCAAACCAGTTTGTGCGTTCCTATCGAGGTGTTCAAATATTCAACAACAAAAACAACAAATAAACAACAACAACAAAAAGACAACACACCAAACTGAAATTACTTTAAAATGCTAGCTACACTTGTCGAAATAATGTTTTGCTCGAATCTGTAAAGAAGTAAATAAACTTTATTTAATCAGAGCCCAGAATTTCAATTTGCAACATGATTTGCAACGTTCGTTTCATTTATTAGATGCAAGCTTTAAAGCAAGATAGAAATCAAACTTCCAATAATGAACTGAATCTTTAGACCTTGATAGGAATACATGATCAAGCCGGTTTGACTGTAACTCAACGATCGAGGAAGCAAAAGGTTTATCTTCCACAAAAAATCCAAATTTTACTGATGGCCCTTTCCTCTAATTCCCCTTAAAATAAAAGTATGATATGCATGGATGCGCAATTACTCCTAAGAATTTTACAGTAATATTATGAGTAATATATATTATATCTAGAAATAAAAGCTGAGAAACAAATTACGAAAAAACTATAAAAGACTGTCCAACTTTCCTTCCATCAAGAGAATACTCAATCAATACCAATGCAAATAAGTACTTCTACATTGAAATATTGTAAGATTTGAAATTTAATTGTTTCGCGAAGATCAAAAGATTGAAATATATAAGTCAAATAGTAATATTCGACGGTTCAATTTGTCTTTCTTAAAGTAGCACGACTCATTCATGACTGCAAACATTCTAGTGTAATTCTTTGATTTTAAAAATGGTTCATTCACACGAAGATTAGCGGGGATTTCGTATGACTATATAATATAAGAAACGGCATTTCCGTTTTTGCTCTATTATTTAACCAATATTGGTTACAAGAATAGAGTATTTTTATAAACTTGTTCAATCAAGGAAAAAAATGAATATTCTTCGTTTGTGCAAGACGTCATAGCCGCTATCTTGGATGAAATATGGATTCATGATTTTTTTTCTTCAAATTGGTGATTGAGAACCAATAATTTGGACTGATCACGATTCGCTCAAAAATTTAATCAAATTTGAGGAATACATTTTACCCATAACACGTTCCAGAGCAGACTAGAACATTCTAAAGTTCTAAAATCAAGAAACAAATTGCCTTCCATGCCATTTTTTTCCAATTTTTCAAAACGGGTATTGCAAATTAATGCGTTTTCCATTCAAATATGACCATTTGTAAATTAATTTTGAAAAAAACTGCTTTTCTCTTTTATTTTGCCGAAAACATTTTTCTGCAATTCTTATTTAAAGTATTTATTTTTTTCGCTTACATAAATATTTTCATGTCGTCAGTAATTTTCGAAAAGGAATGTCCATTTCGTAACCACACAAGCGATAAGGATATTGATCAAGTTAAAGCATTTTATTTGAAAAGTGACACAAGAACAAAACGTTTTAAAATATAGATATATTTTCGAATGTCTACCACATTATTATTGTTTGATAAAATCAACCGACTTTAAGACATGTTTGAACGTTAAATAAAGCGAAAATAATTTTCATGCTTAACTGAAATTTACCATATGCCGTAACGGAATCAATCAAACTCTGCCTCGGAAATTTCTGAGGCAGACACAACCAAATCAATTAAACTCCGCTGCCTCGGAAATTTCTGAGGCAGTCAAAACCGAATCAATCAAACTTTGCCCCAGAAATTTCTGCGGCAGTCACAACCAAATCAATCAAACTCTGCCCCAGAAATTTCTAAGGCAGCCACAACCAAATCAATCAAACTCTGCCTCGGAAATTTCTGAGGCAGACACAACCAAATCAATTAAACTCCGCTGCCTCGGAAATTTCTGAGGCAGTCAAAACCGAATCAATCAAACTTTGCCCCAGAAACTTCTGCAGCAGTCACAACCAAATCAATCAAACTCTGCCCCAGAAATTTCTGAGGCAGTCACAACCAAATCAATCAAACTCTGCCCCAGAAATTTCTGAGGCAGTCACAACCAAATCAATCAAACTCTGCCCCAGAAATTTCTGAGGCAGTCACAACCAAATCAATCAAACTCTGCCCCAGAAATTTCTGAGGCAGTCACAACTAAAGCATTCAGGGACTCAGTACTCTTTGGACTCATATATAAAAATGAAAATAATGATTTATTATTATCCATTATCCTAGATCTTAATATATGTTACTCAACGAGTTCATGCTTTACGCATTACACGGAAGTCAATAATTCTCTATCGACTCACATATAGTCAATCTCGTAATCGTTGTCCGATGAAAAGAAATTTAGTCAATAATAAAGTCATTTGCGTATAAAGTTTTGATCTTTTCTCTAGTAATTTCACTGAGAAGAGAGATACATATCACATACATATCATATATTGAACACAATGCATCGTAGTCTTGTAAATTAAATTCATGATTCTTTCGAGAAATTAAAAATGTAATGTATGCCAATGATTTTGGACACCAATTTTGAGATTGACTGTATCACTCGGATTAACTGTTTTTCACTCTATGAAAATCATTGATGTTTGGCGTCCGTCTAATGCACAGTGCATACAAAAATTTGGACTCTTAGCAGTCGCGCTTCATCGAATACGACGGTAATGAATATTCAGACTAAACACTAAGCTGGGCATAGCGTTGCTTCAAAAATTTACAAGTTTCGCTCTGCAATTTTGAGTTTTCACCAAATTTAAAATCAATTAAGATTAAGCATGTTTTTGGAAGCGTATCAACCCAAGGTTGGCCATTTCTAAGTTTCCAAGTCTCCCATGATGTTCTCCACGAACCTTTTAGATAGGTTAGAGTAACAGTGTCCTCGTGAACTTCAGTTACTCGTCCAATGACAGGGACTTTTTTCTGTCCTTCCAAATAAAGGGATACGAGGACATCTGGCTTCAATGCTTCAAATGGTCTGTCTGTTTCCTCTACTCTTTGATTAATTAGTCTTGGATTCCGATATCTCCCGATGTATACCTTTCGTGTAAAAAAGAAGGCATATGAAGGCAATGTGTAAAAAGGAATGTGTTAATTTAAACAGTACATTTTCAGGAGCCATCAGAGAGCTCGTGGTGTTTCACACGCATTCGTCTTTAACAGGTCTCATTTTGATGTATTTGTAAAAACACATTTATTTTAACGTCTTTTCAAATGGGATTTTCTTTCTCGGATACTTAAACATCTTTATGACAAAATGTTAATGTATAGTTAAAAAGATCAAGTAGAGAGAGAAATTAAAAAATACCTCAGGAATCTCTTCTGTTTGGGAAGCTAAAAACCAAACACCGCAAGCATTGCTATGAATGGCAATCCTTTTGCCAACCAATCGGCAACATCGATTTCCCTCTCCTTAAGTGTCTTATGATCAGTTACAACATGAGTAACATGTGCATGGAAAAAATGACAACTTTTGATCCCTTGAATCTTAGCAAGTACTTTCGTATTTCTAAAAGATCATGTTCTTTTGCCTTCGGGATATGTATAAAAAGTCCATGGCGGTACCATCTTCAAAAGGCTCTGAAAGCAAACATCAAAGTAAACTATTCATTTCTTGGTTTATTGTCACTGATATACCGAGGCTTAGAGTGGTCCAAAAAGAATATCAAACGTTTACCATGAAATCAAACCATGAATTGTTAACTCATTTTTCGGAATTTATGATATGTCGGGATTATTGTAATACAAAAATGAGGACCTTCGCTCGCTTGAACTACGATAGTCGAATCTTTTTAGATGCTCTATTTCTAAATAAAAATATAGATACAGCTATGAAAGCCTGCTTCACTAATAAATAACTATGAGCTCCCGAGGAGATTAACGAAATAATTTCTTACCTGTCGTTTGTTCTGTTTCATTATTTACAAGATCGCTTGTAGACAGGGGCGTACAACCAAGGTCATCAAGCAGATCTAGGTTTAAGTCATGATCACTTGCACGGACAACCTCGGGTAAAACGGAAGGCACTTGAGGGTCTCCAACATCATTCAAAATAGGCGCTTCTTCATGCTCCTCCTCGATAAGTAGATCACTTGCATCAATTGTTAAGGGGCTCCAGGTCAACGAATTTCGTTCAAGTCTTCGCCTCTTGAATCGCAGAGGTGAAGAGTTCCAAAACGGAGATGCTGTGCCGATTGTGGATACAGGGGAGGAAGCTTCAATATCGCTTAAATTGATTGTTTCGACAGAATCGACCGACTTGGTTGGTGAAATAAACTCGGTCATCACGCTAAGAAACTACTACTGTTTGATCAAGTTTGAATGTATTGCACTGCTGAATCTAGGGTCATTCGATCAACCGAGAGGTTATAAAAGAAGGTAAACTTTAATTAACTTCTTAAGACTAAGGTGTTAGGGACACACCTTTCTTATTATGACCTTATCTTTTGTTTTGTAATTATCTAGGCCATTATCTGGACCCCTCATCTGCCAGGTGTTTAGAAGAGATAACTAGCTAAGGAAAAACTAGTGTGAGATGAGTCATCGGTATTTCTAATGAAACAGTTATGATAAAAGGGTATATTATACACCGTGAAAAGATGAAAAAATTTACTGACGTTTCGGGCGCTTTAGTCTTTCGTCGGAGTAAAAGAGGAAAGGGGTTTACATATGTTATATATGTTTAGGTCATTTTCTGGAGTTTCATAACCGCACTTAATACGTACCTGTAAACACTCGGAAAATATGTCATGCTCTATTTGAGTGTTCTGGTCATTACAGTGTAATCTAAACTTGGCACAAATGAATCTTGCATTTTGCGGCTCTTGTTTTTACTCAAAGAATGATCAAACACATACTTATAAAATGAAAAAATGTAAGATACATCTATCATAGTTAAGCAACTATATACAGGGTTCATGAGGGTTTTAGTTGAGAGGTCCAGCGATTGTACCCTCCTGGTGAACAAAATTTTGCATACCTTTGCCGTCGCGCAATAAAAACCATCTACAAATATTTACAATGCCACGGAAATAAAAGTCGAAATTAACAATAATCTCATGTTCAGAGATTCAACTGTATGATAAATAGTCAGAAGAACGAAACGAAAGACGAATCAAAAACCTGATCCTTGGTTTTAACGTTCTTTCAGTAAATACTCTTTTAACCGGTCCAGAAACTGCAAATCATTTATTGCCGAGAATGATTGGAATGCCATATTTGAAGTATCAGGGTTTCTTAGACACGTTACTTTACTCTTCTCATATCTTGCTATCAATCTTCAAACATTTTACTCAAAATATCTAAGGGCTGGTACCTTGTCGCGAAAATAATATTTTCTTGCAATTTACAAAATTTAAGACCATTAACCATTTTTAGACTGCTGTATCTGTTATTTTCATTTCCTTCGAAATATTTTACGTGGGAAATATCACACCTCTCTGGGAGGCCTACCAATAAGTAATTGGCAGGTGATGAAAGTCTTCCAGCCCGCCTTTTCCTATGATAGAAAAGGTCCGGCCACACACTATTCAATCTCAGTAACCATCTTGGTTTCAAGGTTATACGTTGTTCATGTCGAAGAAATGAGTCAGGAACAGTTCAGTAGTCGTAGATTAACGAAAGGAAAATGGTGGTTTGAAAAAGAGGGGAGCGTTATTCAACTAGTTTGCTTGAATGGAAAACTAAAAGACCATGGGACAGAACTTGTAAACGTGGCTGAAGTTAGAGAGAGCCAAAGGGGTGATCAATCAAAAATCAAGGTAAATTACATTCATACTTTTTTATTTTTTACCTCTGCTTCATTTTTATGGAATACAAAATACCTTGTCCTAGCTATGTTATGTTTCATTAATTCCGCGTTTATTTTTAGTATTACTTCGCCAAGTTGAGTCGACGACTTTGACAAAACACAGATACAAGAACACAAGTTCGAAGTCTTAGGTGGGAACCACCGCCACATAGCCATGAAAGAGATCATTCTAGAATCACAAGACGCTGAAAGCTACAAATTTGTCAACGTAGAAATTTATGCAGGTACTTATACGTTGTTATAAAAGTTAAGTTTGATTATCATTATGCACTGCTTTTAGAAGACAATAGCAGACAAAATACTATTGCTTTGTTTCGTGACACTTGAGTAATCAACCTTTATGTAGCTACAAGAGCTGGAAGGAACAAAAATGTGCAATGTCAACATGTGATAATTCACATAGTGGATCTGTTTACTTAATTTTCATTATAAACGTATTTAAAAGAAATGACAAGTGTTGAAGCCTTGCGCTTGGCAAACATGCATAACCGGATCGACAACATCCACCATTCAATGAGTTCAAGGGAAAAGGTAAGCATGTTGAAAAAAGAAGACCTGGAATGAACAGTTCACCTTTTTGGTTTTTTAATAAAATTATGCTATAAGATTTCTATTCATAAATTAGTTGTAAATTTGAAAACAAAATTGCGTCTAATCTTAATTCAAAGAAGTAATTGTGATTTTAGACTTTAATTAGTCTTAGAAAACAGACGTTCTTTCGCTCCTGGTACAAAGGAATGTCTGTTTTCATGCATGCTAGACTTTAATAGATTAAAGAATAGCCGAATATTTCCTGCTGCATTGCAGCGGACGTTCATCAATGCGCTAGGTATATTGCGCTATTTTATTCAAACTATGCATTCTCATTCATCATATTGATCTTTAGTTAGTCTACCCATAATTTTCTTAGCTTTGCTAGTAACAAATATTGATTCTATATGAACTTTGAATCAAAGGTGATACTTGCACGAAACTTACTAAACACGATGTTTGAAGGGAAGAAAACCCACGAATGGAGAGATGCTGTAGCAAAGGTTTCTGGAGAGACTGTGAGTATATAAAAGGTTGCCCTTAACGATCATTCACTATGTACTAAATACGTACTTACCATAAGCCATTTAATCTCAGCTCATACTCTTTGTGCTTTCATATGAGCAGGAAAATTAGATCAATATCGTAAATATTCCATTTTGTTCTACAGATTAATCAGTTGGAGCAAGTGTACTTTCTTTCAAGTTTTCAAGAAGAAAACTTTGTCCTTCTAGAAGAAATTTTAGTGGCATATGAAAAACTGGAGTTGAAAGGACAAAGGGCGACAGTGAAAACATTAAAAACTATTACATCAAATTGCCCGCTATATAAATTTAAGGGTTTGAGAGGTGATCTGATGGAACAATAAATACATGATCTTGTAGTTGTGCAAGATGATGGCGGGAACAAAGTATGTCCATTGGCTTTGTATGAGAAATTGATTGCCACTTTTGGAGAACGCAACGCATGGATAATGGACTTGTGTAGCAACACAGGTAAGTTTATGTACAGTTGAGTTTACGAAGCATTTTCCTCTAATACAATCACTCATGACACTGCATGACAACAGAGACAAGAGGATTTGAATTAAAATTGGGCCATTCTTTTTTCAGGTGTAGCCTCGTCAGCTGCAATAAAGCTTGGGTATGCCGGATTGCGTAGCATTGGAGAAGGACGAGGAAAAAGTCCGGGATATAAGAAGAAGACTGACGGAATATTGCATAAAATATGCAGAGGAAGATGATGATGATGACAATGACGATGACAATGCCACAAATGAAGTTTAGATAGAAAGCAAACCGATAAAATAAGGGTTTATGATTGTGATTTTCCATATTGTGTTCGGCTAACATATCGAAAATCACGATTTTTCATACGATACACTAGTACTATAGCTATTCCAACAGTATTTTGCTACTTAACAGGAAAATTATAAAAAAATATCAGAATGCCTAGGCCAGTAAATGATTTTAAGTTCTGGAGGCAAATTGCCAAGGGAAAAGGTCATTTTTTGAATCAACGCTTGGCACAGTGCTTAGTCTGAATGTATTTGTTAAGGTGACTCGACGGTGTCGTATTTATCTAGTCTTGCTATGAATTTTAATTTAATATTGATAATATTGCCGCAACGCATTTCACAATCCAACATCGACAGTGTGGCAAAATCTTTACCCAGTCGAGTCACCTTAACATGTATGTGTTGTTCTAGGATCATGGTAAGAATGAATAAATCATTTTGTGAGAAACTATCATGTCTAATAAGAGTTTGATTGATTCGGTTGTGTCTGCCTCAGAAATTTCCGAGGCAGAGTTTAATTGATTCGGTTGTGTCTGCCTCAGAAATTTCCGAGGCAGAGTTTAATTGATTCGGTTGTGTCTGCCTCAGAAATTTCCGAGGCAGAGTTTAATTGATTCGGTTGTGTCTGCCTCAGACATTTCTGAGGCAGAGTTTGATTGATTCGGTTGTGTCTGCCTCAGAAATTTCCGAGGCAGAGTTTGATTTATTTGGTTGTGTCTTCCTCAGAAATTTCTGGGGCAGAGTTTGATTGATTCGGTTGTGACTGCCTCAGAAATTTCTGGGGCAGAGTTTGATTGATTTGGTTGTGTCTGCCTCAGAAATTTCCGAGGCAGAGTTTAATTGATTCGGTTGTGTCTGCCTCAGAAATTTCCGAGGCAGAGTTTAATTGATTCGGTTGTGTCTGCCTCAGAAATTTCCGAGGCAGAGTTTAATTGATTCGGTTGTGTCTGCCTCAGACATTTCTGAGGCAGAGTTTGATTGATTCGGTTGTGTCTGCCTCAGAAATTTCCGAGGCAGAGTTTGATTTATTTGGTTGTGTCTTCCTCAGAAATTTCTGGGGCAGAGTTTGATTGATTCGGTTGTGACTGCCTCAGAAATTTCTGGGGCAGAGTTTGATTGATTTGGTTGTGTCTGCCTCAGAAATTTCTGGGGCAGAGCCGTTTGATGGTTCAATAGGTAATGAGCCTGATTTTAATTACAACGATCGTATTAGCAAATATATGATGATTCGGCCGGTTTTCGCTACCATACCTAAAATATTATCATAGCAAATTATCGATGGAAATTGTAATATTTGCTACTTTCCAAAATTGGCAAAATCATGAAAATAAATGAAATTCTTCTTAGACCTTGGCTGCGAATTCAAAAAATAGCAATTATCGAAATATTACTTAGGATATTCCCAAAATATTCAAACTTTAGAATGTTCTATACTGCTCTGGAACGTGTTCCAATCACGTTGTTGCGTGCATTGTCATTTACTATCATGAACATTAAAATGGTTTTCATATATAAACCAATTCGATAGCGAGAAAAATGGCCGGCCAATCCAATCGTAAATACTATCTGCGTACCTGACCTTGACTTGGCCTTTCAGAATTTACACCTTTTCGACTGGAAAGCCGGCATTTTGAATGAAAAATGATTGACTCTACTAACAATCTAACTAGCTTAACACATCTAAAGTAAGACATTATTCAAAGCAATTTACCATCTGTTAAGCTGTATTTGAATGTGCAACACTTGTCTGTTCGCCTTTTATTATGGCAAACACGTCTAGCATACGTATAATAATTGTTGAAAACCGTTAATATAAAGGGCACTTAACTTGGATTGGATAAAAACTTATCTATATGGCCCCGATAGTCTTCACGCTATATATTTTGTTCACTGACTACATTAATAATATTGAGAAAAAGATTTATTGAGTTCGTAGTCCTCCTTAGTAATTTCAATGGATATTGCGATAATAATAATAATAATAATAATAATAATAATAATTATTATTATTATTTAGACACGATAAGTTTTACATCGTTGCTGATGTGGTCGTGTATTTAATTACAAATATAATATCCCTATGATATATATCCTAATATCTCTTTCTCTCTACTCTCTCAAAACTGTCTGCCGACTCGCCTTTCGCTTAAGCGCAATCTACTAGTACTCCTACCCAAGATATAGATCTAGACATATTGCACTGAATCCAGAGAGGAATGGTTTGGGGGACAAAACAATGGATGTTGTTTGTTTTGAAGAAATAAAAAAGCGTGCAGCGTGCTGTGTGCAGTTATAAAGCACGCGGGGTTGGCAGAACACGAGAGAAGTGTTAGGAGAAGCATGACGCGTAGCGGACTCCACACAGCACCGCAAGCAAGTTTTTAATTTCTTTTATCAAATAAAAATTTCAATTTCTTTTTTCGATAGGAATGACGCAACTAAAAGTGCGTGCGCGTGCTGTATACTCTCATAAAGCAAACGCTCCCATCCAATCAGAACGTGAGATTAATAAGTTATTTTATAAAAGAAAAGGTTGCCTATTGTTTTGTCCCCCAGAGCTATTCCGCTAGGAAATCAATGCCTGACCCTTCTACAATGTTTACCGACCTATATCTAGATCACTTATGCAGCAAAGTCGATCATCAATCGATACCAAGATAAATCTCCCCTCACCTGCTCTATGTGAATGTTTCATTGGATTATAATCCAACTTAAACTCCTCATATCCCATTGATCAATACAACTAAACGCTAGACAATACTACGAGACCTTATCCAACCAAGGTGTGATAAAAATCTAATCTTTCCCGTTAATAGCACAGTAGTGGGGAAAATACGAGAAAAAATATCAAAAAACACTCTCTATGGTGCTCAGTTGGATATAGATTTTGTATCACTCTTCTTCTTTCAATGGACAAAACATAGGGTTGTTTATATTAACAACTACAGTCAAACATTCGCTCTCGCATTTATTTGGCGCAAGAAACAGAAAGCGACAGAGTTGAACGTCGACTTTAAGGTAATTAGTTTGTCGCAGCACCTTTTAACTCAAAGGCAGCTAGCCAAAATTTAAAAATATCTTATTTTATTGTTTCATACTCTAGGTCACTCCAGCCAACTGTCCAGCTAACTACTTCATTACGTACGTAGCTAAAAGAGGATTTCTTAAAATTCTTTAACATTTAGAGTCAACGTTGGTGTAAATCTTCTTCATCGCTAAGCGTTTTTCTTCAGCTAATGAATGGTATTAGTAACATTTCTTGTTTTGCGCTTTTAAATTTGGCAAAGACAGGTCTATTTATTGTTCATTTATGATAAAATCTGAATTCTATCGATTTCCATATCTTCTTATCATTTTCATCTTAAAATATCCCAGACTATACAATCAGTAAACTCTCTTTTCTGAGGATTTACTTTCGGCTTTCCTTCATTTTTATCATATCTATATATTTTTATATCTTTATTCATATATTTTTGATTATATATGTTGAATAAGTGAAGATTTCATTGAGT
Source organism: Actinia equina (assembly GCA_011057435.1). NCBI lineage: Eukaryota > Metazoa > Cnidaria > Anthozoa > Actiniaria > Actiniidae > Actinia > Actinia equina. Next base: position 317,602 of record WHPX01001309.1, on the reverse strand, counting down.
TGGTCACCGTTAAATGGTATTCTAAGGCAAACATTGCATTAAGAAACTTGTAACGACTTTAAAAATACAAATGCTTCCAACTTTTCGCCACTTTCCTGTGCAAATTGAACCTTGAAAGAACCTCTGGACAGCTTTCTTGGTTGATCTAAGTCAGTGGTGTGCACGGCTAACACACTCGACTTTGCGGAGGAAGGAAAAGCGAAGACCTCGAAGGAAACCTTCAAATGGAGCCCTCTCTTTCAGTATTATTTTTAGATCGAAAGATCAATGAAAAAAAAAGAATAAAATAAAATAAAAAAGGACTTTATTTTTCGTGTTCAAAATACGAGTAGTTTTGAGTATATCATTACAAGGCAGTACTTACAAAATACGATGCTACGCAAGCAGCTGAAGGTAATGAAAATTAAATTTAAGGAATAAAACTAAGAACTATCATTTCAATATCATGTCTATAACTTAAGTTTCTTTCGTTAATATCAGCATTGTCACGATTCACGTTGATAATGACGAACAATTTTGCCCTTAACCCTGTTTTTCAGCTAAATATATTTTTTAATACCAGAGTTATAATTGTGTGAACTATCTTATTTCCAGCATGTTGCTTGAGAAACATGTCTTGATCTTTGGGACAATTCTCATCCATGTTCCTGGCTTTCTAGCCGTCCTATCCGTACCACAACAGCCGTGTCGCTCACCTTGTATAAGGAATGCGTTATTCAAGGAACACGAAAAAGGCAAGTTGCAATATTTTAATTCTAAAAAAAAAAAAAAAAAAGATTTGAGTTTTTTTGACTACGTCTCACTCTCTGGAGAATAATTAAGATCTTTGTTTTGGTACGAGTTGTATCTAATTCGGCTTGTCTTCACTTATTGGCAACCGTAATACATATTAAATAACGTTTTGGCTGTGAACTTTTATTGAAATTTTTAATTTGGCACCTTTCTTTCGAATATCAGAAAGATACTTTGGTGAGTGATTATTAATGTATCAAAGATTATTTCAACAAAGTTCCAGCTCGAACGGAAAGAGTTTTGATTTTGGAGCGATTTTTGTTCCAGTGCCCCTTTAAACACAGAAATTATACTCTGGAATTGATAGGTGGTTTGCAATGAATTGAAAAACATTGCAGCTAAGCTAAGCTTAGAAGGTGTATTCAGATGGATGAATGGATGGATGGACTAGTAATTAAGGTGGCTGCCTACAGTTTGAACGTTCGATTTGAGCCCACGATGTGCGCGCGCTCAAAAACCGCTGAAAAATCTACAAGATTTTAACGAAGAACCATACGCGTTTTGAGCTTCAACAGGGCAAAACCCTCAATTTCTGCACGGGACTCTCTATTTTTTAATAGCTCATTCGAAAAAACTCCTAAAAATCTAGGTTATATCGACATTTTAAGAAAAAGTTTAAATCAGCAACACACGAAAACGTAGATTTTTGTAGGGATCTTTGTTCGACTTTATAAAATTTTCAAGAGCTCCAAAACTGCAAAATATGACAAATCAATTTATCTCTTTGTCTTTTTGTCGAAAATATCCATGTATCATAGTAGAATGATTGACTAGCCGTCATTCGTGCAATCATATAGTCTGCAAATAACTATTATCTTATGAATCTTAATTTTTTCTAAATTTAAATCAATTTCCAAATTGATTAATTTATATTGATTTAGATTTTGTTCTACGAGGACACGTTATTGCCACATTGCGTGTCCCCTCACCCCTCTATTGTACATACAAATGCATCGAGGAGCCACGTTGCAGGTCCATCAATTGTGAACAAATCATCACCAACAAACCAACCATAATTTGCGAACTGAACTACGAAACAAAAACAACCAAGCCTGCATTCTATGTGCGAAGGACTGGGCATACATACCATGATGCAATGGGACCCGGAAGTGGATGGTGTGACAGTGTTTGTCCTACACCTTACAACACATTACTTTGTCCCGCTGGCTTCTCGGGGGCAGGTTGTCAAACACCAAGTAAGTATGAAATTTCAGATTTTTAAAGTGCTACTACGACGAAAATCGCTCAAACTTGGATTCAGCTGAAACTTCCTAAAAATACTCTTTAAAGGTCCAGTAATCACTGTATGAAGTGTTTTCTTGATATTCAGGACGAAAGTATAATATTTTTACGATTATTTTTTGGAGTCTGTGACGTCATACACTCAACATCAAACATTGCTACATATATTTCTTTGTATATAAATCCTTAATTTATTTTATTCCTATGAAGCCCAAAGGGTAGCTAATGTGCTTATTTCACATTACTTGTGACTATAATTTATATTTTGGGGTGTTTGGGTATTTCTTTCTCCCTTTACTACTGATATTTTGATCATAAACTACAAAGAAATGTATGGAGCGATGTTCGATATTGAGTGTATGACGTCACAGACTCCAAAAAATAATCGTGAAAATATCATACTATCGTCCTGAATATCGAGAAAACACTTCATACAGTGATTATTGGACCTTTAAAGAGTATTCTTAGGAAGTTTCAGCTGAATCCAAGTTTGAGCGATTTTCGTCGTAGTAGCACTTTAAATGCCGATAGCTTCATAGTTTTGCAACGTTGCTAGAATGTCATTAATATATAGAAAATATGATATTACTTGAACTGGGTAAGCAGGACTGTAAGCAGGTAAGACGAAACTGCTTTATACAAGTTTGTTCTACGAGAATTAAGTAGGTAAAACTGAAAATCCTAACCTTTGTTGCGAATATTTGCACCTTCGACAGTGAAGTCCTGTAAAGACTGGCTCAACCACGGCTTCAGCAAAGATGGAATATACCATGTGGTCCTAGAAAGCCACAAAACGTTTCCAGTCTTCTGTGATCAAACGACGGACGGTGGGGGGTGGGCTGTGATTCAAAGGCGGGAAAACGGCACGGTTGATTTCTATCGTGGATGGAACGAGTACAAAATCGGTTTCGGTGACCTGAACGCAGAGTTCTGGCTTGGAAATGATCTTATTCATATTTTAACTACTTCTGGTGAAACAGAACTAAGGGTGGAACTAGAAACATTTGCAGGCGAAGAAGCTTATGCGAAATACAAAAGCTTCAACATTTCGAACGAAGAGAGTAATTACACTCTAAGTGCCTCTGGGTACAATGGCACTGCTGGGGATTCTCTTGGGTTAGAATCCGGAAATACCGTCATGAATACCATAAACAATCAGATGGCGTTCTCAACATGGGATAGGGATCATGATGAACACAGTGGAAATGGGAGTTGTGCACTAGAGAACAAAGGAGCTTGGTGGTTCAATAGCTGTTATTGGTCACATCTGAATGGTCCATACAAGGGTCAAGGAGAGAAATATGGGATAAATTGGTACTCTTTTCTCGTGTCTAACTACGAGAGTCTTAAAAAATGCAGTATGAAAATAAGACCAGCAGCATGATCAGCCATTTTTACAGTGCGACGCGACTAACCATGGCAACCAAACTCATGTTCTTTTTACTAGTTAGATAATTTGCATTTGCACGTGAGTTACTCATCGTGACCGCAAATATATATTCTAAATTATTCCGTACTCTTTGCAACAAAAACTTGAATAAATGGCTAGAATGAATTTGCGTAGGAGATACCTATTTTAGTCCTTTTGCTGGCCAACACTGGACACGTTCGTAAAAATCGAATTACAGTCGCCTCTGTAATTGTATTGGCATGAAAAATTAGTTGAAGAAAAAGAAATAACATAAAGGGGAATGTCCTGCAATGTGCTCAAAACAAGGCAGCTTCAGATGAACACCATCGCAGGAGTAGAAATTAGCCTTTGTATGCCAGAAACCTCTATGACCCCAATAAATTACATAAGGAATTGGCTCCAAAACGACGCGTAGATAACGGGTTAAGAGATCGACTTTTTGGTTAAAAGCTGCTAACGCCTCCCTATAGATTGTTTGGCACACACAAACGCGCTCAACCCCATATTTGTCATGCAATAAACGAACTTTCCTCAATACCAGAACCCACTAATACAGGGGTAAGATTCATTGGCACAAGTTAGGTCATTTGTTCCAATTTGTAAGATAACAATGTGGGGTCGAAAAGACTCTACAACATGTAGGTCATAATGGACAGGTTTTTTGAGAGTTCTGCCCCCAACACCGTGCCAACTTACAATTACATTATTCTTGCAGTGAAAATAGAGGCCGTAAGATCGGAATTGCGCTGGATGAAGTCGTGGAGACGACGAAAAAAGGAATGTCCCAGAATAAGAATGCGCTTTTCAGCCATACCTTACACAGTTAGGGTGTAAAAGTAAAAATAACTTGCCTTATAATTTTAAGAGAACCTGCTCGACTGCGAGAATAATAGGAAAGAGGCATAATCCTCGTGGTAGAAAGACGCGCCTTAAGTACTGCTACGTAATAACAGTAATCATATCCTATTGGTCGACTTGAGATATGCGTATTCATCTAGTTGGATCACCGGATCTAACAACAGTATATATAATGTTTCGACACAAATGTCATTATGCTGTCAACATAATGTTCTGTTTATTTGCAGAAGCTTTTATTTTTTTGCAGCAACTTTAATTTATTTTCAACGATCATGATTTCTTTGCAGCAGCTTTTATTTGTTTGCAGTTGTCCCCTATTGGCCACCGTACTACTCTTCCGTATGAGCATATAAATGTCGAGAAAAGAATCTGCAATATATATATATATATAATTCAAACTTTAAAAAGTATCTACATTTAAATTAGCCGGTGGAAAGAAATCTATAGATCTATAAAAATGTACTAATTGTAGCTAAATAGTATCATCGAAGCAATAAAAAAGTTGGGCTACTTTTCATACGTTTGGTTCTATCTTTTGCGCTTGCGTAGTCTCGACATAATGTATGGCAGGGGGGGGGGGGGGGGTAAAATTTAGGGGGGACCGGAAAATTTTGAACACAGAAAATCATTATACAAATTGAGAATTAGTAATCACGACCTTGAAATCGAAAAGGGAAGATATTCAAGGGAATACAAAAAAAACAGAAGAAAGGAAGTGCTTCCATTGCCCAGATAGTCGGCAGAAGATGAGGGGCACTTCCTTCTTCACTGACACTATAATCAAATCTAAGAGAAGAACTCTTCGAGGACATGAATAACATCAACAGTAATTCTCTTTTTTTTAAATGAGAACGAGTTCTTTTTGCTATTTATGCGTCCACTCAAAAGGATAGCAGCAGCAATAGCAAAATACGCCCACAACTGCTTTATAAAAAGATCACGTACAAGACAGAAATAATATAGAATTTGGTCTTCTTACCAAAACTAGGCACTAAATAGTAACTATACTAGATAGGTTAAATAGGTGAATCTATTATAACATAATAAAAATTACTATAAATCAACAGTTATAGCCTATATACATTTATTCGGGTAAAATTTCTATGTATATTCTAATACTTGATACCGAATGAAAAAGTCTGTCTGTCTGTCTTTCAAATATTCTATGCTATGAATATTCGATTTCTTGGTATCAATCAGCTGAATGAACCTAATAATTCTAGTGAATACCATTACCAGCCTACAACGACAGGCAAGCACTGCCTAGACTGATCTCAATAAAAGATTTGCATCAGGGGCAATCTCTTGCCGCCTTCCATGTTCAATTCAATTATCCATAAGTTCTTCCATTGAATAACTCGTCATACAGCTGGTAAAGATTCCACACGAGACCGGAAAGGTTTGCTGATTGGTTGTCGCGTTAGGTAAATAAGATCCATATAGCAGAATTTGAAGAGCGCAATCGACTCATACAGAATTTCTGCTTCAATTACAATTTCCGAGTTAATTGCTCTTTGCCAGGTTAATTTGCTGTTTAGTTCTAGTAAATCAAAAGTAAATTTCATCTGCGTCTTTAGTCGTGCACGGACTTTGATCAAACCAGAGGTTGTTTCAAGATTCAATATAATGATTTTTCTTTGGCGTAGAAGTAGTTTGTCAGTTCGATGCATTCAAGCTACCAAAATGAGATCGAAGAAGCGTAGCTGAAATCGTTTTTTTCTTTACTTGAGTGCATGGAAATAATTTTGTCCCAAAAAATTCTTCACATGCGCAGTACTGATTATTCATGATTTTGATTCACGATTTTCACTAGAATAATCGGCTTGACTATAGCTTTTCTTTGTAAGATTTTCTTGAACCCAGTTCTATAACTGGAGCTCTGGAAAGCGTATACCATGGGATTCAGACTCGAGCTGAGAGTAACGAAAATTTCGAACACTCTCAAAATGATGGAGTAAACTCTTTCATCCTGAACAATACTTTGGCGGTCTTTGGTTACTAGATAAAGCATTAATACAGCATAGGGACCGAAGCAGACGTAGAACACGATAGTTACTGTCATGCAAAGTTTCGCCAGCTTCTTTTTGATAATATCATCTCTTACTCCCGTATTGCCCGCGCAGATAGTGTTAGTAACAAAAAGCCCATAGATAATCTGAAAATAGCAGAATGAAAGAACAAAGAATGGTAGAATACCAAGACAAATGATAGTACTAGCTACTTGGATCTTTAGTTTGCTCACTAGTTCAAGGCTAAAAGGACAGAGGCATTTTTGGTAGCGTTCGTTGAATCGATTCTCGAAAAAGTCAGGAATGCTGATGATGATAGCAAGCACCCAAACGCCATTCAGCACAAAAGGAAGAGTTTGCTTCGTGATTTTGAACTGCTTCATTGTATTCACTAGCGCATTGTAGCGCTCAATTGCAAGTAACATTAGCGTCAAAATAGCAGCAGCTAGAGCAATACTGATGATGGCATTTCCCGTGTAGAACTCGCATAACAGATCACCAACAGCTCCTCTTGGGTGAACAGAGTAAATTAAGAATCCAAACGAACGCGGATTCCACAGAAGAATGACAATATCTGCAGCAGCAAGATTTACCAACATAAAGTTTGTCGTCGTGTGCATGGGGCGTGTTCTTCTGACAACGCTAATTACGAGGGAATTTCCAATGATTCCGATTACTGCAATTATCATAAAAGGAAACGCGGAGCCAATGTCTAGAGCGTTAATCGAATATACAGGGAAATCCTGATCGCTTTTGGAATGATTTCTATCCATGATTCGCTTTTGGAGTGTCGTGTCTCTCTTCTTCCATCTAGACCGTCTCAGTGTAGCAAAAGAGTGGATTCGGACTCAAACATTCATAGTACAAAACTTAGTGTCGCAATGTTGTCGCCGTTTGAAGAAAAGCCTCTGGTTAGTTGGATATATTAAAACAAGTAAAGCTAAATACGTTTCTAATGCAAGGCTTGCTGGCATTTTAAAGCCACTTCAGACCTGAGATAAGCTAAAGTCATTGCTGCATTGTAACTTTAAGCCACTTAAAAAAACAGTTTCCATGAATATTTTCAACTTGTCATTAACTTTACAATAAGTGCCAAAGGACGTATTCAAAGGCAATTCTCAATTCAGTGAATGCGTTCAATATACTTGTTTCCGATAGCATCTTCAATTTCTCATTAAACCATCGATTTCCTCATTGGTTGGGGGTTCCGTGTTGTCTAGCTTAATTGCTTTTTGCAGTAGCATCCACCAAGCTGAATGAGATTAGATAAAAACTTCTAGAGAGCATTAAGCGACCAAGAATCAAAACTCGTAGACTTGTATTCTCTGAAGTTTTCACTTCCAACAAAAATATCAAGTGGGTTTTGTTTTTCGAAAGTTCAGTATTAACTTCAGTAAATTGTATTAGCACTTTGCTTAAAGGTTTGCGATAGAAATATGATATTTCGTCAGATAAAGCGACACATGTTGTCAGTTATTCTTCTAAATAAATACTCTGTTAAATACGAAAATATATTCGTAAACTATTAACTATTAATATTAAATTAAAAAAGAAAACGGAAAAAACATTCGTAAAAGAATTAGTAAATATATGAAAGAAATATTACATAAATACTCTCAAACACCTTAAGAGGTATATAACCAAATGCGCAAAGAAAAAAGTTATATAAAAAGGTAATTCTAGCTACAACTACTGACGCCAAAAAAATACGAGCCACTAACCGATTAGATTTATTCTGCTAATCAATTGATGTAAGTTCAATATCTGCAAGTGAAGAAATATCAAGAAGAGATCAACGAATTCGAAATATCTCAAGAGGGGCGCACACACAGGAAGGAGAACTTGCATAATGAAATAATATTGCAGATACCGGCCAAAACCATTATAATCACAGTGGGTATAAGATCCCTTTTTTAGAACTAGGGTATTAGGCGTCGTTCCTAATGAGAACTCTTCAGCTTGAGCGTAAAGTTTCCCGATTTCAGGCACGTATCATTCCATATAATATCATTTCTTTGTTTAATGGTTGCGCACGAAAAGACAAATCTATTTGGGCACAACACAAAAAGGGAACTTTATTCTCAAGAGAATGGCAAGTGGTCTGGAATGGAAAAACGTTACGCCAAAGCAATTAAAACTGTGTCTTATTTTCCTTGTTCGTGTTTAAAAGGTATACGCTATAAAATCAATATTCAAGATCTAGGTTGTTCAACTTCGTCATAACAAACGGAAATCAAGAAAATTAAATTAAATTCAAAACTAAAAAGAGCACCTACCACCTACTGTCTGCGCTGTTACAGTAGACCAATACTATACACTTACTGGATTCATCCGATCCCATTATGGCAGAATATTGCAACAAACCGGTCAAGCCAAATATTAAAGTCTAGACTTAAATATCTGCCATAATGGGCGAGGATGAATCCAATGGGTGTTTTATTATGGTGTTTTCGGTTTTTTTTAGCGCCATAACACTGCCTTTTTTAGCATTCCAATAGCTTGCGGCCCTTGCAAAATAATAAATCGCCACGTGACTAGGATACAGAGATGTGATTGGATGATTATTTGTAAGTTATAATTAATTTCAAAAATTAGTTTTATTTTCTATTGAAACACGCGTTTTCAACCCTTGATATTAAATTCATTTGTTTGAAGTGCATCCATATTAATGTTTCATTTCAAGGGTTACTGTTTAATTTAGCAAAAAAGAATTATATCTCTGTACAGTAATATATACACGCGGGGAACTAGCAAGCAGTAGCTGAGTGTTTCTCATGCTTCTTGAGAGCTCTAGAGTCCCCAGAGTGTTTATTAAGGATCTCACCGAACTGCGGCGACACGTCAAAAATGTGTCTCGTTTATTAGCACACAACCCTAATTCGACTTCTCACACGCCTACTTTTGTTACAGGCCTGCGTTCGAGCGTAAAATTGTAGAATCGTAAATACCTTACAGGCAATGTGCTAGATCCGAGACAACCTCGTTCCCAGGGTCCTCTCGGCCGACTCCAATTCAATATGGCGGTCGTCGGGGAGAAGACCCTGGTGTTGGCTGGTATCACGTGATCAAAATCTCCAAGATTTCTGGAGATTTTGATCACGTGGTTCTCGTTTCAAAATGGCGGCCCAGTGATAACATAAGTGCCGATTTTAAACGATGGTTGGATCAAAAGTAAGATGTAAACTGGAGTTATGCATGCATTTATCCTATTTCGTGGTTTTGAGGAGGAAAAAAGCTAATGCTTGCGGCTACAAATACTTTTGCAATGATGAGAGAATATGTGATATCGATGTGAAAATGTTGATGCTGCAACCTTTATTAAATTATACTTCCATTGCGATTTGTTCCTTGTGTTTCTTCAACCACGTACAAAGTTCACCCATATCAAGGCCTGTTAATGGCGACATTTCAATATGACTGAAACTGCGATGGCTCCTGTTTGGCTTGATTTGAAAAGGACGGAGTTTTCTCAAGTCTTTAAACATCACATCTTCATCGCCCTTTGAACTTCTGGTGGAATGAGACTGTGAAACTTTGTGAAGACTTGTGTTCTTGTCGAACAAAGAAACAATTTGCTGAATACCAGCTGCTGCTTTGGATGCTCGTAACATTGCCTTTTTCGTTTTGTTGGCTCCCATTCCTTTGACAACACTCTTGCACGTTCGATTGCAAATTTCTTGTGCACAGTCACACTCTATATTTTTTCCTTGCCCACCGTTCCAGTTGACAAACCTTATAATAATGATAATAATAATGTTTATTGAAATAACTTGGAGAAAATAAACGATTATATAAAAGAAGGTACAAGAGACAGTTGACAAACCTTCCCCATGCGGTGTCGGACAAACGCAGACCGCAGACTGCAGACTGCAGACTGCAGACTGCAGACTGCAGACTGCAGACTGCAGACTGCAGACTGCAGACTAGATATATTTAATAATAATTATCGTTTTGAATTTGTATCAATTTGTATTGTATTTCCCCCCCCCCCCCCTTACAAACCTATTAAATTGCAAATTATATAATAAAAATATAAAAGTATATAAAGGTACCGAACTATTTGTTCAATCAATGACCTAGATTTACAAAGAATGTCACCCTTACACAAAACATTCATAAATACCAATTTGAATTTAAATGTTGTTTAACTATTTTTAATTGACAATATTAATTGACATTTCATGTGATAGAAATTAGTAGTAATATTCAGAGTCCAAACTGCACTACATGTATGATTGTAAAACGTTTGTAAACAAACTTTGTACAATATCCTTTGTTTAGCATTTGACAGATAAACTGTTTCCACGCTTTCCACATTTCTATGAGCGATATATTTATCCAGGGCTGATAGGGACAATTTCCCCCTCCTCCCCTCCTCCACAGGCCCCCCACCCCTTCCCTCCTCCCCCCTCCCCATTTGGGCCGCTACGCAGGCTACAACCGTCAGTAAAACTCACAGCCGTCAGAGCTACCGAGAGCGTTGTCACTACGTTAATATATCAAATAACAGCTGACGACGTAACAGATCAAACATAAACCAGACCCATTACCTGAATTAAGTAAATCCACAAGCCATTTTGCCAGGCAAATCCAAGTATAGAAAATAAGCACCAAGACTATGAACACGTACTATATAAAGGTGTATACTTAGGAAAAGCAAAAAGATAGTATGTTGCTTTTCGTTGACAATTCGTACGGTCAATTACAATAAATATTATCTTTCTTAATGACATGTCCTTTATAAGGTCAATTGAACTCAAATTTATATGGTAAAACAAATCATACCACACAAACCGTACAAGCACCGGAAGTCACCACATAACAATGGCTAAATCATAAGCCATATCGCCAGGCAAAGAAGAAAATATATAAACATCTTTACAAGTATATAGAACATGATATAATGAACATTTATTTTAGAGATGTATACTTACGACTATTTTCATTGTAACGCGCTGAACGAGACAACAGTGGCGACAGTGTTCAATAACACATATAGTTCGGTACCTTTATATACTTTTATATTTTTATTATATAATTTGCAATGTAATAGGTTTGTAAGGGAAAAAAAATACAATACAAATTGATACAAATTCAAAACGATAATCATTATCAAATATATCTAGTCTGCAGTCTGCAGTCTGCGGTCTGCAGTCTGCGGTCTGCGTTTGTCCGACACCGTTCCCCATGTCAGTCTATGGGCCATTTCTTCAGACAGTATTGCTTTCACCTGTGCAATGCTCACAAACATTTCTAAAGCATATTTAGAAAATGAATTAAAGCGTTTGAAATACAGGAGAAGTCTTTTCTTGTTGATGTTGTTTCTGTCTCCATCACCCTCTGCACATGTGTCCACTAGCTGCATCAAGAAAACAGCCAACTCCAACAAGTTCAATCCATAATATCTGTATGATAATGAGGATTACCCAAAGTGTTAGTTACTATATAATCTGAATTTTATTTTATTTTCGAATTAGGAAACAAAAGGGAAACTGTGTTTTATGACATAATCAGCTACCTGACTCTGTCCACAGCTTGTAATTGATCTTTTTCTTCACTGTTTATAGAATCTTCTGGATCTTCAAGCACTTCAACTGGAACTGATGCATAGTCATGTTCTGATTGAATGTTTTGTACAGTTCTTGCCTGTTTCTTTGCTTCTTTATATTGCCAGATTTCCTCACGATCAGGGTCAGCCATTACAAACTCATCCACAAACGCACCAATTACTTCATCAAAGTATTGCTTCTTCTTTGTTAGAGGTAAATGAAGAATGCCATTTGGTGGGACATGCTTAGTAGGTTTCTCTTCCACAGAATTCATTCCCCAAAATTCCATTGCTGCCTCGATAAGGTATGCCTTTCCAGTGCTGATTATGAATTGTTCACATCCCTCATAAGACTTTGTTACTTTTTCTGGTGTTACATTTTTGCGGTTCAATCTTTCTCTGAGTACTTTAGAGTTCCAACTTCTCTCACTGATTCGGGTTTGTATAGCTGGCGAAATACAAGCTGTAAAAAAAAATATATGTATGTTTTAAAAAGTTCCTTTTACTTATAAACTTTTCTCTCCATTTACAAGCTAGAGTCTTTCTCTTGAATGGGTGAAAGATTATGAAATCATTCATCCAAACTCATCGTAAGAAATTATTTAAAAGTGGGTTCAAGAAAGATATTACTAATAGGTATTTTAGTTTTGTTCAAAAGTCCTAGGTAATATAAATGGTTGATAACCTTCAAATCTAGACTTTTATATCACTTAATATGACAGTCATAAAATAATCTGCCTTCATCTGATAGCTTTGAGATATTTAAAACAAATAAAGGTCAAAATAATTTTATTACCTAATATATATGGAAGTGAAGACTGTAAAATCATGAAATAGTGTTGAATCTAGCAAGCACTATCAACTGCAAAATCCTTGTTTTGTATAGTTAGTTTTATTATACAGATCAAAAGTAACAAAACAAATCCTTTTGTTTTCATGATCTTTTCATTTTCATTGTAATGACTACAAGCTAAAAAAGTAGTTATTAAATGTTAAATATATTATTATGTACCTGAAGAAAAGACATCTTGGTGTGAAAAAACTCTACAGGAAAGGGGCAAACATGATCAAACCTATCTTTAGCTGTGTGACATCCTTGGCGCAAATCCTTTGCTCCAACAAAACGAACTCTTGTCATTTGATCTCCTCCAAAAGGAACAGAGATGTCTTTCATGTGGTCATTTGCATCATTCTTGTTGAAATGACCACCTGGTTGATCAGGAGCTGAATGGGAGTCTTGTAAAGATTCATATGCTTGTGCTGGTCTGGTATTAGGAGGTAACTGAACAACTCCTGCTTGTGTATAAATGTGTTCAATTATATTCTCATATTCACAAAGAATATCTACAACATCATCATAATGCTTCTCATCCTTTAACTGCATTGTCAAAGGGACGATGGTTGATTGTTGAGACATTTCTTTCTGATACCTGTGCTCAATGTGATTTGGTATAACAGACTTCATAAAAAAGAGAGAAGGGATGTAAGAGACTAATACTCTACCGACTAAAACCTTGAAATCTTCACGAAGTTTACTTGTCTCATCGTCACTGAGAAGGAAGGCATGGTTGGGAAGAGTCTTTATATCCCTTTGTGGAGAAGCATTAGAAAGACCTGCACATAACTCTTTCCACCATAAGACTTGAGGCGAAATAGTGAAGATCTTCATTTTGATTACCGGTATCCTTTCTCATATCATGTGGGTGAATTCTTAAGTCCCAATTATCTCCTGTACCTTGATTTTTTTTTCCTTGTTTAACTTCTTCAATAACTTTGTCAGCAAAATGTCCACCAATGATATCGAGCAGAGCTAGCTTTCTGCTGTGACTCAAGGAAAACCCCAACTTTTGACATCTACTTATAAGCTAGAAAAAAAATATAAAAAACTAAATATCTATAAAACTTAACTAAGAATTAAGCACTGTGAGCACAGTACCCATGCAGAAGTAAACTGCAGCCATATTTCTTTGAAAAAGGAGCAGTAGGTTTAAAGGAAAGGGGGAATTAGTTTTTTCTCTAAAAAGTAATATTTATGTTTATGATTGGATATTAAATGGTTCATTGTAATGGTACCCTTTTTTGGTAAATACTACATTACAAGTTAGGGAAAGGTCAAAAATTAGAGGGGAGGAGGGCTGGTGCATTTTATTTTTGGCCTGTATATTCTTTAGTGGCCCTCCCTTTCCTTATATATAAAAAAAATTGGCCCTCCCCTTAAGACTTGCACAATTCTTTCTTGTCCTCTCTTTTAGCCTGCATGAAAAACAATCACCCTGCCACATTTGCACCAGCCCTCCCCCTATAAATTTTGGACCTGTCCCTTATATGATTTACCTGCTTCTTAGCATTTCCTTCTGATAGCAAAACAGTATTGATTCTTTGGATCAAACTCAACTCATGGTTTCTTTGTTGAAGAAGTATTCCATAGCAGAGACAAAGAGGTGGAACAGAACTTTTTAGATTTGACTTCTTAACCACTGTTGTCATTACATCATGAAGAATTGGACAGCGACTTGACATGTCATTCAGTATTTTATCCCAGTCCAAGTTTACCATGTCTTGGAAATCCTTCTGTCTGAGAAGTGATGGATTCTTTCTAGAACACAGCTTTGTACAATCTGCATCCAGCTGCTGGAGTAATTTTGCTTTTATTTGTACCTATAATTATAGTAGTAGTAGTAGAAGTAGTAGTAATGATAATAACGAACCACAAAATTAGAATGATTGCTATTTGAAATAAAATAAACATAAAATATACTTTTAAATATAAAAAAATTAAAGATATAACAGTAATGTGATACCTTTAGTGATGTAATGTTCCACATAGTTGCCACTATAACTGAAGGTAATCTTGTTTGCACCGCATTCAAGATTTTTGACAACAAGTCATTATCCAGTGGAAAATCTGCACGAAGGCACTAAGAAACACACACAATCATTAAAGATGATGATCAACTTCTGACAATAATTCAAGCGACACTGACGACAATAGACTAGACGACAAGATTTATAGACTGGGAAATACCTCATTATCGTCCATGCCGTTGATTGTCTTATTAGAAGTCGTTATTTGCCTAGCATTGTCAGAGCTAGCACCAACTTGGCTTAATTTGCTATGTTTATTTGAATCTCTTTCTAACTGTAGAGTCGACGTTGTACACGGTAAAAGGCTTCGCGCTGTAGTAGTGTGCCTTTCTACTGGACGGGTCTTTTGTTTAGGCTCTGCACCAGGCGAAATAGCTTTACATCTCTTTACTTTGACATCATGTCTCAATTTAGCTTGTGTATCCATAACAGCAACTTTAAACTCGTAGAATTTAAGCAACTTCGTCTCACAGTTACGGCAAATGTTGGCGGGAAAGCCCTCATCATCTTCTACACGAATGCCTAAAACATAACTGATTTTTCTAGAAAATTCTTTACTTTCACCTGTCTTACTAAAGATATTTGTAGATCTATCGTAGTCCTTGGATTGCAAACAGAGCCTACAAACTCTGTTTTCGTATTTTGAGTAAACTTTTACAGGTGTTTTATCTGACATACTGAGAGAAAGAGAAATACAGAAAGTATTATGGAATATGGATGTGGAGTTTTCTCGGCAATGGGTTTTCCTAGCCGATTGGACCAATCATAGTTGACGTTGAAATCAATGAACCAATCAGATCGGACTTTGAATTCCCGCTCAAATATGTGTTTTTTGGATCAGTGTGCTAGAGATGTCGACCTCTTTGGATTTTTTTTTTCGTGGGATTCGTTACGCTTTGGATTGTTCTGGCTATGATAATTTATTTCTTAAAGTTCAGCAAGTAAAAATCATAGAATCTCTGCTGTTGGGAAGGAATACCGTCGGAGTTCTTCCTACTGGGTATGGCAAGTCTGTCATTTTCCACCTCTTGCCGTACTTGTTCGACCATCAAAAATCTGTGAAAAATAGCATCGTTATCGTTATAGTTCCATTGGATGCCATCATTGAAGATCAAGTCCAAAGCCTAAAGTTAAGAGGAATAAAGGCAGGTATTCTGAAAACTGCGAAGATTAAGTACAGTGACACGGTAATAGAGCAAAGTTCACCAAGTGACTCGGACAGTGAAAAAGAGTGTTCTCGAGTTCTTGAACATAACATTACGGATCAGGGTGAGTTCCAGAATATTAAACATGGCGACATACGACTTCTGTTCACACATCCCGAAGCATTTATTTCTCATAAGGACGGGAGAAAACTGTTATTGTCAAACACGTTTCAAGATCAAGTCGTATCATGTGTCATAGACGAAGCCCACCTTGTTACTGAATGGGGATCAGAATTTCGTCCTGCTTTTAGTAAGCTTTCACAGCTAGGATCTTTGTTCCCATATGCACCAATATTGGCGCTTACGGCAACTGCCCCACCCAAACATATAAAAGAACTCGTAAAAACTCTCATACTTGATGACCCTCTCGTATTTGTTGGTAATCTCGATAGACCAAACATTTTTATCGAAAAAGGAAAAAGAAAACCCCAATCCCTTGGTGAAGAGAGCTATGATGTGCTTCATCCTATTGCTGAAAATCTGAAGATTCAGTTGACAGAATATCCGCTTACAATAGTATACTTACCTTTGAAATGGTGTGGTTATGCTTTTAAATATTTTTTGAGAATTCTAGGAGAGAAAAGTTACTTACATGACAAGGAAGGAAGGAAACCAGAAAACTGTCTGTTTGCCCAATATCACGCTTCACAGACAGAACTTATGAAGCAAGAAATTTTGGGTCAGTTAAGTGGGAAATTGGAAAAAAGTAATATTTGAGTAGTTTTTGCCACAGTAGCTATTGGACTTGATGTAAACATACCAGATGTAAGATGCATAATTCACGTTGGTGTTCCAAGAACACTAGAATCATATTACCAAGAAATTGGAAGGGCAGGCAGAGATGGCAAACCAGCTACTGCAACAATGTATTACAATGGATCTGATATTGCAAGAAATGTTCCAGGAATGACACAGTCAATGCGTGAATTTTGTTTACTTACTGACAAGTGTCTCAGAAAAGCAATCATAAACTATTTAGGCTCTGACGTAGCATTCAGTGGTCTGCCACATTTGTGTTGCAGCAACTGTGCTAAAACTTGTACATGTTTAGTTTGCAATTCAAATGTGATGATATCATCTTCTCCTGATAATTCACCTAAACAAGTGAGGGTAGTTTCTGAAAGTCAAAGAATTCAAATTTCTGATATGCTGAAAAACTACAGACTGAAGCTTGGTGCCCAAAGGAAAAGGTTTGGACCTATTGACATTACCACTGGTTTTACACTGGCATTAATAGAGTCAATCGTCAAAGAATGTGAACATATTACATCAGTAGATGACCTTTGTCAGTCATTCCCAATATGGGAAGTAAGTCATGCAGAAGAAGTCATGGAAGTCATATTTCAAGTGTGTGGAGAGTTCTGTGGTGATAATGACTAGAATGTCACTGATGGTGACTATTTCAACTCTATGGCTATTAATTTAATTTCGATACCTATCTCATTTGAAGATATTTTAAATAAGCCTCGAATACCAAAATGACTTTAAGGACATTGAATTTCATCTTTTGGAATAGCATGGTGTCTTTTGTTTGTCTTTTGAATTTCCCCTGCGAAATGAATTCCCAACTTTCTGGGAATTCCTAGGAATTCTTAAGAATTCTTAGGAATTCCCAACAATTCTCAAATATGCAAATTAAATTTTAACACTTTAGATCTTTGATGTTAGAATTTCTGAGAATTCCTAGGAATCACACCTTCAATCACTGAGAAAAGCTTGGAATTTTTGAGAATCTTATCATTCTACCAAAGTCATCTGAGAAGTCTTGAGAATTTTTAGGAATCAAAATGTTAGTTTGGCAATCAGTCAGTTAAAACAGTAAATTAATTGTATGAAATATCTAGTTAACTACCATATAAACAAATGTATAATTTATCTAACCTTGAGAAATTCATCGATTCCTCAAGGTTAGATAATACTACACTTCTAACCTTGAGGAATCGATGAATACGTTTATACTACATCTCCAACATTTTTTTAATACTTCTCTAAACATCCTAAATTATACCTTTCAATAAATCATATCGATGAAAGTAACGAGATTTACGTTCATAGATGCCATGTTGGCATGACTAACCGAGCGGGACTGGTGTAGAGTTTTGACCATATTTGGATACGGATTGCCATATTTGAATATCCTTGCTTGCTCTGATTGGCTGATTCAACAGTTCGAATTTAGGCGGACTTTTCATTCAGTTATTGTAATCGTTTTTTGTGTTAAAGTGCCTATCACCCATTTTTTTTTACTTTTTTATATCGAAATATAAGCTATTCTAAGAAACGTGTCGAAAGAATTTTTTGATTCTGACCCTTCTTTCTATTTTTTTCGAGCGGTCAAAGGTGCGAAAATAGGCATTTCTTTGACTCTGGCCGCGTAAGATGATAACCTAGAGGACTGGGCTGTGACGTAAGAGGAGTAAGTTGGGTTTAGATGTTTCCTCATTCTCTCTAGATTTCACTGGTATTTATGACCATTTTGCCGTTTATACGCTTTCAAAAGACCTCATTTTTCTGGTTAGAGGATGTTAATTACTTCAGACTTCAAGAATGATATTATTTTTGAATTATTTTAAGAAAAAGAAAAGCAGCGAGAAGTTAAACGCAACCTAGGGAAAACCTCATATTAGGCTGTCACGCTCAGAATCAAGTGTAATACTTAGCTTCAAAAACTTATAGATTTCACATACAGTAACTCTGAGCACTACATGTACCTACACCCTTTAAGTCATAAATTTTTTAGCATTATTCTTATTAATATCTGATGTATTTATGGATGAATATGTGAGTCCGTGCCGCGCAAAATTCTTCCAGGTCGTTTCCAAATCAGAAACATCAAATGTAAATAACAGAAACAATGAAATAACTCCAGGTAGTTCACAAAATCTTTTTCGATGTAGATGGCTTAACAGTTTTCAAAATATCTAAACATGAATTGCATTATATATTTATACTGTAGTAGTTCAGTCGAGGAACTACATGTAAGGGTGCGTGACACTTCGCATCATCAGTCTACTGTTACTCTGCAGGTCAACATGGTTTCACTTCATAGTCAAATATAATATTTTCTATTCTATCAGTTTTCTATCCTGTCTCACAGTATCTAGCCATACCTATCTTTAAAGATAAAACGATCGTCTATTGAGGGAAATTCGATAAAGGTAAAAAATCTGAAGAGCATTCTACGGTAGCAAATAATTAAAATATTGTGAATAGGAGTATTATTGTGTCAATCGTACGGGAATTTTGTGTCAACCATTCATTACAGCCCTTTTAGCAATGCACCAAATACTTCTTAAGAGTTTAATAACCACTGAAATGTTACCACAATCACCAAAACTGTTTTATTCTTTAATAAACCGGGAATAAATTCCAGATCCGGTGCGAAGACGACTCAGTTCGAGCAATGGCAAGTAAAATGTTACCTGTTATCAACTTCGGTTCCCTATAACGACTCTAGGAATTTCCAGGTAGGAATTTCTATCTATGCTGCTGTACTTTTGGTGTATTTACTAAGGTTTTGACAAGTTTTATTCCCAGCCAATGAGATAATATTTGTGATCGGGTCGGAATTACTTCACTTCAGTCACCTCGCTTGCTTTGCTAGGTTGTGTTCGCTTCACTAATATACCAGTAAATTAGGCTACGAATCCTGATGAGAACTGGAAATGGAATCTTTAGAGAATTAACTTCCTCATAGAAGCCCAAGAAAGTAGTTAAAAGTCCAAGGACCTCTAAAAAAAAAACAAGAAACGCAAGGACGTGTTCAGTATCCCCCGTAGTATCCCATACATTTCTTTGTAAATCAAGAAGAGCGTGTTGCTCCTTCTACGTCACTAGCCCAGTCTCCCCTCTCGCTCGGTCATATTTTGAAATCTTCCTATTTTCGCACTTTTGACCGCTCGAAAAAAATAGAAAGAAGGGTCAGAATCAAAAAATTCTTTCGACAGGTTTCTTAGAATAGCTTATATTTCGATATGAAAAAGTAAAAAAAAATGGGTGATAGGCACTTTAAGCATGGATGGTTCATGGGGAATTGTGCTTCTAAATAGCCTGAAATCCCTTGAGAAAAACGGAGAACAACAAACTAATATGTGATACTTCATAACCTGAGGGTAATCTGGTATAGATCAATGAATTTCCATGAGAATTCGCTGAGGTAAGCGATCAAAATGTCCTCTGTTACAAACCGATTTTTACAACATTGAAGTGTGACAATCTAGGAGGCTATTTTAGGTCAAAATCCTAGCATTTTCTTAAATCTACTATTCATGGAAGGTTGTATTGAGATATGGAACCTGTTTCTTTTATATAATGTAGCTAATTTACCCTTCGAATTTGTAGGTCTAACCTCCTGAAAACCTAACCTAACTGATGATGAAGTGCTGTACTTATAAATTATTAGCACGAGATGTCAATATTGCCTTGAAAATTTGGTGTAATTAAAGCTTATTTATAAATTTCTTATAGTTAAAAACTACCTGTATTAGATCAACTAATTCAGATATCTAAATTAAGTAGTTTACATCACAATTGCACAGTATTTTCAGATCTAAAGATAATATATTTTCACATTCTTTTGCATGTTAAATAAATTTGTATTACAACATGTAAATTTTGTATTTCACATGTTTTACTATGTCTAATATATAGAGATTATCACATGTTAAGAACTTGATATCGTTTTTATTCACGAGTTTTTCCAAGCGAGTGAGCGATATGATACGGAAAAACGAGTGAATAAGAACGATATCAAGTTTTTAACATGTAATAATTTGTTTATTACACATTTAAGGTCGATAAAATGAAAAACATTCCAGTTCCCAGTTTACCGTGAAGTGATATCGTATCACTTCACTCATTATGGTTTTTATTCATGGCTTTATTACATGGATATCGACCCTAAATGTGTAATAAAAACTTGTATTCTTATTTTTATCCTCGAAATATATTTTTCATATGAATTTTATGGTTCCTTGTTCTTCTCTCTTAATCAATATTCACAACAACACCTAGCTAGCCCTAAATATTCCTAGAAATTCTCACGAATTCTCAAATATACCTACCAATTCCTAGAAATTCTCACGAATTCTCAAATATACCTACCAATTCCTAAGAAATCCAAGCTAAGAACCATGAACAACATTGTTTCTAAAAATTGTCTGGTCTATTTTCCTTTTGAATTTTAATTAAGAATTCCTAGGAATTCCTAGGAATTCTTGTTCGAATTACCGTGAAAATTTACACCTTAATTCCTAGGAATTCTTAGGAATTCCTAAGAATTCTTAGGCCATTATTCCTAGGAATTCTTAAGAATTTCCAGCTTCATTTCACAGGGGTTACACCAAATGGGAATAAGTTTAGATTAAGGAATCTCAAGTCACAATTTTGTTATATGCTTTTTTTCCAAAGTATATTGAAGTTAATGGTTTTTACATCTGTCAGTAGTGCCAGTTTACAATATATTCCTCCCTTCCCTCGTATTTGTAGAATAAAGACAGCAAACCACTGATTGAAACAAAATTAAGAGTTATTATAAGTTGCTTTTATTGAAGTTTTTGAAAACATGCTAAATCATCATCAAATCTATCTTTCTTTTATTCCATTTAAAGACCAATCTGGCGCAATTAAGATTGTTCTGACCGTTTTTGGTTGAATTTTTGCACCCTCTACTGTAAGCTTAATCATTTTATACTTCCAGGTCAGGGTAAGTTATTGTAAATAAAGCTTTCGAACATCCTTTGTTTCATGGCGGTTTTTAACATCGAACTAAGTCCTACCAATTACTCTAACCTTGTATGTCCATCTAGAGTGTCATTAGAAGTTGTTAGGTCAGTTCTCTTTTTCTTTCTTTTTAAATCATAATCAATGTGACTTTTTTTGAATGATTCATGGAGGAACAATACAAGAGAAATATAAGTAGTCCGCCATCTTGTACTATAACATTTTAACCAATCAGAGGGCTTGTAAGAATTTTTTTCAGGAGCCAATCAAAACGCGCGATATACCAGCCAACACCAGGGTCTTCTCCCCGACGACCGCCATATTGAATTGGAGTCGGCCGAGAGGACCCTGGGAAGGAAGTTGGATCCGAGACACTGACAAAAAGTAGGCATGTCAGTAGACAACTTCGGGCGTGCTAGCGAGACAAATGCTTTGACGTGTCGCCATAGTTCGGTGACGTATCCGTAGTATGTTACAGTGCAGAGGCAAAAGAAGCCGCTTCATAGACACATATTTGGTATTCAAAAGTACAACCACATGACTCAAAATCCCTCGATATAAATAATATCAATAAAATAGCCGCGATAGCCGCCATGTTGGTTAAATGAAAATAATGAATGCTAATACGTGTACAGCAATGTCGAAATTTAGATAATTTTCTACGTGCTTATATCACTCCTTACCTCTCTAGAGTTACCAACATCAATACAAGTTGTTTAGGAGACGTTTTCAACATTTTTAGATTACGCTATTACGCCATTACTCAAGGCATCGCTTTAACTTGTCCGCTCTTGGGAGAGTCAATCGAAATAACTCAAACTCACATTAGCTCAAACGCAGGAACATAGTTTATCCCTTTCAAGACTCGGAGTCTTTCAATTTGCAGCTGCATAAGTTGCTTGAATTACTGCGAGGATCAGCTCATTTGTTACATTATATAGTTTATATATTTTTATATACAAAGTCTATACCATAGACAATATATATTGATGTATGAGGCAAGTAAAGCTCTGGCTCTTTTGACCAGACTTTGAAAAAAAATGAATCTCATTTGCATACTGACACTGCGGTTGCACGTGGGTATTGTACTGCAAAGATCAGTTTGCAAGAATGTAAATTTTCAGTTAAATCGGCTTTACCATGGTAACGTTTTACCTTTACCTAATATTCCTCTTTGATTTGACGAGGCTTCATTTATTATCCATATTTTTTTTCTTTTTGGGTTTTCCTTTCATTACTTATTATAACTTTTTAAGATAAGTGCCAACTGTAAAATAGTCTTTGAAGGCAAAACAACAACATCAACAACAACGAAAGAAAGAACGAACGAACGAAAAGAAAAAACATATTATATTATTACCCCAAGTGAGTTTGCGCGTAACCATACACTGCTACTTTAAGCCTTCAAAACGCATCCCACTTGGAAAGAATCGTTGTTGGGAGTTCACCGAGCAGCGATACTATCGAGAAAATTGGGCCGGTTTGCTGGTCATAGGAAGGGGTTAATCATCTAAGGTTTAGGGGCCGACTAACCTCTCCCTTAGGCTTCGGCCGAGCTTCCTGATCATGGAAAACTACGATTGGTTGTAATGCCAATGAGGACCTTGTGCATGCACACCCTATAAGTGTAGAATAGAAATCTTACACACTTAATCGATCAAAAAACTGATGATCAAAAGCTTGTGATTGTACACTGCATATAGGTATATTTCTGTACTATAATGCGCGCGCCACCTTTTATCGTACGAAAACTTGCTTCTTCCAACTTAAGGCCGATTTACACTAACAGAACGATTTAGAAACAAGCTTACGCAAAGTTCTAGCTGCCAATAGAGGCTATCACCCTCACATGATGGCAGCCATGACAGTAGGTACAAAAATAGAGTCGTTTTCGTCTTATGAAATTTGGTTTTTTTCCTGTACGTGTTTTCGAGTGTTGATATTTAGTTAATAATAGCATTTTTCACGGACGAAGTCACAATTAAGTTGCGTATCATGGGATTGAAATGCGGACAAGCCAAGCCCAACGCACATAACATGATGATTTTCTAGTTATTAATTTTATTTACTCATTTCTTATTCATTTTTAATCTATTTATTTTAAAATTGTTTATCTATTATTAATTCTGGAGACTTCCTTAAATTCTTCTAGTTATTATCTTTATTTACTCATTTCTTATTCATTTGTAATTTTATTTGTAATTATTCATTTATTGATTCTGGGGACTTGCTTCAATAGACCTCTTCGGCTTGGGGTAAGGTTTTCATATTTCAGACCACGTGACATTCCCTTGAGAATAAGATTCTTTGTTTGAGCTCCACATTCATGTGTGATCTTCTCATGTGCAACCGAGCGCAAAACCTTAAACACGCCTAGATAGCAGGGGCTGGTTAATTCATCCTAGTTTGGACATGCGTCGGAGCTGCCAGCTCCAACCTTAATTGGGTAGACATAGGTAACCCAATTCAAAATAATACTATATCGTTATGCACTTCACAAGTGCTTGATACCTGCCTTGTGTTTTGCCCATTTCAGACCACGTATCGTTCTCTTGAGAATAAAATTCTTCGTCAGGATTCATGTTCATGTGCCTTCTCAAGTGCAACCAGTAAACAAACAAATGACACTCTTGAGAATGACACATGGTCTGAAATGGAAAACATTGCAGCAAGACCAATTAGGTGTATTTCTTTGCAAGCGCTACAAAATTATCAATAACTTTAATCATCATACAGCTATTGAAAAAAAGGTTAAAGGGGCGAACGGCGAATGTCGATCAGCGATTGGTGAGCGTGATTGCACGACCGAAAGGAAATGAAGTCATATTATCAAGGAGATGAATCGAATACTAACCGCATCAACTCGATCTAAGGTCTCTGCTAAATGGTACAGGGGATGGTTTTAGTATTTAAAATATGATCATAAAGAAATTCTTATGATCACACAGTTAATTTCCATCATTCAATCGCCAATCGCCAATCAACAATCAACGATCGCTATAGCTATTAGCTATATATATATACATGGTAGTAACAAAGTTACGAACACTGCCCGTGCGCGCCCCCTTCGTCACGATACTTCATGTCCAGCTTCTCGGGTATGACTTGGTTCACTTTGATTGCCATTGGCAGGCTGTTTGAACGACTACCAGATTCGTCGAGAGTCAAGAATTTAGCAGGTGTGCTGATTTTCCTATTACTATGGGTACTGCTATGAGTACTCTCCCATTGGAAGTAACGCAACTTGATAGCCGCTTGCAGCTAAAACACAAAGTAAAGGAATTTATATAGAAAAATCAGTTCATGCTATTTATCTCCGTTTCTCTCATCTTTCTATAGACGTACTAATCTTCCTTTTTTTCTCCGAATGTTCCTTCCTTTTAAAAATTTTATTTCAATATTTTCATTTATTTAGCTTTCAACAGACTGTTGAAGGGTAATCTATCACATATAAGATACTCTCACTTCCTCCTTGCTATATATTCTTTCTCTTTTTCGTTCGTTCGTTCGTTCGTTCGTTTGTCGTTCGTTCGTTTGTTTCCCGGCCCTTATTTTGTTCTTTCTATTTGCCTTATCTCTAACCTAAAGCTAGTAAGGATTCAGATCAAAAATCAAATCTTACCTCTGTGTTTCTTAAACAATGAAATACGAATATCATAAAACCCTAAAAAGAAAAAAAAATTAAGTAAATAATACCCAACCACACTAGTATAGGCTAAATCAGTTTTCAGTGATTTAGAATAGTTTTACTACGCAAAAATGTACATTTTTCACTTTCTGATTGGTCGAGAGTCAGAGGACATACTAACCCTGACAATTACGTCTTTTTTTGCGTGCTGTTTTTGTAGTAAAACAAGTTTTCCGATGGTTTAGCGTGGTATGTAAATATATCATATATTATCTAAGAATTTTTAATTATCGTCATCATCATCGTCATCGTCATCGTCATCGTCATCGTCATCGTCATCGTCATCGTCATCGTCATCGTCATCGTCATCGTCATCGTCATCGTCATCGCCAATATTATTAATACCTGCATTGTGTTGAGAATGGTGAAAATGTATTGCCACGCAACGTTAACACTAGAAGTGTTAATAACACTGAGAAGACCAAACAGCCACGTGATGCCCAGTAGAGGGAGAAGCACTACGCATGCGCGAGCACTCGCTCTAAAAATAGTAATACACGAGATGTCAGAAATGGAGAACCTGCAAAGCACTCAGTTGATGTAATATATTCAAAAAATATAATGTATTCTATTGCCATTCTATCTATTGTATTGGAACACGTGACTCGTTGATATTTTTATGAATACATCCCATCAACTGCTTGCTACCTCTGCCATTGCAGAAATGGATGACTTGCACTAGCAGTTCGAGCAGTTGTGACAAAATGAACACCAGAGAAATAAAATGCTTAGCAAAGACGAGTTTTTAGGATTCCTGTGGACAGAGTTTTGAGCCGAGTATGCCGCTTTAAACTCGCTCCCACTTCCCGCGCTTCCATAACCGGAAAAAAAACCCGACTCAACTGACGAGAAATTACATTAAATATAAAATCTATTTTTTTTTATTAAAATGAACGTTTTTTATATGGAAATAATGTGTTTATCTGACAACCTGCAGTAAAAAAGGCTGTACGGATAACCTTTATTTTACAATCATCATTCCACACACACTTCCATTCAATCGATGGTTTTCACGGCGGCCATGTTGGAGGAGCTTAACAAAAGAATTGTCAATAAATTCGTTTGTTATATCCCCCAACATGGCCGCCTGTCATTGTCATTAATTCTCTTGGGAATGGTTGAAAACCATCAATACATCCATAGTTTCCAACTACTCAACTCAAATGTTGAATTTCAAGGATTGATACTGGATTAGAAAGATATTAATCATTTGCGAAAGAAAATTAAAATTTGAAGGTCGATTATCTTTACCTGATGGAGGAAAGCTCGAGGGATTTGATAGTTTTTACTGACTTCATTAAAATCATTTCTTTTAAGACGCGGAACAAGAAGAAGCAGTTGATCTGGTGAACATTACGAAATAACTGTTATGAGTGTCGCGTTCCAATTGGTTTGGAGCGCGTGCTTTATGAGAGCACATTGCACGCGCGCGCACTTTCCGTTGCGTTCCTATCTACTATTGTAATTTGGATTTTATAAAAGAAATAAAAAACTTGCTTGCTGTGCTGTGTGCAGTCATAAAGCACTTGGGGGTCGGCAGAACACTCGAGAAGTGTCCAAAAGGTCTCCGCTACGCGTCGTGCTTCTCCTAACACTTCTCTCGTGTTCTGCCAACCCTCGCGTGCTTTATGAAAGCACACAGCACGCGCGCGCGTTTTCTATTTCTGCAAGAAAACATTGTCAAGAATTACGCGTCTAGCCTTCGGAAACGATAGAACTTTAAAAATTGCACTGGTGTTTAATTGCTATGAAATGTTTGTCGATAAGAATTCAAAAAAAAAGAAAAAAAAAAAAAAAAAAGATTATTCTCGTCTTTAAATACAGAACTGGTTTCTCAATTCAACTGAATTCGAGTTTTTCAATTTTGTGGCCAACCACGTACCCAGAGCCTGCATTTCTTTTGGCCTGCAGTGAAAAACGAGAACTCTGGCATAATTCATTTTTTGAGACCAGGATTTCTTGGGCTTCCGGTTCAAGAGCGCATGCGTTCAAAGACCTGCCAAAAATTAAAAATATTTTCCGATTTCTAATTTACCCTATGATCTTTACTTCGATTTTTGCTTTCATTTAATTTGATTATTTTGATCGGTTATATATCTCTTTTTCGAAAATTGCGCATGTGCCAAAAGATGGATTATGCCAGAGCCCTCGTTCTTAGTAGATGGTAATAGCCAGATTTAAACAATAGAAAGCGAAGAAGTTATAACGTAATAGTACTAAATACGCTAAAATGTATTTTACAGGTTTATAAAAATCACTCTAAACGGGTTCTGGCTACTTACAGCTATCAACATCAATACAGGTGTAATGAACGACCAGATAAAACCGTTTTCCAAACGCAACCAGCAACTGATTAAAAAAAATGAAAGCAGAGGAATGTAATTAGTTCACGTAAAATAAAAGAAAAAAAGAAAGAAAGAAAGAAAGAAGAACAAAGAAGTTAAAGGACGAAAAATGGAAATAGCAAAAAACAAAAAACAAAAAAAACAGAAACAAAAACAAACAAAAAACACTAAACAAAAACAAATAAAAAAACAAAACAAAACAAAACAAAACAAAAAAAAGAAAAAGAAAGAAAGGAGAGACATACAAAACAAACTGTTCAATAACGATAATTTGTTTCTGTTATGACGTCATACATACTATTTTTCGCTGATGTATGAATAGATTCCTTCGCTTTGGACTGACGCCGCTACAAGGGAAATTGCTACGATGCACAACGGGGATCCTGAAATTCACAAAAATGAATTTTTTTGACGAGAACGTTTTCGAATTATCATCAATGTAACTGTTATCGTGATATTATTTTGTTTAAATTCGTTAATCAGATCGAAATTCGTCTTATATACAGTATAAATATTTTTTCAATAGAAGTAGCATTTAAAACGGAAGAGTAAAGCATTCTTTTGTTCTATAGTAACGCAATATGACAGATTACAGGTAATTAGCGCAGTCTTTAGTTCTATGGTAACGTATTCTCACTTTAATTATTGACTTACAAAAAGCAAAAAAATATAAAAGATTAACGCAAATTTTAGTTTTAGAGTAACGCAATATGAAAGGCTAAAGGTACGTAACGCTTTTATAATTAGTTCTAGGGTAACACATTCTCACTATAACCAGCTATAGTGCAAAAACGTAATAGTGACGCAATCCATTCTTATGGTAACGCGTTCTCACTACAATCGATCATTTACTTACCAAAGGCAAAAACGTAAGCGTAACGCATTGTAACGTGAGCATCAAAGACCTTGACAACCATTCGGTAAAGATAAACACCTTCCATCAGCATCCAGCAGAAACACACCAAGTAAAACAGATGAATGAGTGACGCTATGAACGTGCACAAATCCTGGAATATATAATGATGTAATTACTTTTTAAACCAATTCGCTTTGAACATCAAAAACACCACAAGTAAATTAATAATTATCATCGTCAACATAGCAACAGCAACAGCAACGACGATGACAACAAATACCTTGTTTTCTATTTTATCAATTCCTGCCAGAAAAACGATTTGTGCAGCTGCCAAAGCACAAAGGAAATTGACGCGAATCTGAATCTTCTCGTGACGTAGATTCCTTAAGAGAAAAGCACAATTTGTTAACTTTGCTCAAAAAACGCAAATATAAACGTGAAATATTTAATTAAATACCTACTATTACTAAGAGAACTCCAAAATATCTCATCCTCCTATGTTTCATCCACTTACGAGAAAAGACATTAAAGTAACACTGTGGTGGTCCCGCTCACCCCCGTAGTACAGGGCGAGACCAGAACTATATACTAGCTACATCTATGTTTCATCCACATACAGGAAAAAACAGTAAAGTAACACTGTGATGGCTTCCCCCAGTAGTGACAGGGCGAGACCAGAACTATATACAAGCTATCACTATGCTTTATCCACTTACAGGAAAAGACAGTAAAGTAACAATGTGATGGCTTCCCCCAGTAGTGACAGGGCGAGACCAGAACTATATACAAGCTATCACTATGCTTTATCCACTTACAGGAAAAGACAGTAAAGTAATACTGTAATGGCTTCCCCCCGTAGTGACAGGGCGAGACCAGAACTATATACAAGCTATCACTATGCTTTATCCACTTACAGGAAAAGACAGTAAAGTAACACTGTGATGGCTTCCCCCAGTAGTGACAGGGCGAGACCAGCATACGTGATAATTAGCAGTGCTTCCCTGTGTTCTGAAGAAACCTAAAGTATATGACGAAAATCATTAGGATTGAATCTCACTGATAACATCTTGGTATTTTATATATTATAGAGTACCAAAGTTTGACGTCATCAATCCTACATTTTGCTAGTATTCAGATTTGAAATGTTCAGATTTAAAGAGAACACAATTGCCTACATTTTTTTCAACTTTAAGGTTGTTAATTGTGAGCTATAGAAATATGGAGATGTTCGGGCTCTTAAGAAAAAGAATCTCCGTAGAATTTCTTTTAATTTGCATGCCAAATTTCAGCAACAAATAAGAGAAAATGCATGCGTGGGCATATTTTGAAATCATAGATAATACATTAAGACAACCAAACATCTTGTAAAAGACTTTCACCAGTTGCGTAGGGGGACCCAAGAAAGAAGGAGGAGGGGGGGGGGGATTTAAAAAGTAACAATTACATAAGTATCAAACACTTATAGGGTATATATTTACATGCAGGACATCTTTATTGCTTACCTCTTGAGAATTCAGTTTCATGAGAACTGCAAAGTTGGTCAAGTGATTACAAGCACAAACTGTGTGTGTGTTTGTGGAAGAAACCATTTCACAGCCCTTCTGGGACCAACTGCCATTATATGATGTTCTGGAATGACACATACAACAAAGATGCCGTATATATGTTAGGATGTTGGGGATGGCATGCGCTGCTATTTTGTTTGATGTGTCGTTTTCTCTATTTATATTTTGTATTAGCATAAACCTGCTAGCATACTATCACGAATCCTGCAATCTGGTTGGCTAACGTACTCACTATCTATCCTGTGTTAGCATAAATCTGCTAGCATTTTATCACGAATCCTGCGATCTGATTGGCTAACGTACTCACTATCTATCCTGTGATAGATAGCGAGTAGCGAAAAACAAACAAATGCAACTTATATCATCAACTGTTTCGTAATTTAAGAGGAATATTTTTCAATAACGAGCAATAATGGCAAAAAGCGCCAAAAACTAGACTTTTGTATGAGTTTTGGTATCAATTTTCGTTTCGGGTTAACACTCAAAACCTTTTTTAAAACAGTTAGAAACTGATGTACTATGATAAAATGCCTGTTTAAAGCGGTATTTTCAATTGTACAAAGATATTTTGTTGCATTTGTGTTAGAATGTTGCTTATAAAAAATATATGGGAAATAAGCAAATGAAGGCCTAAACCTCGTTTTCGAATATAAAATTTGCTTTGGGTTAACACTTTGATTCCACTCTCATCGGTCATCTCCACTTCTTAAACTTTCTGAATAACAAAGATTTTAGCCTTGTACAACAGCCTTTCTTCAAGAAAATATTAGCTTTTGGCGCTCACTGCTTGAATATGAAAAGACTTCTTTCTTAAAATAAATAACATTAAATTTTGATACTTACGGAATCGAGAAGTTCCAGAAACTGCAATGTGGCCTGCCGAAGTTTGTTTTCTGTTTGGCACAAAGAAAAGAGAGAAACTGTGTTATGAAGATCAATTATTACGGTTTATTGCCGTTGTATAAAAATATATTTTGTAGGTGTGAAGCCTTGGTACTGACTCTTGGTATTTTGTCCCCAACCCCTTCCCCCCTCCCCCGACGTTAAAGATAAGATTCCTTTCAGCTCTTAACTAGCTATGCCCTGGTTTTAATTAAGCCCAGATCTGTGAGTTAGCCCTGACGTTGATCAGCACAGAGGTTGTTCAGTTCAGGGTTTGACCATTAAGTTTGCCGTGTCTAGCCTCCTTATGACACCCCAGATATATATTGCACCAGGGTTCGATAAAATTGAAGGTGTTTCATATCAAGTTTATAAGAAAGAATAGTCAAGAAAAATGCAGTGGATTACAAACGTTTCAGCATTACCTGAATATGATGAAGCGTTATTATGACGTTCTCAAATGGTTCTTTTCTCTTTGGAAAGATAGTCGTCGAAAATATCCCAGTATTGACAGACCAGTTCCTTATAAACATAAACCCGGTTGTATTAAATGTGTGCGGGGTATTACAACGATGTAGCTTTTTTTCAGTGGTGTGCTGGTGATAATGCAACAAAAACAATGATGATGATGGTGGTGATGATGATGATAATGATGATGATGTTGATGGTGATGATGATGATGATGATGATGATGATAATGATAACGATGATGATAATGATAATGATAACGATGATGATGATGATGATGATGATGATGATAATGGTGGTGGTGGTGGTGATAGTGATCGTGACAACGCTGATATGGTTGGTCTTTGGACTGCGCTGCTGCTGCTGATTATTTAAATGCGAATGATGACATCAAAATTATAAATTCATTTATGATGCTTCTGCTGAAGATGGTGATCTCACTGTCGGTGCATTAGTGTGAAAATACGGTTTTTATGAAATACTAGTCACGCATCATGGAGAAAATACTATGCTCAATGTTTGGTGGAATAACGTACACGTTTTACTCACTTATTATTGTCTTGTCCTTCCATCACTGTTGGTGTTAGTTTACTGATGGTCTTGTTATTCTTATACACAACATTGACGATGTATGTTTCTAAAAAAACAACATGCCAACGTTTTATGAAACACTGTAATAACCCTTGGAAAACATTTTATGAAAAGTGACTGTTGGTAATACATGTCCCATATACTTGATTGTTTAATTCTAAACTCGTACGCATAGCAATGTAAAGACTGCAAATAGATAAATAACTTAGTAAACATGATATAACAAAAAGTAAATACTACGAAACATTTAACTGCAAAAACGATAAATAATAGGGGAAACGAATAACTTACATTTGTGTATGAAGGGACGAACTGCGAGCACCAACTAACTAAGTATTTGCATAGAGGGCGTATTTAAAGCATACAAAAACTCCTAAGGGACTAAGCTAACAATGACGAAAATACTTCGACTGAAACGAGTGGAACAAAAGGTATAGAGCACTTATACAAACAGATACAGGACAAAGTAAGATACACCAAAAACTCGTTATCGGCTATTCAGATCTAACAGTGACTGTATACAAGTCTTAGATTTAACAGTAAGCTAAAATACCTTGTCCTTTGAGTAACGATTTTGGAAGAAAAATAGTGTTGAGGTCAGGGTCGTTGCCTGCTTCAGGAAAGATGACATCAGAATCGCTGTCAGAATCGACCAGCATAGCATGGAAAGCTGCAAAAAGATAATTGTATTTTTATATTTCGAAAATTAATCCATCCATTCTTGTCGTCGTGTACGGATTAACGAAGTATGTAATAGGTTTCCGAACACACGAGTGGGACTTGGGTGGTCTCATTTTTTAGTCATATTTAAACGATGTATCATTAATTTGAATAGTATTCCCCTGACAATTCCCGTACACGGCGATACAACCGGTCCTACAGTTATAACAATTTGGTTCATACACTCTTACCAATTTCTTTATTGGAAATGCTCATGTCTTTTCTGGTTGGATTGAGATGCTGCTTTGTAAACTCCAAAGCAATGTCTTCAATGTCCTTAGCGTCTGTCATAGGATTGTACTTGATGTCTTCATCTTCCTTATTTATCCATTCCATAAGGTCTTTGTACTCTGTAAGCAACTCCTGATGAAATACATATTATTTCGTTAAAACTGTTCCATTAAAAAATATTTATTAAAGAATATTCCATCTTCTTTCGATAATTTTAAATCATGTTTTTTTCAAAGGAATGAGTTACCGCTATTCGCACTTTATACCTTAAATATTTCATCTTATTTAGTAGATATGTACTATACTACGAACATGATTATCGAACCATTCTCAATAGTCCCTTTCACAGTTCCCTGCGCCATCTTGAAAGGTAGCCGTGCCTGGTGCATCGAAGCGAGACGAACGGTCAGCTCGCAATGATAGAGACATGTGAATAATTGTCCAAGGTGTTAAAAAAAGGTCTCTTTCATTGCAGGCTCACCGTTCGTCTCGCTTCGATGCAATGGCACGGCTACCTTGAACGGCTACCAAGATGGCTCAGCGAACAGTTAAGGGGACTATTAGTGCATACAATGTTTTTTGAGCATATATTCCATCATGTTGTGCTTACCGACATACATTTGGGATTGCTTGCATTCAAATTCTCCATAACTTTGTGAAAATGATTTACCTATATATTCAAGATTGGATTTTTTAAATGTATTCAACTAAAAGTGACGACCATCCAACCATCCAACCATCCAACCATCCAACCATCCAACCATCCAACCATCCAACCATCCAACCATCCAACCATCCAACCATCCAACCATCCAACCATCCAACCATCCAACCATCCAACCATCCAACCATCCAACCATCCAACCATCCAACCATCCAACCATCCAACCATCCAACCATCCAACCATCCAACCATACCATCCAACCATCCAACCATCCAACCATCCAACCATCCAACCATCCAACCATCCAACCATCCAACCATCCAACCATCCAACCATCCAACCATCCAACCAAAATAAAATCGAATCTGTTAATCAACTTACCATATCTTTCGCGGACCAATGAAAGAAAAATAAAAAAGATTTAAAAATTAAAAAAAGACACAAACGCCAATTTATTTAATGCCTTTTGTTATAAATTGTTTTCCCAAGTATTTTGGCAGTTTTAAAGCAACCCATTGCAGGAAACGCACGCCAGAAACGTGGCAGCACTTATCGTTAATAATAATGATTAATAATAACGATTATGATAAATAATAACGATAATAATAATTGATAATAATAATGACAATAATGATAAACGAGGAGACAGTGGCTGTTTCTAATTATAGCGTTCGTACGACACACAGTATATGGTGCAGTGCTATGTATAGTACAACATATATCTACGCTAGTACGTTAGTACGTCATAATTACGGCACACATTATACGGTGTAGTACTGTGTATAGTAATGTCACTATATAAGTACGTAAGTACAGCACAGAGTATACTGTGTAGTAATGTGTTCGTAATGTGTATATACGCTAGAACGTTAGTACGTAAGTACGGCATACATTATACTGCGTAGTACTGTGTATAGTAATGTCACTATACAATGAGTAAGTACGGCATACATTATACATTACGTAGTACTTTGACCAGTACTGGCACTACATACGCTAGGAAAATGCAACACACACAGTACACGATACTAATATACACACAATATAGAGAGACAGAGGGACATTAAGTAAGGCTAGTACGCGTACCAAGAACGAAAACACCAGGGGAAACATCCTAAAACACGCGAAAAACACGCACCATTTGTTGAAGACAGTGCAGTCGTAGAAGGCTGCGGTAAACTTGCTTTTGTTGGATTTATATCTGATGTGGTGCCCTTGTATGAACTTGAGGATGATGGAAGGGGACTTGGCTGTATTGTAGATCTTTTCTTAATGTCCATTGGTGATGACGATGAGAGAGTTGGTGTTGCCTCTACGATACTGCTTGAGGATGATGGAGGGGGACTTAACTGTATTGTAGATCTTTTCTTAATGTCCATTGGTGATGACGATGAGAGAGTTGGTGTTGCCTCTACGATACTGCTTGAGGATGATGGAGGGGGACTTAACTGTATTGTAGATCTTTTCTTAATGTCCATTGGTGATGACGATGAGAGAGTTGGTGTTGCCTCTACGATACTGCTTGAGGATGATGGAGGGGGACTTAACTGTATTGTAGATCTTTTCTTAATGTCCATTGGTGATGACGATGAGAGAGTTGGTGTTGCCTCTACGATACTGCTTGAGGATGATGGAGGGGGACTTAACTGTATTGTAGATGTTTTCTTAATGTCCATTGGTGATGACGATGAGAGAGTTGGTGTTGCCTCTACGATACTGCTTGAGGATGATGGAGGGGGACTTAACTGTATTGTAGATCTTTTCGTAATGTCCATTGTTGATGATATCGACGAGAGGGTTGGTGTTACCTCTACTATACTGCTTGAGGATGATGGAGGGGGACTTGGCTGTATTGTAGATGTTTTCTTAATGTCTATTGGTGATGACGATGAGAGAGTTGGTGTTGCCTCTACTACGCTGCTTACAGCTGATGTTGTCAAGGCAACGTGACGTATTGTGGAAGTAAGAATTCCTTCAGCGTTTGAGGTATCAGTTGAAGCGCTAGCTGATGTTGGTTGCGTAGTTTGAGCTATTGATGTGATGTGGTGTTTATCTGGAGGTTAGATCGTAGATAAAGTTGAGTGGGAATCGCAATTTAAGGAACGATCAATGGTTTTATGTCTGAATAAAGCTCCGTATGCATGCCTTTGCATTGTGGTAATATTTTGTTCACAAAACCTTATAGGGTGTTGTTGGTACCCAGGCTAGATCAGAACGCATCCTGGTTATAGGACTATAAGAAAAAAACAACCCATAAATGGTAGTGCATGAGTTACCAAATAGGCATTTGTTCACTTGTTCGGTCTTTCTTTTCTTCGTACATTCAGGAAGCGCGACAATTTTTCAGCATCAAATTATAAGAAAATACTGTAAATTTGGCCCTGGATGCCTCGTTTTCAACCGTCCGTGCGCCATTTTGAACTTAGGTGTATATTGAATTATTGACAGCTGGCGACATATCATAAACAGGTTAATTTCACAGGGAGCGTACCCGACTATATTTTGATTGCTTCTTTTAGAAAGTAACTTTGCTCTTTATGGGTTTCCTGTGGTTTGTGGCTGCTATTACTCGATTCACATCACATAAGCTGTAATCAAATCTGTGCTGTAAACTGATACGCGGATAAAAATGAAAACCGTTGGTAACGCACTCTCTACTTATTTGAAGGCGCGTTACACAACACAGGCAACCCATAAGAAGCAAAACACCAACGGTAATTGATTTGAATCAGTAATCGCCAATCAATTTAATATCAATGTACGACACAGATTACGCTTTATGTAACGTAAACCGATCACATTTACTGACATTCAGACTATTGCCGGTTTTTACCTGACGTCATCAAACGGTAGCCTGTGAAGGAGGCTATTCTCAAGTATGTTTTAGAAATCAGTGTTATAAGTCAGAAGTGACGTCAGCCAAACCATGAAAAATCATCTCGATGGTTTACCATTTTTTCTTAAGTATGGTGCTCCGCTAATATTTACAAAAAAATGATAGTTAAAAAGCTCGTTTAAAAAAATCGTCTTGCAAGTGACGTGTGATTTGAAAGCTCGACCAATCAGAAACGCGATGTACACCTGGCGGGCGACACTTTTAGCGTTACGCACAGGGTTCCCATGCGATGACCACGAAAAGTGAGTTGCATAGTTTACCATATTCTATACCTATGGTGCTCCGCGCGGGAGCTCCGCTGTTACATTTTCCATTATCTCAAGCCTTTGAAGTTTCGCCGCCATGATGTTGTACCAACCTGGAACCAACTTGGCCGCTCAATACATTTTAGCGAACAATTGCATCATGTTTACTCGTCTATAGTTCCGCATCGAAATGCTTTAAAGCCTTAAGGTTTGACCATTATATGTAGTTTTAACCGCTTTACAAGATTATAGATTCATGATGCTGTAGGTGAAGACCAAGCGAAATTAGACAAGTTGTGATTTTCTAAGTTTCCGATCATCCCTTCCGTTTAAATTGAACACCAGAAAATAAGCACAGAAATTGAAATTACAATAGCTTTAAAATCTTAATTTACGTACTAACCTGTCGAATTAGAATTCGGAAGTTCACAAATAAACCAGAACTTGAAGCTATTGCCTTGCTGATGATCACACTTTCCTCTGACGAAATCATTTTCGTTAGGATTATTGAGAATGATGGCGTAGCATTTTTTATTCTCGTTCAAGGCATCAGCCGTTAAACTGCTTTGGATTAATTCGTTATTAACCCACTGGAGTTTATCATTTTCATTTTTCAAACCAACCCAGAATTTGTCGTTCTCTTTATACTGTCCAGAATTAAATAATTTCTCCTTAACTGAAGTAAGCAGATCGCGTTTGTTTAATATTGCAAGAGTGCCTTCACACGATGTTTCTGCTCTATTCCAAGTTTCCTTTTTAGAAGAAACTATGTAAGTGTGCCCCAATACTGACAATCTTTGTTCTTTTTCTGAAACACAACGACAAAATAAAAAATAATGTGGGAATTAAATAATCATGTGAATGCACGATGTTGACTAAAATCAAGTTTAACTATAATATAGTCGACCCTCTTTAAAACCTAAATAACCAGAAATTGAAAATGAAATGAAATGAAATGAAATGAAATGAAATGAAATGAAATGAAATGAAATGAAATGAAATGAAATGAAATGAAATGAAATGAAATGAAATGAAATGAAATGAATGAAATGAAATGAAATGAAATGAAATGAAATGAAATGAAATGAAATGAAATGAAATGAAATGAAATGAAATGAAATGAAATGAAATGAAATGAAATGAAATGAAATGAAATGAAATGAAATGAAATGAAATAAATAAATGAAATAAAATAAAATGAAATGAAATGAAATGAAATGAAATGAAATGAAATGAAATGAAATGAAATGAAATGAAATGAAATGAAATGAAATGAAATGAAATGAAATGAAATGAAATGAAATGAAATGAAATGAAATGAAATGAAATGAAATGAAATGAAGGATTTATTTATTGTTTGATTGTTTTTGTTACACCTTGGTTTGTGAGGCTGCTTCATACTAATTAGAATTGAATAGCATTTAATCAGCTTACCTGTGCTAGTAGAACATTTTGTGATGCAGACCACAACAACTACAAGGATCAAGTTGAGTATCTTCATTTTACCATAAGTTGATTATGGATATGTTCTAATTTGATGTTACTGGCAACCTGTTCTAGGCATCGACTCGTCTTCGAACGAGGTCACCTGGTTTTTGATTATATCAACTAGGTCTGAAAGAGATTGAAAGATTTTCGTCAAAAACTTCATTTAAAAGACTTAATAGACAGAACAATCTAGACTATATACACCTACTTGCAAGAAGGTTGACATACGAAAATAGAACATTAGTGATTTAGTGGGATAGGAATTATATTAAAAGACAAAAGAAGATCACTGAAGCTGAATTTTTTATTTTGTCTTTTAATTTATTCCTTTCTCACTAAATTACTATTGTTCTATTCTTGTATGTCAACCTTCTTGCAAGTAGGTGTATACAAAATATAAATTCGGGAATTAAGGGATTTTGAAAGTGGGAGCGGGGGAGGGAGGGGGGGGGGGGCATCATTTATCACTAGAAGGATATATGTAAGACAAATAATGTTTAAAAAATAATTTCTCTACCTTCATTCAAAAGTGCTTGGTTCAGAATAGGAATATAATATTTGCACCCAATAATATATATCTGAACATCCCCAAAATAATTTACAATTGAAAAGCATCGGCACATGGAAACCCAACGAGGACCGCAATTTAACCAAGAAATAGAAAACGCACGCAAGTGCGGTGTGTAGTTATAAAGCACGCGGGAATAGGCAGAACACGAGAGAAGTGTATTAAAGCTCCGTTTACACTGGCGATTTTTGCTGCGATTTTCGCCGCAAAAATCGCCAGTGTAAACGGGGTTTTAGGAGAAGCACGATGCGTAGAGATGTGCTTCTCAACGCTTATTGAATGTTCTTTCAATCCTCAAGTGCTTCTAACTCCACACAGCACAGCAAGCATATTCATATTATAGATTAAAATATATACACTTATCTAATCGGACACGAGTCTTCAGGACATGTCAAGAATTGCGTAATTTAAGATGGAGAGTCAGTATTAAGACTTAGTGACGTCAGTAACGTAACGTTGTTTTCTCCGTCTACAAAACCGCATCAGTAGTGTTTGGAAGTTGTGAAAAAAAAAAAATGCCTAAGCAAGAGAATATGAACTAAGAGAAGGAATCCCCGTGCCTCATCATGTGCACACTTTGATGCTATTTTTAGAATGTATTCTAAAAATTTCATCCAATGAATCATTTATTTGATCGTTTGATTTTCTGCGCGCGCTACGCTGTTTGCTAACGTTTTTTGTGCTTTTCTTATGTTAAGCAAACAGCGTAGAGCGCGCGCAGTAAATGCGCGTGCAAAAAAACAAATGGTTTAAAAATAGCATCAAACTGTGCACATGATGGTTACAAGGCTATATAGGGGGGATTCCTTCTCTTAGTTCATTTTCTCTTGGCCTAAGGTGTTCCAAAGTACATTGAGCAGCCCGTTGCATGCCCCAAGAGCGTCATGTTTTAGTAAGAGAGTGATTAAAACGTCTAGCTTATCAGCAGTTTCAAGCTAATTAATAATTGAAGATATTTGAATTAAAAATAAGAAACCAAGGGCGTATTACAGCACCGATGATGGTTCTTGCTAAAAACAACCTAAAGCAACGAGTTAGATATGCATTGAAGGGCATGAGGATTAATTTTGAAGAGATATTTGAATGAACCATTCTCGACTTTCACATCCCCATAATCCTTTGCGTCTTTGGGGATAACCAGAGGGTAAAAACCCACTAGTTTTGCTGAAGGCTGATCAGACAATGTTGAAAATACCTTGTTTGGTATCCAAAGATAAAATGAAGAAGTAAAAAATCAGAAAAAGATAGAAGCTTGAAGACGTTTGAGGTAAATCTTAAACATTTTTTCGTAAGTCAATACATTTTCTGTGAGACTAAAACTCTTTATGATCTGTACACGCAATAATAACTTGGAATAAACTGATATTCAGTATTGTACAGATAAAAGCAGGTATAGTATAAATTCAATTAAGAAACCTTTCAATTTGGGACAGTTATTTGATTGGTTACCCAACAAAAACGCGAGGCATTATGGGGATGTGAAAGTCGAGAATAGATATTTTGCCGATGTTTTGACCGAAATAAATGAATATTTAAAGTATTGGCGGCCTTTTTACTTCTACTTCTTGCTTTTTCAAAACAAAACCGTTAATATTGCCGCTATTACAGCTTTTATCATATAAAAACGATGAATTTATTTTCTGCGATGGTATATCGTATGCCGGGAATTTCTTCCATCCAGAATTTGGTATGTCCGGGATCTTTCGTAAATTAGGTTTCTTTACATCATCTGTTTTTTCCCGTAAAGCTTTGGCTTCAAACCATTTTCCATCATCAATACTTGGATCGAGAACATGGTTATTGCCTGACGATAAACAATTATTCACGCGTGCGATTAAATCGCTTCGTTTACCGTTAAGTTTCAACCCTCTGCATTTCAGCCAACGTTTCAGCTGCTCTATTGTATAGTTATCCGGCTCGCTTTCAAATTTTGAACCAGGAACGCCGTCATTTTCATTGAGAACAGTGATAAAACTCGACGTAATTTTCGAAGTTGCCGCCATGCCATCTCTTAAAGGCTGATTTGTTTGTCCGAATCTCAGCAGGGGTCATAATTTCGTGACGTCACGACTGCGCTCCGCTATTGCTCAGGAACGTATTATTTTTTATTGTATTATTAACCATTAATTGAATGCTTTAATTTGCTCCAATAAGCAGGCAAACATTTCTATATAATAGTTTCTGAATTCAAATTACTTAAAAATTATTAAAAAAAGAATTCATTATTAATATATTATTATCTATTTCCTTTTAAATGACTGATTTTTTTTGTTTTTCTTGTTTTGAATCAAAAAAAAAAAAAGTTTGATTTTATAATTCGTTTTTTGACGAGTATGAAATGTTTATAGAAATCATTTTATGACGAAGAAGTTTCACCCTAGCGTATCAATCCTGAAACTGAGCTCAGAATAACTTGACGATATATGTTCTATACTTAAGAAAAAAATATTTTTGTTTCAAACGTTTCTCCCTAGATATATCCTTCCCGTCAACGGATCTAACAGCTGTATTTACTTACTATTTTCTTGTTGTTCTTGTTTGCACTATGTAACTTGTTGACTTTCAGGGAACTGTCTAGATCTAATCGATATCATGAACTCCGGAAGACTGGCTAAAGAGAATACATAAACCATGTTTAATAAAATATAAAAAATATATACTAAGTAAAAGCAAAAGAATTCAACATGAGTTCTTATGTTATCTGTTTTAGGAAACACTGATAATATAAGATAGTAAACAGTGGGGTTCATTATAAATCAATGAAAGTGTTCTAAGGCGCGGATGATTAGCAATATTTTTGGGGTGATATATTAAAGTGGCAAAAGACAAATTAAGGCTCTCTAAATTAGCAATATCAAATGGATAAATTGATCGCCTAAGTTCTAAAAAGCCTTCGGTATTGTATCAATTACATTACCTTATTAACGCGTGCTTTATTTCAAGCCTTTGGACTACATCTCTTTTCATTCTAAAAATCCTAACTTTGTAGCATTAACTTGAAATCGAAACCTTGCACTTCGTTGAACACGAACAACAACTAGCTTAGTAATTTTTCCTGCTGCGTCATTGAATGATGAATGTCAAATTAGAAGTCAGTCAAAAGGAACAATGTTATGTAGACATGCCAGGATATGATTGGGTAGTAAATTATAAACAAGGTTGATGAAAAATGTTCGTACCTATTAAAAGAAATTCATGAAGGGGTTTTGAAATATTTAATATTGTTTCTATGAGTGACGAGCGTGATCATGTGGTTTTCGGTGTAGTGGTGCAATTATTTTGGTTCTTTAATCATTTTTATAGCAGTTGCTTTTTTTTCCCGTTGGGATGACTTTTCAGTCATTCTTTTCCTTTCATTTTATTTTTTATCCACCTTTCCTATCCTTGGTTCTCTTGTATGATTACTTTTCTTCTTTTCTTTCGTTTTCTTTCATTTCATTTCATTTCATTTCATTTCATTTCATTTCATTTCATTTCATTTCATTTCATTTCATTTCATTTCATTTCATTTCATTTCATTTCATTTCATTTCATTTCATTTCATTTCATTTCATTTCATTTCATTTCATTTCATTTCATTTCATTTCATTTCATTTCATTTCATTTCATTTCATTTCATTTCATTTCATTCATTTCATTTCATTCATTTCATTTCATTTCATTTCATTTCATTTCATTTCATTTCATTTCATTTCCTTTCGTTTCCTTTCGTTTCCTTTCGTTTCCTTTCGTTTCCTTTCGTTTCCTTTCGTTTCCTTTCGTTTCCTTTCGTTTCCTTTCGTTTCCTTTCGTTTCCTTTCGTTTCCTTTCGTTTCCTTTCGTTTCCTTTCGTTTCCTTTCGTTTCCTTTCGTTTCCTTTCGTTTCCTTTCGTTTCCTTTCGTTTCCTTTCGTTTCCTTTCGTTTCCTTTCGTTTCCTTTCGTTTCCTTTCGTTTCCTTTCGTTTCCTTTCGTTTCCTTTCGTTTCCTTTCGTTTCCTTTCGTTTCCTTTCGTTTCCTTTCGTTTCCTTTCGTTTCCTTTCGTTTCCTTTCGTTTCCTTTCGTTTCCTTTCGTTTCCTTTCGTTTCCTTTCGTTTCCCGTTTTGTTTCCTTTCGTTTTGTTTTCTTTCTTTTTCTTTCTTTTCGTTTCGTCTCGTTTCTTTTCGCTTCGTTTCCATCCCTCTTCTTTTTTTCTCTCTTTCCCGTGTGGTTTGGGCCACTTATGTGTCGCTTCTAATCAATGCCCGCAACACGGAGGTTCATTTCGAATTCCTCGGGCTCTGTGTAGTCGAATACAAGTACAGTTTCTTATTAGTCGCTTTCCTTTGCTTCGAGGATTTTTGTCTGGGTTTTCCGATCCCTCTCCTTAAATCTACTTCTAAAGTCGAGACTGGCTTTGATAGTCCCACTGTGAACGACTAATTCTTGATATGTATATATTTTCGTTTTGTTTTTTTATTTTCTTGTACAACTGCAACTCCTTAAATAGTTTTTTTAAAATGTTTTTGGTTGTTGTCGAGAAAATACAAATGTTCGATTTGCTCAATTTTCTGGCAACTTTCCAAAGCTTTTCTTGAAGTCTAGAGCTTTCTGCAGTTCTCTCCAGTTAACAAATAAAACTATCGAGCTGCTAGCTGAATAGAAGCTTCAAACTTTAAATCTGGATGTGTTGCATGTTATTCTAGAGATTCACGAAAGAGAGACAGTTAATTACCTTAGAGCACCAGCTAATAATTTCTATAAATTATTTTCGTAAATTATTTATTCGCAAGTTATAAAAAAAGCTCCATTTTATAGTTATATTTAGGTGTTCCAGAAGCAACGAAAATAAGCCATCAGTTAAGATCGGAGGCTGTTTCACTCTCTTATGATATTAAGCATAATGGTTCCTTTCTCCTACCAGTACAGCTTAGAATAATCTTTTCTTGCTGCAAAGTATTTTCAAGGAATTCTTCTATTTTTGATACATACTCGAATTTAGTAAATAATAATTAATATTTCAAATGAAAAGCAGCTGTGGGCAGATCTAGACGAGCAAGTATTTTTATCTAATATCTCCTTTCAAGGACAATTAGCATTGTTATTTTCTCTTTTCTTCTTCTATATGTTACAAGGTTCTAAAGAATTATCTAAAGCTGAAAAACAGGTCTTAATTTTGCCTCCAACAATTTATACTAGATTCTGAGCGTTTTTGGTTGTCCTAAAATTAGCGTATCTGTTGAGTTGCCTACTTTTCTGGCTGAATACTACTGTTTCTTTACTTTATTTTTTTTAGTTCAATTGACTCCATGTAATTTACCTAGACCGTTTTGTAACCAAGAATATTAGAATCCCATTTTAGCCTCTTCGATCTACTCTTAGGGTTAATACGAGAATTCAGTAAGCGTTTCAATTTAAAAACATCTTCTGGGGTCTTCGATTCAATTCCCAGATCACTTTAATGCCCAGCAAGACTCTGAAGGCGGTTACAGCCAGACATAGATTTGAGAGGTTAAGGTAAAGTTTTACTTCATCCATAACACGGTGAGGAGTTGCCAAACTCTCCCGAGCTAGGGGTTCAGGTATAAGAAGGCACTCGAAGATTGGCGACGGCCAAGTTTGCCGATTGCACATAGGCAATAAAAAATCTGGCAAATTATATGAAATCAATAAATAATGTGACATCAAAAAAGCTATGCAGAAAGAATAACGTCAACAAACTTTTATTGGGCATTCTCATATGATCTGGCTTATGATTATTATAAATTCTGAATGGATGAGGTAACATTTCAAAGAGAAGCCAAGAAACCATAAAAATAATATTTTGTTCAAAAGTCATTACTTTTTGTGGAAGATAGTGGACGTTGAATAAGGAAAGTGCTTAAGGAAAGGAACCTGTTTAACATTTCGTGTCA
This sequence comes from Actinia equina, assembly GCA_011057435.1. Lineage (NCBI taxonomy): Eukaryota > Metazoa > Cnidaria > Anthozoa > Actiniaria > Actiniidae > Actinia > Actinia equina. The sequence continues at coordinate 272,872 of WHPX01001309.1, read as the reverse complement.
TCAATAAAAAGCTGAGTAAACACCATTTAAAAAAAAAATACAATAAATTAACAGCCACAGACGGTGAAAAATAAAAAAACGAACCAAAAACACGAGACATTTATGCTCTATTTTGCTTGTAAATTATACAGAAACAGTTTTCAGTTTCGTTTTTTAAAAATTGTAAATTGTACTTACAAACAAGGAAGAGGATGCCAGACTTGTAGTGCTGCTTCTTATCTTGGCAAAAATACCTCGGGAGATCAAATGCGCTGAATTTATAAAATCCTTTAACGAATTGTCATATTCGTGGGTACTGTCCAATGAGAAACCGAGGAATCAAATGACGTCATATCTATTATCCTTGTATGAAACCACTATACATTTAACTATTAAATGCATTGATGACGAATTCATTGTTATACCTTTTCTAGCTACTATGATACTACTTTGGGACAAGCTAAAATGTTTTCAAAATATATAGACAAAAAAAAACAAAAAAAAAAACAAAAAAAACAAAGCAAAATTATGAAATCTTATGTAATTGCTTGTAAACGAATCGATCGCTTACATGTAATGCATGCATAGCTTTCATGTCATTACTAATTAAAATGTCAGTCTCTGATTATTTACATCGAATGGAAATATCATTTCTGGTATACATTACAGACAGACAGACAAACAAACAAACTAAAAAACAACGACAACAACAACAACAATAACAAAAGAAAAGGAAAAAGGAAAAATGAAATTCAACGTTATTGAGGAAAACTGTGACTCGAGCACAGACGTGCTGTGACGTCTCAGCTGTGTGCTTATGGAGTACTTGGCAAATGTTTTCTTACAAAGATGTAAATATTGGTGAAATGAGCCTTGCATTATCAATGCTGTAACCCGACCTAAATCAATGGGCAAAATGAATACAGCTAAAACGCTATGGTTTTATCATGATCTGAAATCATAATAACATATTTTACTTCGTAATATATTAATTTTGCCTCCAGCTCCTTTTTCATTTTCATTTGTTTAGCCCGAGAGTTTTTTACACGTCCAAAGTGTATTTTTACTTACATTTTTTAAAGCTCACGTTATGTTGGAGTTGTGTTTCAAGCCGAATTTACAGTTGAATTTAGAAGTCTGCAGTGTTGTTAACTGAACAGTTCTTGTTGAATTCTACAAAAAAATGCTTGTATGCATGGCTAGGAAGTGTCCAACAACGGTTCTGCATATTCAATTTCAGTTATAACTGATGTTAAAAGTTGACTAATACTCTCTCTGACGAATCCGTCTAATATCGATGATAAAAGAATCTTTGATATTGAGATATAGATCTGGCCTTTGGTTTGGGTTATTGAAAAGTAGTATGAAACGACGATAAAGAAATTATTCAAATAAATGCTTTGAAACACTAAACAAACAAAGCAATCTGAAAAACTGAAAATACTATCGTACGTGATCATCTTAACTTATTAATTTTAAGTCAAATCTTTGCAAAAAAAAAAAAAACAAAAAAAAAAAAAAAAACGACAAATTTATACTTAAAATATAGATTGCCAGAGTAATGAAAGAAAGGTGTCAGAGGAAAAAATCAATCAATCAATTTGTTTTCAATTAATTTTCATGGTCAAAGTTTGCAAAGACAAAATAACTTAAGAGTTACTGGCTAAATAAGGAGGCAGAATATTATCATCAAATGCTCAAAACGAAGAATGAATGCTAGAATGTTTTAAAAAAAGAACAGGAAAGAAAAGAAAAGGAAAAGAAAGGAAAGGAAAGGAAAGGAAAGGAAAGGAAAGGAAAGGAAAGGAAAGGAAAGGAAAGGAAAGGAAAGGAAAGGAAAGGAAAAGAAAGGAAAGGAAAGGAAAGGGTAAATTACAATACTGCAATCACTTACTTTCTAAGTATAATATGTTTGATGTCTTACTTTCAATTATCTGGACCTGAACTTCCGTTATCAAACCTTCAGGAATCAGGAATGAACATGATGTTGGTCTTGTAATCAATACAAAAAAGATCAATGCACCTAAAGCATAAAAAACGTCGAAGACCTTACGGATGTACTGCTAAAAAGATTATCTAGACGCAGTCAGGTAAGATAACAACCTTGGTGATTTATGACTCACTATCAAACCCTGAAACAACCTCTGGGCTGATCTAAGTCAGGGCATGGCTAACTCACAGATTAAACCCTGAAACAACCTCTTAGCTGATGTAAGTCAGGGCATGGCTAACTCACAGATTGAACCCTGAAACAACCTCTGGGCTGATCTAAGTCAGGGTACCGCTATTTTAATCCTCAAATATACTAAAAGAAAGAAATACGACACGTCCAAACAAATCTAAAAGTTCTTGCTTTAACTAACTTGAATTAAAAATCAATAAAGTAGTTCTTGTTTTCGTCGTATCACACGGGTTTTTCGTGAGAAAGAGAAATAAATAAAAAACAATATGTTTAAGAATTTATTAGTAATGATTTAATAAAGTTGATAATTTTTGCTTAAGCTTACCTGAATTAAAAATCAATAAAAGTAGTAATGCTTCAAGTTGTCCAGGACCTATTTCAGGAAAAAAATGTTTGTACATTGAATCTGTTTTTTGTTTAAGCGTAGGCGTAATGTATTTGTACTTTGAAATAATTACAAGATTTCCTGACAAGCAATTATATTACACCAAAGTGAAGCTAGCGTCGGATTGATATTCATTGAGATTCAGAATCATTTCCGGGGGAGGCCAAACAGGTCATTCTACGAAAATATTTAGATAGATATTTGAAAGGACGTCGAAAGGTTTACTAGGTACGAATGAAAATTTGTTTCTCAATACAGTTTGTCAATACAGTTCACAAATGCGATTGACATTCATATCAACTCAATTTTACAGTTTTTCTAACTATTACGTCAAAATATTATCACGTATGACGTCATAACCTCCCGAACAATCGAAAGAGAAAGTAATGATCTACTTTCCGCTGACATCATATATCTAGGGCACTACGTTGACAGCAAAACTTTTGCTTTTTCGGCGAAGTGGTCATGATTTGTTTGTAGGATTGATTCTCGATGCTGTCAAGATATTTTAATAATAATAATAATAATAATAATAATAATAATAATAATAGTAATAATATTGATAATAATAATAACAATAATAATAATAGTAATAATATTGATAATAATAATAATAATAATAGTAATAATAATAATAATTATTATTATTATAGTAATAATAATGATAATAATAATTATAATGATGATGATAATAATGATAATAATAATTATAATTTTTTACAATTAAAGTAATAACTTTTTTTTAAATAATAATAATAATGATTATAGATAAATCGTGTAAAATATTCTTGATAATAGTTCGTCTGAATATTCGTCTTAATAGTATTCTGAATTACTAGTAGTATAATAATAATAATTATAGTATAATAATATTAATAGATGATGATAATAGTAGTTTTTTAAAATATATATATATAATAATAATCTTATAGAAAATAATGATTATAGTAATAATATATATAAAATAACAAATATATGTACAAATTATTTATTTATCGATAAAAATATATTTGCAAAATATAAAAAAACTATTAAAGGTTAAAAAAAAAAAAAAAAAAAAGAAAAAAGAAATGTTTTTAAATATATTCAAAGTTAATCTAAGTAAAAGACTTAATGACTCCTTGGACAGTGTCAATGTCAATATAACAGTTATGTATATCATAAGGTGTTCGCCTTTTTGTTCTTGAACCTCTCAAGCATACAAGTGCAGAACGCAGAAGAGCAAATGATGTTTTAGCACGAATCCAAGAGATTGTTTTTGCGTATTGTTCTCCTTTCTTGTGTGATATCTTGTCGGCCAAATGACTATGATATGCGTGGCACTCGTTACCCATTCCCCCCGATCCCCTGTAGCCGTAAATACCAATGGTGTAAATGAGCCATGCTCGATGTCTATAACTCTCCTTGAGTGTTGGCGCTTTTTCTCGTTTTCATGAAGTCGATATATCTGTTGTGGTTCTAGTTCACGGTACGATTCGGCATTGGGGTAACATACCCTCACGTCAAAGAATCCGAACGTTGGTGTTCCCAAAATCCACGCGCCATGTATATCGAGTCTTGCGTCTTGTGCTTTGTTTGATCCTCTGATAAGTTCTTCTCCTGAGATGTCTTGGAAGACCGGTTCAACTTGAACATCACTAAACACCATACTTAGCAGCTCAGCTTCAAGGTCACGTAACTCGTTATGGCGCTAAATGATAAAGCCACCTCTCTTACAGGTCATAGCATGGTCAATTGTAAAAGATTCTCCGCATACACAAGTCGAAGGAATAAGATCTAGCGGCCAGTCATAGCGCAGTCTCAGACTCGTACCCAGTCGTCATTTGTTTTAGGCTTTTTTGTGCGCGGTGGCTTTTGGGAAGGAGAGAGAAAAAGTGACTTCGTCCTTCCCCTGATGCACCGGGAACTCACTAAATCCTTCCCATCAACCACAGCGTGAGATCAATAAGACAAGAGAAGCGACTGGGTACGAGTCTAGCATCACGGAACTCCCTTTTATTTAGGTTGAAGCCAAGATTTTGAAGGGGAAGCACTGACAAAAAATTGCCATTCTTGGTTTGAAATCTTGCGTCTATGGCTTGTTGCAAATCAGTAGACCAGATAGATATATAGTATTGACTCAGTGCACATTTTCCGACCCTCATGCATGGTGCTAAACATGAAGTACAATGCACTCCAACTAAAGCTTGCTGTACTTGCGGTGGTGATAAGCGATGACAAGTTTTTTATGCATTTTTTAAGCATTCATATTTAAAGATATAAATATTCTATAGATTATCGTTAATGATATAATATAAAAAAAATAAAACAGATATGAAAAACATGATTCGTTATTAGTAATAACACAAAAGTTTAGGAACAAAGTAAAAGCTAAAAGAAGGGAGAAATTCAACACCATATTTAAGTCTGTTTTTTAATGCATAAGTCTAGATTAGCAGTACACTTATTCAGCTCGATATCGCTGCGTTTTTCGGTTTTTTTTAAATGGCGTTTTCCCAATTTAGTTAACATAACGACCTTAATTAATCTAAAAGCAATTTTTGAAAGCATAATAAATCTTGTTAAAGCAAGCCCTTGTAGCGTTAATATAAAGTCTTGTGGGTGTACATTAAGTGTGTTCATAGCAGCCTTGAATAATGAATCTACATATGAAATGCTATAGGCCTTTGTAATAAATCCCACAAGTGCTCTATTATCCGTGTATGCATGACGTAACCTGAATTTCAATCTATTAATATTTAATTCCAAAAGAATATATCTGACGTTAAACTCGGAAAATACTGCATGAGGTATTGTGGGAGACACGAGTGGAAAACGTCTGCGCATGCTCTGAATCCGTATGCAAATTACTCAAAACATGTAAATTTGAACATGTCTGATTCTGATAAATTTGAACTCACAAAATGCCAAAACTGTGTCCATGCTTGAAACTTAAGGCTAATTATTTCATATTGTGTTTGTTAATACAGTATCTTGGTCTGACAAAAGTATACTCTCGAACTTTTGTGTATCCCTTGGAGAAAACAAGCATTTATTTTCTCACTCAAACTCTTCAAAATTCTTAGAAAACGTGCTGAAGTGCACGCATACGCAAAAGTTTTCCCCTCTTGTCATTGTGGAAGTCATCACAAGGGACGATAATTTATCGATGATATTTTTATCCCTAATTTCATCTAATATCAGTTCGTTGCTAAGATATGTGACGTAAACCAACAAACAACCCCTTGGGCCTGAAACTCATTTGGTACGTATACGACTCATTCGTTCCCTAGTCACCCTTACGTTGAGAAAACAAAATTTGAGAGATGACTTCGAAAATGACTGTTGTCCATGAGAGTGGACATCGGCATGGTATTTGTACTGTACCGCAATGACGTCGTTGGAAAGAATGTCCGCAGATAGATAGGATTGGATTAATTTATAAAACTCAAAGTATGGGATAGCCATTTTTAGATTTACATATTTGATGTTTCATTTCCGGATATATAAAAGCATCCAAACACTTGGCAGAAACGTATCTTTTCTGGGTTTGCAAGTTTAAGGGTGATTTATTCATATAGACATCTTTGCTAGAGTAATTTCACAAAATATTAGGCCTAATACATAGTATGATAACAGTAAACACTAAGTCCACTGCTTTAGTTAAAAGTTCGAATTCCTTACTACTCACTTATTATATGACCTTGTTTCACGGGCAATGTAAGGAAAATCACTGGCAGCTTTAACGTATTTCTTGTGTTATTGTGGCTATATATGTTGTGTTGGTTTATTTGTTAGTGATATCTAAAGTTGACAGAACTTTAGATAGTTGCAGATTCCTTTGCTTTCTGGTAACGCTTGAGAAGATATACGCTGAATGGCAAAATCGTTGTCGGATTTAGAAAACAGAACATAGAAGCTGAGACCAATATGCAATATGGAAAGTATGTTCATTTGATGTTTCTAGTGATACAACTCGTGGAATGTTCTTAAAGATGCACTACAGGGGCGGATCCAGGGGGGTGAATTGGGTGAATTTTTACCCCCCTCCCTCCTCCTTTTCTGAGAAGTTATGTCTTCAAATTTCATAATTAATATGTTAATTGTTATGATTTGGAAGGGGGGGGGGGTGGGGGGGGGGGAATTATAATTAAATTATTAATGAAAAATAATAATTATAAATTTTTTTAAACGCTTGCATTTCTTTGAATCTCAAATTCGAAAATTGACTGTGTATTTCAAATTAGTGATTAAATATGAGGATAATTTTGTCATTGCCCAGAATACCTTCGGTCTCAGTATCTATATTCCATTATTTGAACTCCACTTTAATTTTGCGATTAAGTGTTGCACGTATACGTTAATATATGAATGTAGGAAAGCAAGAACAAATTGGTATACCTCTCCTGGTCATTCTCACTTTATTGGAAGAGAGCACGTCACGTGAAGGACTTGACACAAAAACACGTGATCGGGTAATAAATGCCCGTGATTAGTAAATTATGCATGTTTTTGTGCGTTTTTATTACAACTATTTTATCTTCCTTTTTAATTTTCGCTTAAATCAATGGACCGAATTAGCTTTAACGTAATTTTTGCCATTTCAGACCTCGTATAATTCCGTTGTTTAACGTTTGCACATGAGAAGACGCATGGATACAACTCAAACGAAAGATTTTATTCTCAAGGGAATGATACACGGTGTGAAATGGGTACAAATTACTCCAAAGCTGATTTGCTCTATTTGCTACGAAGTGAATTCCAAATTTCATCTGGAAAATCGGCAAATGGAGACGGGGGCTGGGATCGAGAGATTTTCATCCCCCTTCCCTCCCCTCCCCCGAACTCCTTGAGTGTCATTGCTATGGAGACAAATCCCAACCCCGTGATAAAAAAAAGCTATTTGAATTAGGTGTTAAAGTAAATGAACCATAACTTAAAAATCCTAAAATAGTTGCTTGAGTAGGAAGTTCCAATTTGAGGACCGCAGGCTTGATTGATGCGCATGCGTTCTGATTAATGTCCTGTTTTACAAAATGAAGTCACTTGACGTCATTTCTTTTCTCGTGTGGAATGTTCATTAGCTGAATCACAAGCTTTTGATAGGATTCTTTGTGGCTGACAGCTAATGGTGGTCAGTACGTATTTGCTACCATTTGAAGGAGACAATGGGATTCAAAGACTTTTATCAACTGATTGTTGAAACGTAGCAATACAAGCAGCCGGCTGCCACTGGCATGCAACTTCTCTTGAGATGCAACTACAACCAACGTGACATTATAGCAGCAACGATTTGTAAAGCATAAGTATATTGTATTCAGTTATTAGCAGTAAACGTTACGTTACATTCTTGGGAGCCAATCAGAATGCATCATCCATGCAAAGGTAAAGTACTCATGTTTAACGTCCTTAATTCCTTCACCGACGTTGGCTGGTTATCTCCCGCAGTTAACGGTGCGCACTTTACCTCCTCTCTCCATCGGTGCTCCGTTTTAAGAGTATTCCAAGCTGAAGGAACACAGATTAGATACAGATTAGATGGAAGTTGAAACAGACATGGAGTTCCTGAGAATCAAACCGTGGACCAATTGACCTACGCCTGCTCCTATTGAATGCGTCCTACAATCTATAGAGGTTCATTTCTCAAAAAAGAAATTTGGACCAAAGTTCTTGTTTTGCAAACAGCTTTTTGATCTGTAAAAAGATGGAAGACTGTACTCATAATTTTAAGGGTTGGCCTCGTAGGATGAATGTAATTTTATCTACGAGGATGTTTGGAACATCGGATGCGAACTTTAGTCACCTCTTGGTTTTCGTTATGACTATAGTGCTGAAGCAAGTACGTTCTCGAGGTTGGAATTTTCTTTATTAGTCGCCCTTGCTCACCTCACATCTGATTCACCAGCTTTCATCTGTATCGATACCAAGTATTGTACGCTGTCCTAAAGAGCTGTTGAAATGCTAGCATGTTCTTTACGCTTTACGCTTTTTTTGCTTTTGCTATTGCTATATGATAAATCTTGATAGAACTTGAGTACAAATGACAATGATGCACTAGAAACTTACACTCAACGGATACAAATAACGTCCCATCTACTCCAAGCCCTTTGTCGCTCTGATATTGCAATAACGTATGACTCGTTATTGTCTCAAGTATCAGTGAATCTGTTGACTTGAATAACAATACATTGACCACACGTGTCCGTGAAACACGACTCAAACTGCGCGCAAGGGCATTTGGGCCTCTTCATCACGTCTTCCTTTGCAGACCACAATCTTAATGACCAGACCTCGTAGCTGCTTGTCCACACAAGAATATACCAGAGGATTAAGTAACGCATTGATGTATGCCAACCATTTAACAATGTTAGCAAAGATAAAGTCCACCCACACATTAAACGAGTAGCACACACTGACCACTATGAATGGAGCCCAAAAACACACAAATGTTCCTATCACGACGGAAATGGTCTTGGCTGCTTTAAGGTCACGTGAGACTCGTTTGAACTTTTCCTCCTGGGAAATACTTGATCTTCTGACAATGTCCCGTGCGTGCTTCTGTGCAACGCAGAAAATCTTGCTATAGGAAACCACGATGACAATTAATGGGAGGAGGAAACTTGCGGCGAACACAAACAAGGCGTAAACTAAAATTAATAATATCAATAAAATAATATTAGTTTATTACTAAGCCGACGAGGAAAACACAGTCATATGCCTAGTCATAGTTGTAACGTCGTTTCAACACAAGTTGCAGAGAAAATTACTCCGTGTAATCGCGCCTTGACGAGATTAGGGACGGAACATTAACGGAGCATTTTTCCACTATTCTAATACTGATAAAATACAAAACGACAAAACGTGCTGCGATTGAAGTGAATTGAAGGTTTTGAGGTGCCGCTGTTTGCCGAAGTCCTAATATTGCAATTAAATCTTTTTAAAAAAATTAAAGAGATGCAGTAACGATACACTACTTTAAATGTGAAAAGATAAATTATACACCATGAAAAAGATGAAAGTTTTTTACTCCGACGAAGGACTAGCGTCCGTAACGTCAGTAAGTTTTTTCATCTTTTTCACGGTGTAGAATTTACCTTTTCATCATTGCTGTTTCATTAGGAACACCGACGCAGCTCACACTAGTTTTTAGCTAGTTATATCCTCTACTTATCCATCGGGATTAATGACCGCTTTGCTCTCAGCTAACCCATTCTTTTGTCTTTTGATTACTTTTTTTTTCTCGTTTCCTTGCCCACCTTGTTTTCATTGGTTTATTTTGTCTTATTCTATGATATAAAAACTCCTTTCTACCACCTCTTTCTCTTTTACTCCGACGAAGGACTAGCGTCCGAAACGTCAGTACGTTTTTTCATCTTTTCACAGTGTATAATTTACCCTTTTATCATTAATATTTTACCTCCAGCTAACTTCAGCATTTGCCAAGTATTAAAGAGTCTTGAAAAAGTTTTGCGTCTTTGCAAATCAACTCGGAAAGACAAAGACCACAATTCAAAGATCACAATGAACATGAAAAAATGATGTAAGACGTTGCTATGACAACATCGGAACCCTTGTGATGCTATTAAAAAATTTCATTTAAAAAAATCCTCAATTCAGGAAGCAAACGATTTTTTTTTTAACCGGAATATTTAAACATTAAACGTAATCTTCTCCTTGACGAAAAAAGAAAAAAATATGCAAGAAGGAATTCGTAAAAATCAAAAAAGAGAAATTGTTTGGGATATATAGTTCCCTCTTACAGAATTTAAAAAAAAATTTCTTTAAGTTTTCCAAAGCATAAACCAAACCATATCTAAAAATTGAGGTACTCTCTCCGCACAGTTGATTTTATCAGTTCGAATATTAAAAATTTTGAAGGCGCAAGTTCAACGTCATCGAACGTACAACGCACGCGCGCTTAAGAAAAACAGTTTCGAGGCTCCTTAAGACAAACGTCTTGAATTTGATATGCCATATGAGGAAGCCCTAATGTTTTACTTAGCTCAATGAAAAACTTACCTTTCCTTTGGTTTTGGTTGTAAGTCATAGGTTGCCTTAAAAACGCTACTGTTCCCGCGTAACACCAAACAGCAATAATCATGACGAACGCCCTTCTCCAAGTCATGCAACGAACGTACTTTAATGGACGGGTTATTGCTAAGTATCTATCAACACTTATACAGCTAAGACTAAGGATAGATGCCGTTCCACAAAATATATCCATACATCCCCAAAAGCTTAGGAATTTTACGCCAAGAAGTATCTGAATTGCGTTGTTACCGTAAACCTGGACCAAAACGTACACTGGCATGCTAATGACCGCGATTAGAATATCAGCAATACAAAGATTGACGATGAAGTAGTTAGTAAGCGGACGGATGCAGTCGAAACGGAGAGTAGCGAAGCACACGAATATGTTCGCTAACAGAGTAAAGATGATAAGAACGCAGATGAAGATTGCAGAAATGATGGCTTCTGCTGTCTGTATCGGAACGGGATATCTGAAACTAGCGTTGGAATCAACATTTCCTATGTTCGTTTCATTCATTTTTTCCCTGTGAGACGTACCTTTTGGCTTCGAAACTCAAAAGCTAGGTAGATAGATCAGACGATGTTTTTGATATCTTGCTCTATGATCTCTATGATATCACTCAGAGAGACTGAGACCACTTCGTAGAATTTTGCTGCAGGCTATTGCGCTTTTTTGTAGACCAAACACAAATAAATTCAATTGTTGCCACAATCCTTTTAGAGAATAGATCTTCTAACGATCTTAACCAATATATCTAATCTTGAGGGAATTTCTATTTAAAAAAAAAATATATTTCTGTTTATTCCACTCTTCTCTTCTTCGTCTTCTTTTACCGCAAATCAAAATATAACATCAAACTCTGCTTAACCGAAATTTCGTTATATCTTGTACCATGCATCATCAGTGGTTTCATATAGTTGTTGAGTTTCCCTTCACTTGGCTATTTTCTCGTTCAACATTCTTCAGTCCTTGGTGATGAGCAAAATGTGACACTTTGGTTGGTATATTTCTGACCTGTAGCGCTGTCGCTGCAAAAAGATTAAGATTATAAAACAAAGTTAGCTTATTGAGAAGCAAATTTAACTGAATGAACGGCAGCGCGAAAGTTTAATTAGATTCCATAAATGGATCTTGAGCAAATTATTTCCAATAAGCACGAACAAAAATGGGATTTGTTTCTACATGTATATTCACACATTTGGCATCGTTAACTTCCACGTTGTATAATGCATATACTAGAGTAATGATATTATCCATATGAAACAAAAAAGGTCGCCTCATTGACGAAGTTCCGGTTCAAAATCAAGTTCAAATTCATTCACAAGTCGAACCGATTCACCATAGGAATAAAAACGAAATCACTAAAGCGAGGATGACAATTTCATTAAGGAAAAATTAGCGCTATGCATATTTCATCGATTTTTGTAGTCTGAAAAAAGAAAGTTAAGATCTTAGAACTGATACCGACTCAGGCATTACTTTGAATAGTGTTTGAGAAACTCGGAAACTTTTTTCATTTTCCTTTCCTTTTCTTTTCTTTTCTTTTCATTTTTCCCTCCTTTCCTTTCCTTTCCTTTCCTTTCATTTCCTTTCATTTCCTTTTTCTTTTCGTTTCCTTTTTAATTTTCTTTTCTTTTTCTATCCATGCTTTTTATTTCTTTCCATCATCTTTCTTTTCCTTTCCACTCTCCTCCTTAACTCGTTTCATTTTCTTGTTCTTTCATGTCCTTCCCTGTCCCTTCAGTTTTCATCTTCATTTCCTTTTCTTGATATTTAATTCCTTTTCTTGATATCTACCATAAATTTTGATTTTTATCACCGGACGTTAAAACGACCTTAAACTCCGGAAAAACGAGTATAATACAGATTCGTAGAGAGAATCATCTACTCTTAATTACATATTTAGAAACCTTGGGTCAGAAGTCCTTTATATTACAATTGACGGAACAATGCCTTATCTCCTTCTCTCTTAAATCTAGCCTATGATTTCTCCTCTAATAAAAACCAATATAATTACGTTATGTCTGGACTTCATATTGTGGTACTAAAGTCTCATTGGAGGTAAGTAACCTATGCTGGTTGGATTATACTTTACGTGCTCGAAGTCTTAAATCTTTAACGAGATCATTCACATAACATTTCCCTTGCTATTGAATGAGGAATATTATCGCTTTCATACAGTTCAGCAATGATTAATTCCTGTTATGAATGTCAATTTTGTTCCCAGACAACTGTTATTGCAATTCTCATCAAACGTTCTTATGACTAGATTATTTCCAGTTTTTGAAAATTGGTCCTATCCTCTCTCATTTTCAGCCCCGCGAGAAAAACCATTATAGACTAATTCATAACTATGTTTGAAAGCCTTATTCAATTTTGGACTCAGTGCAGACGATGTTTCCGAGCTACTGTTATGTACATTGAAATATCTATCATGTTAAAAAAAGCCTCCCAACCAACACTACACAGGTCAATCAAGTGCCGACGGTATTCTTAAAAAGGACAACGTGGTGCTGAGAGGGAGAGAGAAAGAAAGGGAGAGACTGAGAGAGAGAGAGAGAGAGAGAGAGAGAGAAAGAGAGTAAACAAAGACGCTAAAGAAATATAAAAGAGAAAGAAAAGAAAGGAAGAGAGAGAGAGAGAAAGAAACATAGTATAGAAAGAAAGAAAAAAAGTAATAATGATAATAATAATAATAATAATAATAATAATAATAATAATAATAGTAAAAATGAAAGTAGACTTTTGAAATAAATAAAAGGAAAATGATTTGTTATTGAACACAAATCCGCTACATATAAATAAGAAAATAGATAAGGGTGAAAGGGTGAAAGTGGATCAAAAACCATGAATCTCTCCGAATAGACAAAATAACTCCCCCCACTTTCTTCAACAAAACTACCTTTCACTACCATACAATCAACTCAGAATTCAATACAACGATATCGATATATGTATACGTCTACAGAAAGGTCTTTAAAAACACATGCTAACAACTTCATCGTTTCCATGTTGATTTGAAAAATGGCTTTGAAAATAAAAATAAAAATAGAGATTTGAAAGTAAAACTTGCCTAGGGGCACTTTAACCAAGACGTTTAAGCAGACTCTGTTGCTACGAAATTAATACAATCGTCCATTATTTTAGATTCTATGTTGTGACAGATATAAAGTGTAGCTTTGGGCGACTTTTAAATAAAGATAAGAGAGTACACTTGACGACAATAGAGACCTCAAACTACTATCTCTAATTACGCACCAGTTTATGAACCAAGTTATCAACAGGATGTATGCAGAAATGTAGGCCTCAGCAAGTCACTCACACTGTCTCATAATTGTATTTTTTTGTATTTTATGTACAGCGAATGGATTAGAATGTCATGCCGGCCATCAATGCAGACGTCAGGTTGGTCTACCTGCCTTTGTTGTGATAAATCAAGTGAATATCACTGATATCATGTGTTGTTATTGATCAAGTATAATACAAAATAAAAAAAAGAAAACACTTTAAAAAGAACCATGCAGTTGTAAGGTATTAAAGCCTCGGCTCTGTTTGATTTCTTTTGGATTAACTTTTTGACTGATAAATATGTAGAATTTTGGATTACTTAATTAAAATGTTCACGTCTTTAACGAACAAAGTCTGGTCTTCGAAAAGGAAACTGGAAATATATCCCAAAGTCCGGCAAAGATGATTTTCTGATGAAAATAGTTGATGACAGTATTCTATAATGCGAAAAATAGTATAAGGTTTCTAATTTGGCAATTGTTTTTTTTTGTCCTTGGTATTAATATTCTAAACTTGAAAAAACCTGAAAAGGTTTGAGAAAGTGGGCACAGGTCAATATTAAAAGCTTTACTCGCAAGTGGACATTATTAATTATAGTTATACAAAGAGTATCCTAATACTAAACTATAAACTTTGAAATAACCAACTTAAAAAGGATCAAATAGCAAAAAAAAAAAAAAAAAAAAAAAAAAAAAAAGAAGAAGCAAAGGCAAACCCAAACCTTGTTATTTTATCAAAACTATAAAAAGGGTTGTAAATAAACATTAAACCTCTTGAGGGAAGCTTAATGGACTTCCAACATACGTTACGTTTTCCGAGTTTTGAGTATGAAATATATATAAAGACTTACCCGAGGTAAATACGGATTTCAAGTATAATAGATAATGCTGTAGCTAGAAATCTCAGAATGGTAATGACTCTTAACTCATCTTTAGTAAGACTATCATGCGCTATGCTTGAATTATATTATCACCTAATAATGTTCACGTCTAAGCTATTAGTACACGTCATGTGAATGAGTCTTAAGATGGAAAAAAACCTGTCAAATTTGTCTAGAGCAGAACACCATAATAGTTTAGATGTACAGATTTATGTATTTATTAAAATTGGATGACTTGGATCGAGATTGGTTCGTAATAACTGGCTAAACTTTGATGATTCATTTAATCTTCTAGAATTGCAGCTATATTACAAGTATCTCATATATCGAACCCTGAAACAACCTCTGGGCTGATCTTAGTCAGGGCATGGCTAACTCGTCACATCAAACCCTGAAACAACCTCTTGGCTGATCTAATTCAGGGCACGGCTACCTCACAGATCAAACCGCCCTGAAACAACCTCTGGGCTGATCTAAGTCAGGACATGGCTAACTAACAGATCAAGCCCTGAAACAACCTCTGGGCTGATCTTAGTCAGGGCACGGCTAACTCACAGATCAAAAACTGAAACAACCTCTGGGCTGCTCTTAGTCAAGGCATGGCTTACTCAAAGATTGTTTATTGAACCTTATAAAAGACCTCTGTCCTGGGCTGATTTAAGCAAAGAAATGACATTATACTTACAGATCGAAAATGCGACTTCCGTCAATATATCAGAACACGAATAGGGATACGCTCTAAACCAATACTCGAGTGATGCATCTGTGATATGCATCTCAATGTAAATTTTGGAACTCATTAAAGCACTTAACGATTCTAGAAAAACAAATCATGCTTACGTAGTCGATTAAAAAAACATAACGACCAGAATAATTGTACTCATACAAAACAATAAATTACAAACATGACTGTTGGAATAAAGAGAAAACAGAAAAAAGGAATAAAGAGGCAAGAGTGAAAAGAAGAAAAGAAAAAAAAAAGAAAAAGAAAAAACATAGAAATATGAGGAAAGAAAAAAAATTCCTGAGAAAGCGAAAAGCAAGCTACTGTTTGCCTCACTGGTTTAGTACTAAAAAATGTATTAAAGGTCAAATAATAATTAAAAAAAACATTTACCCCCACGGACAATTAATTAATACTAAAAAAACGTTTATCGAAAGAAAGACTCTTGCGTGCTTGAAATCCTCATGGTGGTCATTTGTTCAACATTTAAATTGAAGATAGGTTGCTAGGCAACTGTCTAAGGGAACTGAGAAGGATGCACTTCAAACGTTTATCTCGAAGTATTCTTGACGAAGAAGAACCTGGAGACCTAGCTTTTAAGAATATGTCAAAATAAAAACCACTAAATTAAGTTAAAGTGCTTTCATATTTTTTCCTAGTCCACTTCAGAGTTCGTGCGCCATCTTGAAATGTAGCTGTGCCTTTTGTCCAAGGTGTTCAGACAAAACTTTGCAAGCTTAGCCATATCATTGCAAGCTCACTGTTGTTCTCGCTTCGATGGAAAAGCACGGCTACCTTTTACGATGGCACAGGAAACTATGGAGGGGACAATTGCAAAATTTCCTGCCAGAAAAATTCAGTGTACTTGAATCAAAGTTGATTAACTCGATGTCACGTGATTGCAGAGATGATTGAGCACGTGACTTACCTCTATTACTCTGCTGATGAAGAATAGTTTGGTTATTTGAAATGATTAAGTGCGAGTTATCAGTAAGTTAGGTATGTTTTAGGTTTCATCGTACACTAGTATTTATAAAA
Organism: Actinia equina; assembly: GCA_011057435.1. Taxonomy (NCBI): domain Eukaryota; kingdom Metazoa; phylum Cnidaria; class Anthozoa; order Actiniaria; family Actiniidae; genus Actinia; species Actinia equina. Next base: position 256,385 of record WHPX01001309.1, on the reverse strand, counting down.
TCAGAGGCCGTGTGTTGTAGAGATGGATATGAACATACGAGCCGTCAGAAATATATAGATCTATAGATAGTGGTCGATATTTATAGCATGGTCGCTTACTCAGGGTTTAGATTTTCTTTTACAAAAACATTAGGCATTCGATGTTAAGTCAATATTTTATGTTTGACTGTTAAAAACTATTAACAATGTTCGATCTGTAGCTTCAGCAATACATAATATTGTGTAAATAATTCTCAAATCTCTTAGTGGTTGTTTATTGGAGGTTGATATAATCCCAAAAGTGGTCGCTTACATAATGTTAAAGTAAAGATATATTTTTCTAAAATAATTTATTTGAGTTCTCTAAAAGATCCGAGGGGAAAAAAAATAGCGTCAAAAAATTTTCAAAATTTATTGACACCTTGGAGCAACATCTGGACTGAACTCAGTAAGGGCACAGCTATAGTTCGAATTGAAATTTATAGATGTGTGTTACCGCTAGGGTTTATTAAGAGGGAAAACCGGAAAATTTGTGAAGAAAACAACTTAAATAAAGCAAGAGGCCTAACAAGCTCTACTCACATGTGCTGCCAAGTCCAGGAATGGAGCCCGAGACCTCAGAGGTGAAAGGCATGCTAGTGTGCTATCGCTGCCTTATGACTCTTGCACTATTGACACCTTGGCAAGATGCATGCCACGTTTCACCATTTCGACTAATATCAGTCGTAAACACTCAGCCCTATTAGTTTTTAATGGACTATTTTCGCTATAGGTGCGTATGATATGACTAATACTTCAAATTCTTATTGTGTGTTTATCCAGACAAAGACAAATGATAGAAGGCACCTTTTATATCGTGAAGTCTCCTAGGGGTTATCCTTAAAATTGTAAAAGCAATACGAAAGGAAAGTCATATGAAAGGCATAACTTTAGAAGCAGGCAATCACACTGTTCCCATCTCAAGTTTTTTTTCCCATTTTGAAGCGTTAATAGGGTTGCGGTTTTTAATATTATGCGAACTCTGACACTCAAATAGTGTCCGGCAATTGACTTTATGTGATATGAACGAAAAGAGAAGAGAAGAGAAGAGAAGAGAAGAGAAGAGAAGAGAAGAGAAGAGAAGAGAAGAGAAGAGAGGAGAAGAGAAGAGAAGAGAAGAGAAGAGAAGAGAAGAGGAGAATAATAGAGAAGTTAAAATATCGCTCTAGAATATTCCAAAATGATTACAATCTAAAATTTAAAGGCCTGTAATTTGGAGTTAGTCCGCCTAACACAACATAATTAACATAAAGATCACGTTTTCTTAAATGTTATAGTCTTTTTATAAATGAATAATCCTGACTTTTATATGTCTCAGTCAGTCCCTTTCGTGCAATTTGTTCCACGCAAGTAAACACATATATTTTCAGCGAAGCTGGAGACACCCCGTAGGCGATATAAAAAGCCATACTTCAAAACCATTAGATATGATTCACAGAGTGTAACTTATAAGTATACGTTACAGTAATAAACTTTCCCGAATTGGCCTGAGTGACCACAATACAATAGAGCTTTTATGCGTGACGTCATGTGTATGGGGGAAAAACTTCCGGGTCCAAAACGAAAAGTAGTTCTATAAAGATTTTAAGTTTCCTACCAGACCGGATTTTTCGAATATTCCTCCCTCCTTTTAGCGATCTTTCATCACGCTGGCTCGGAATGACGTCACAACTTAAAAGCTCCAAGCCGAAGCTACAGAAGATACAGTACAGTATATGTATGAACACATGAAGTCCAAACTCGGCTTGCAGATGTCATTGTTTTTGTGGTGAATGAATTAAATTTCGTCCCGGAAAAATGACGTTATGGAAGATACACAAACATATATTCTTAGGGTGGATGTGACGTCATAGCTGCCATGTTGGTTGACAATAACAAAGCATACCTCAACTCTTATATATCAAATACCATTGTTAGATCATCCAACATGGCGACTGTTTCGTTGTTATTCATATCTAAAGGGATTTTGAGTCTTATAGTTATACCCCAAAAATTCTAAGGAAGTGTTCCATTACAGTCAAACCCATCGGTCCCAGCAGCCACTAAACCTCCTCGGCTCTGACGTAATGTTTTTCCATTTCACACCACGTGTCATTCCCTAGAGTATCATTTCTTTGTTTAAGGTTTGCGCTCGGTTGCACATGAGAAGACAGATGAATATGAATACAACTCAAACATAGAATATTATTGTCAAAAAGAACGACACGTGATCTGAAATGGGACAACATCACGCCAAGGAGGTCTATTCTCAAGTGGTTAGCATCAGTTCTTAGAGCTGGACCAATGCAGCTCGAATTAGTTGTAAGAACTGTCACGCATACCACTTGAGTACTGGCAGCTCTGACTGACTGGCTAGACTTAACTAACAGCACCCTTAGAAAATTAAATTATTTTGTGGTCAGATTTTTCGATTGTACTTTTGATTGAACTACCAACCCAAGCCCTATCAGAGATAATAGCTAGACCTAATTATACACCAAAGACTTAAAGCTGTCTATTAGTATATTCTCCAAGATACCTGAATGCTATTGAATTTTCTTGAAAGGAAAACAACTAAATCGATTTGCCTAATTATAGGATTAAAAAAAAAATAATTGAGTGATTTTTGAAATTGAAGTTTTGAGGGGAAAGTACTGAGATCTTTTTGCCAGCTAGAATTATACATGGTGCAAACAAAATGATGTTCTATTATCTGTATTTAAAAAATTGCGTGCAAATTCTAAATGAAAAACACTTAAGCCATGCGACAGCTCCAACAGCGTGGCGAGTCGAGCATAACTGACAATATGTGTTCTCGAAGAATAGATAATAACAACCACTACTTGAGAAGTTAAAAAGAAAATGGCTTTTTATCAGAGCTACTAAGAGAATACATTTCTATTCAAATTTTATTCAGAGCTGTTCAAGACAAAGAATATATCTAGCTAGTTTATCTGAAATTATTGAGAACCAACCAACCAACCAACCAACCAACCAACCAACCAACCAACCAACCAACCAACCAACCAACCAACCAACCAACCAACCAACCAACCAACCAACCAACCAACCAACCAACCAACCAACCAACCAACCAACCAACCAACCAACCAACCAACCAACCAACCAACCAACCAACCAACCAACCAACCAAGTGAATGGAGGAATAAATGAACAATAAATGACTAAATGAAAAACAGAAACCCGCAAAAACAATATAAAAAGAGGATAACGTTTCATACCTCAAGAGGCCCAATTCAATTGGTTCAAAATATAAATCCCTTAACAATATAATTCTTCCAGTTACTATACTATGTACTTAAATACAATAAATGACCCAAAGTGGTTGATATGTATTGTACCAGAGACACACAGTCTAAATTTCTCGGATAAAATTTTCCACCAATTCACAATGAACATTTTCTCGCCAGAATTAGGAACTTATTACGGTGACTGTCTATTTTTGAAAAAAAGAAAAACAAAAAAGAAAAAAGAAAATCAAACCTTTTTTAAAACCACGAATTCCTAGGGTGAAATTTAATGCTGATTCCAAATATGAAAAGAAAAATAGGGATGTCCCAAGCTAGTAGTTTTCTAGATAATCGGGGCGCGAGATGTTAAAACGTACAAGATAATATAGCTCAGTTACAGACTGTAAAATTGCACAAATGCCAGCAAGTGAATAATTCTACAATACTGGATATGATTGACAAAGACACAAAGAAATGCATTGATTTGCCATATTCCGTCCTTTCAGTGCCATTAAGAAATCCATAAAGACTCAAAAACATTCGTACAAAAACCTATTTTTTTGTGTGTTAGAAAAATTAACTTTTCTAAAGAATTTGATATACCGTAAGTCTTTAGAAGTTTTTTTTGGATAAGCTTATGAAAAGTATAGAGTCCCGGGCACAATTTGAGGATTTTGCCCTATTGAAAATTCAAAACGTGTGTGGTTCTTCAATAAAATCTTGTAGATTACTCAGCAGTTTTTGAGCGCGCGCTCACCGTGGACTCAAATCGAACATTCAAAAGTAGGTAGTCACCTTAAATGTGATTGATCCTCGCGAAGAAACCCTAAAGAAGGGCGGAATATTGAAGCTCGAGGTCAAGGTAACGGAACTTTAGGCTTGATTGTTTTGATATATGAGAGTTATTTCGGTTGTTCCGGATATAATTACCATTCTGTTTACATAGCATAGTTTGCTTCTATGACGATAATATTCTAGATTGCCTTTTCGTTTAGAAATGATACTTTCTACAATTGTTTTGGGGGGTGGGGGCTGAGAGTTAGTCGTGTTCTGTCGACGTTAAGAATTCGTTTATGTGCGCAATTCGCGTCGGCCATTTGGCTGCAATGTATTTACTCAACCAAGTATCTATCTATAAAGTATATATCTAGAGGATACATTTGTAAGGGCTTCGCACGCACTGGAATTCAGAAGTTGATTTTTGCGGTAAACGGGAAGCTGGAGAACCAGGAGAAAAAACCTCGAAGCACAGGAGAGAACCAGCAAAAACTCTGCTCATAGTTAATACAAAGTATGTTCTTTTCATAAATTACACCTAGTCGCATTGAAGAGAGGCGAGCGCTATCAACACCCAAGAAATAATCAGGATAAAATCATGAATAATAAATGAGAGAAAACATTTATGGAGTACAAAAAGGTCTACAAAGGAACAAAGACATGACTGGAAATTTGAATAGATATAGCATTTACTAATCATTAAAGTGGGGTACAATCAAAACAATGTGTTTTGCGTGTCACTAATTTCGGATTATTTTTTGTCTAATAATATATACTCGATGTATTTCGGCAGTCTCTCTTATTTGGAATTCTATATTCTGAAGTATGATTACAATTTTTCCATGGCTTATGTTTTAAGCTGCCTAACATAAAGAGAAAAGCAATATATTTTTTTAATAATGTGACGGAGCCAGCATAACAATATATATCTCTTGAGGTGCCAAATAAGTATTTCTGTGTTGTTTCATGACAGAGTCATTTACTCAGGCTTGGCCTCGTATCAACGGTAAAGCAAAAAAGTTACAACTTACAACACTTTCAAAATCCACGGACCTTCACTGGAACAATCTTAATATTCGAGGCTAACCCTAAGCAACATATAACTCGAAACTAGATTATTATTTCAGCGCATGCGTACATATGAAAAGGTCCATAATTTCGACAAGCTTTCAGTACATTTTTGTGCCTCTGACTGACTTCAAACCTGGGCCCGAATACGAAAATATATACGAAATACGATAAAGACGATGAAAATGATACTATCAGATAAATAAGAATTTTTCATCCTTGAGAAATTTTGGTAAAAAGTTACCTCTCTAAAACAAAGGATGACTCATCATATGGTAATGTGAGTATTACATTACTCATCGTTTAAAATAGCGTTGCTATAATAAATTTACAATCAAATATATTGAAATTATAAGTATGAAGAAAATGTATGCGGAAGAAGGAAACTCAGAAAAGAATTATGAGTTCCAGATAGGAATGGAAACTACGATCTTCCGGCGTTAATATTTATTTTAGCAATTTTAAGTTAATTTTAAAAAATAATGAAAGTTTTGCTTTGATATTTTTAATGTTATTTCTGCAAGCAGCACACTTAAGCGTGCGCCTCACTGTTATATTCAAATGTAGATGATTATAACAGCTTTTTTAAAAAACGTAAAATGTGACCAATGAGCGCACTGGATTTATTATATTCACTTGTGTAAAACACACACATATATATATACTTCGATGAAGGACTAGTGTCCGAAACGTCAGTAAGTTTTTTCATCTTTTCACGGTGTATAATTTATTTTTTATCATTACTGTAGATATTGAAATGATAAACCAAACATTTTTCTTTGCCCAACCAACATAAATTTAAGTATAGAATATGACACATATATTTTTTGGCCAAAGTGCATGATGTAGCGTTAAAGTCATATTAATAAGCGCAAAAACATAGCCATAAACGCTAAGCACATCGTAAAACGAGAACTACAGTCTAAGAGTGCAATTAGTCCGCAAATGCGTAGGTGTTTTCAGTATGAAAAAGATGGCTTAAAGGCTTGAATGAGGTGTTGAGCGTAAACTCTTAACTGGAATAAATACTAGAATAAGTTTTAATGCATGGATCCTTTTATGTTTTACCAGCCTGTTTAATGCTTCATATCGACGGTATATATAGTGAAGCATTGACAAGTCGTCAGTGAAGACTACACATAAAGATAAATGGATGAATACACCTACTTGCAAAAACGTTGCCATACGATATTAGAACATTAGTGATTTAGCGAGAAAGGAATACATTAAAAGACAAAAGAAAAAGTTCAGCTTCAGTGATCTTCTTTTGTCTTTTAATATAATTCCTATCCCACTAAATCACTAATGTTCTATTTTCGTTATGTCAACGTTCTTGAAAGTAGGTGTATCTTCGTTTGCAACTACTCCAATTCAAAATCAATGTTCATCAACGTATTCAAATATTTTTTGACCCTGAAACAACCTCGAGGCTGATTTAGCTAAATCAGGGTACAGCTAACTAACTAGTTATGGAAAAGAATTTAAATTATTAGGTTTTACTGAGGGGGAAAACCGGAGAACCTGGGGTAAACACCTCTAAAAACGAGAGAGAAACCCAATAAATCATACTCACATGTGATGCTTCGTTCCAGGAATCGAATCCAAAGCCCTAGAAATAAGAGACGAGTTACCGCCACAATACACTTGATTTCCAAAGAATATCATACTCAAGGGAATGACACATGGTCTGAGATGGGAAAACAAATTAACGTAATATTACGAAATGGCGCACCAAAGCTTTATTTTTGGCCACGAGTAAGACTTCTGCCGCCCTTCAGATAGCATAAATGATTCCTTAAGTTTAAATTACTTTTACAAAGGAAAAAAAAACACAAAAAGGGCTAAAGCTTTTAGACATCTTTTTAGTTCGCGTCGGCAAACATGGCGGCGACTATCACGGTGACGTAATAGATAAACAGCATTAATGTTCTTTACGTACGACATAATTTAACCTAAATACAAGCGGCTTTTTATTTGAAGATGATCGATATTCTCGAAGTTTTGAAGCCGGATTGTACTTTATTTCGAAGCGTATTCTTTTTCTACTTACTTTTTATCTCTCTCGCTCGAAGTTCATCGCTGACAGGGAGGGGAAAAACTGCCAAAATCTGCATCGAGTTTTAGTGGCCCTTATCATTTTAACTTATTTGATCGATTCTAGGAATTTAATTTGATTTAAACGTCTACGTATAATACTACCTCTCAACTCTCTTAAAGTGCTTTTCTCTCTTAGTTATTATAATTTTTCTTTTAATGTTAGTTAAAGGTTCGATTTAATGTCTTCACTTTAATAAGGTCGTTTTAAATTTTCCATAAAGTGAATGTCTCAGTTTCCAACGATTTTTTTTTTTTTGCATGGCAGTTAAGTTTACTGTCTTATCATTGTTGTTAGTACAGATATAGATATCTTAGGATCAACAATACAATAATAAAGCTTGCTAGATCCATTATAAACCAGACTTCGATATTAGTGTTTAGGTTGTCCTAGAAACGTGGTACGTAGTGTCCGGAAATATATAAACCTCGTTAAATGACACCAGGGTATACTTCGTTTCAAAGGATTATACGTTAGATATGCTATCGCTAACATTCTAGATCTTTTCAATAAGAATGAAGAAAGAAAAATCATTTATATATTTCAGCACATTATTAGCCTAAATGTCGTTTAAAAAATAAACTCACACACAGATAGATATTATATATATATATATATATATAATGTATAATATTACGTAGAAATTATGGGATATTTATTTTTAATTTGCTGAGAGATTGAAAAGTAGTGATTAAAAAATAAAAAAATAAAAAAAATAACACCAAAAACAAAAAAAACCCGTTAGCGCCGTATTATATTGCACTTTTGCCCATACAAGATCGTACAGATTATAAATCAGTTGGTTTTAAGAGTTAAAAATGGTTATTATGTATTATGTATCTCATTAGATATAATGAATAAAGTAGATACATAATATATACTCGATTGCAGAAACGTTGTAGTATACATTATACATATATCTAATTTATTCAGTATATCTAATGAGATGCATAATACAAAATAACCATTTCCTACGCTTAAAACCAACTGCTTTATAATCTGTACGATCAAATAGACAAGAAAAATATTTTGACAATCAGTGAATGAAACAAACAATAAATAAAGCGATTTTTCTGTTTTACCCATAATGCACCCGATCCATCGATATATCGATATTCATTTTATTTACAGAATTTTAGCAAAGCGCTGTATATATACATATATGCAAAAGCTCTGACAATTTAACACATTTTTAACAAGCCTATAACGCTTCGAAAGCGATGATGTTTCGGCCCGTTATCTATTTATTGTGTGGCATTGCTGAAAAGAATTTTGGTCTTGGCAGACGAGCGATCTCGCGGTACGCTTTCACGTTGCAAAGTGTTACGCAAATTTCGACGGAAACATTTGTTTTAAAATTCTCTTGGACAAAACACATCGTAATTAAGTTTTTTTGAGATCTTAGTGGTTCTTGCTTTGAAACATCGTAGTGTTTTGGGGAAAAACATATATGTACATATAACGTCTCGCCGAACGAACGAGAGATCCGACAATAGATATAAACAATGACTGAGTATCGCAGAGAGCAGAGTACTTGGTGTAAAATATTTTGGCACATGAGCATTACTGTACGCGCTATGTTGAATGTAGGATATTTTTTAAACTTTCATTCTGCTCTTTGACATTTATGGTAAATGTATTTAGCTCTTATGTCATAGCTTAAAGACAATGCGAAAGTCTCAATTCAAACGAATTAAGATACAAGGCTTGTCTTTGACCTATGCGCCATCACCAATCTACTCAAAATTTACATCTTTTGGTGCTTCAAAAATATTACCGAATCCAAGAAATAATACTTTAAATCAGAGTATTAATAAATGAAAACTGATGATTTCAGACTTCTATCTTTAAAGTTGTAAAGTACGCACTGTTTGTTTGTGGGACCTAGTTTAAATAATAGCTGATACCAAAAACATGTCCTCAGATGCGTACGAAGCTACAACATATCGGAAGCTTGCTTCACAAAATGTACATGCATCAACTGTTAGTTACATAGATAAACTCACAAGTTTTCTCATCTTATGCTCACAGGCAGCTGAGACTGGCAAGTTGCCTTGATTTGCCGCACAATCACAAAAGCTATTGGATAATATTTCAATAACTTACTTGGCGACTTGGACCTAGATACTAACTTAGGAATAAAATACGCATTGTCGTAGAGTTAATCAATAATTTTTTTTTCCAAAAAATGGCGTCATGCAAAAAGGTATAATACAGTCTACACAGAGAAGATTCGCCGCAACTCTTTGAAATACTCCGCATGGTGAAATGTTTTACATTTTCCCATTGCTTATGATGGAAACGGCATATGATTGGATTAGGTCCAAAACTAAATGACACGCACGGAGACTATTATGGGCCGGCAAACCAAACGTAGTGACTGTTTCGGCCTGAGGCCTATATATACCAGAAGTTTCAAAGTGGATCAGAAATTATGGAAAATCATTCCTACTATTTTATTTTTAAATGCCTAACACAAGGGCTTTAATTCTTATATATAGATGTGTACATATTACATATATAAACCTGGATGGAAGGCTAAAAAAATCCGGGTTAGGTCACTAAGTGCAATAAAACTATCTCATAATTCCTCAGATATTATTCTAGCTAATTCTAGATATTTAAATCATCGCTTTTAAAGGAACGAACATCTAGTTGTTCAAATATAAGAGAGCTTGCTGTCTAAAGTAAATACTCTAGTAAAACCAAGGAAATGAACAGGTATTATGTTCCAAAGTGTTGCACGTCGCTTTCATGAAGTCCATTGAGTTGAGGATTAATGGCGACAACTTCGTCCCAAAATTTAAACTTCTTAAATACCCGATGTTTGCTTTTTTGTCATTTTGTTCCTGTCCTTTCCTGTTATATGTTTATCTTTTTTACGTTTTTAAAAAGCTTTTGGTGGTTATTGCTGTATTCTTTCTTCTGTATAATAGTACATTTTGGGTACAATTGTTTTTATAACGAGGGTGAATGTGTATTGAATGTTTGTTGTGTTATGATAAAAAAAAGGTTCAACTCCATATCGATGCAAAAAAAAAAAAAAAAGAAGAAGAAGAAGAAGAAGATGAAGGAGAAGAAGAAGAAGGAGAAGAAGAAAGAAAAGAAGAAGAAAGAAAAGAAGAAGAAGAAGAGGAAATGAACTAAACGCTTATTAATATTTGACTTATTGACCACGAGCGTATCTGTGAATACGGTTATGTACATAAATATATTATTATAATCATTTCCTTTTTGAGACTTTGCAGTTGTGATGTCGTAGAACGGTCTAGTGACTATCATTATGAAGGAATGAAAGAAGGGGAAAAACAAGCAAAAACAAATTTAAAAAAGAACAAAACTAAAGAAAGATGAACGAATTTTTGAATTCTAAAAATTAGATATATGACTTACTCTCATGCTAAACCACACAAGTCTATATAACATCTTCAACAGTTCACTGAACTCCCAAGAATATAAAGCCTCAGGCGATATTGTAGTCTAGGTGACTTACACACTTTGGGAAAGTATATTGCTATCAGTAATGTTACTAATTTAGGCAAATGATACAAAGTAAAAAAAGGCAATATTAAAACAAGATAAACTGCTGTTTTGTCGGTTACAACTTAGACTCTTTCTTAGCTTATAATGGCTACAAGCTGTCTATTAGCAACTGAGTACAAGATATACGGTCGAAGACGCCTAATCATCAATGATCCTTCATAAATATTGTGGGTAATTTTAAGATATTAAACTATATGCTACCTTACATCAGACAGATTGAGCCGGCTGATTTGATAATGCTGTGCTAAACTATTAAAAGCCTTGTTTTCACTCTGGAAACTGGAAATAAATTAGTTGACAGAAACCCCACTGGTGGGCGGCTATAATAACCTTTCTTTGTTTGGTGACTCAAGGCTAAATTTAATTTTTGAATAATTCATCTACATTGACGTTCGTTCGTGTTTACTATATTGTCTTTTCCTCCTTTTCTTTCTTTCATTCATTCATTCATTCATTCATTCATTCATTCATTCTTTCTTTCTTTCTTTCTTTCTTTCTTTTATTCTTTCATTCATTCATTCATTCATTCATTCATTCTTTCTTTCTCTCTCTCTTTCTTTCTTTCATTCATTCATTCATTCTTTCTTTCTTTCTTTCTCTCTTTCTCTCTTTCTCTCTTTCTCCTCTTTCTCTCTTTCTCTCTTTCATTCATTCATTCATTCATTCAGTCTTTCTCTCTTTCATTCATTCATTCATTCATTCAGTCTTTCTTTCTTTCTTTCTTTCATTCTTCCTTCCTTTCTTTCTTTCGTTCTTTCTTGCAGAGTATCGTTCAATTTCAAGTTCAAGGTTTATTTTATTCTTTACTTCTTAAGTACTGTTCATTATATTCTCTGCATGACAGGGATTAATGATATGACGGAACTAAAAGATCACTATCAATTTTTCCATCCTGCAACTCCCCCCCCCCCCCCCCCCCTCCCCTACCTTACCCTTCCATTACTTTACCTTCCCATTACCTTACCCTCCCCCTCGAGAACAAGATAATTTGAAGCCATATTATGAAAACTTACTATGTCAATCCATTTTAGTCATAATTTAATCGTAGTCATAAATTATTTAATTAGAGTTATTTTATGTGAACGTTGAACCAGGAAAAACACAGTAAGCCTAATTAATCTTGTAGTGGTAGCTCAACACAATTTCATTATTTTCTTATTATACAACTTCGTTGCACGGGCCAAGGAAAATCTCTCTAGCATTGAGTATAGCCTCTACTTGTGGCCTATTACTATAAACTAATATCACTGCAATATATAAATGTATTAACGCTGTCATAATTCCACCGGCTACATTCGCTATAGGTAGCTGTTCAACATCAATTAATCTAAAGTCGTGAATCCTAAAGGCCGGTTTAGACGGTACGATTTTCGCATACAAATATTGTATACAACACGCTCGCGTCTGTCGTGGTAGGCGAGTTATAGGTTTGATTTACACCATACGACTCGAGTTGTAGGATGGCGCGAGCGTGTTCTTTACGATAGTCGTAAGCGAAAATCGCACAGTCTAAACCGGCCTTTAGGCAGCACACGAACGTATACGGTCAACTCTCGTTACACCAGACACCCTCGGTACCGTCACTTCATGCCCGATCCGTTATACAGCGCGAGCGTCCGCAATAGTGAAAATTATTTAAGGTCATTTCTTTTGTCAGTATATATTTTGTCGGGGAATTCCTGTCCGTAATAGCAAGGTGTCCATAATATCGGGGCGTCTGCAAGGTTGACTCAGTATATTGGCAGTTGTATTTCAAAGCAATTTTTATTCCAGCTGACTTAATTTCGTTTGAATTGGTATCAATGAATTTGAAATTTTAATGTAAACTGTTGCTATAAAACATTTATCAAAAGAAAGAAAGGTATTGATCGAGGAAGAAAATTGGTTCTATTTAATTTCCCTTTCTTCTGTTCATTTTCCATTTTCTCATTTTTTTTCTTATTTCTTTACTGTATCTTTCCTATTTCATTCTACTCTTCAATTTCAGCTTGTTCTATTTTTATTTCACTTTCTTTATCATTCTTTCCCTCTGCCTTTTCATGATTTTTTCTTTCTTTTTGTTCTATTTTTCTTGGGGAACAAAAAAGTTAAGAAATGCAGCTGTGCTATGCAGAATAATCAAATGATAAAATGACCTTAATTTCAAGATGGATGCAATTGGAAAACGGAATTTGGTGCTTAGTTTAGCTATTTGATTATATTATCAATGGGAAAGGAATAAATCAAAGATGAAATACACTATTTAGAAATGAAAAACAAAAAAACAAAAAAAAACCCCTGTGGATATGTAGTGCAACACACGCCTGCTATAAATTTTATTTTTACTCTAAACAAAAAGTTTGATTATTAGCAAGCAAAAAGAGAAAAAAATAACTTAGAAAGGAAAATACGAATCTTAGGAAATAAAAACGAAAGAAAGCAAGAAAAAATAGAAAGATAAGAGAAAGATGGGGTAAAAATTAATGAAATAGCTTAATGACTGGCAAGCTGACAGAACTGTGTTTAGATTTACTGCCTGTTCTTTGGCAAGTGATATATTAGTCCCTATACTAATCCCACTGAATGGCCCGTATCGCCGCGAGTAACACCATTGTATGTTATTAGAACCGTAATTTTAATCCCAAAAGACACTAACTCGATAGAGCCCAATGCAATTGTTTTCCAAAAAATAAAATAAAAAATCCTAAAGAATCGTCAACATACGTCTATATTTCTTTCAGGAAGTTTACAAAAATTGGGAATAAAAATGAAGACAACGTTTTCTTATTTTCACAGCGTTTACTTTTGAAATATTTCACTGGAAGATCAAACAATAGTATTTGAAAGTCTAACAGCCGTCAAATTCTTTAATTTCAGCTGTCAAATTAAGTAAAGGATCACCAAAACTAAAAATGTCTTTGATAAGACATCGTTGTTTTATCTGTTTGATAAGGTGAGGTTGAACGACAGAAAAGCCAACAGAAAGAATACGAGACATCAAACAGTCTTAATGAGATAAAAGTTCTTTATCATCACACTTGTGTGAAAGAGAAGCGAATGGAATTTCTATTCAATTATTTGAGTTAATTATGGTAGTAACTTCGAAAACCTAACCTGAGTTGTGTGCTTTGATATTTTGTTGCCTTTATTTATAAATCGTAAGATATAATTAACGATTCGTACCTTTGGCTGGCAAATCACAGTAAGGCAGCTCTTGTCACTGAAGTACCTCTATGACCTGGGGAAAAAATAGTTCAATTTCTTAAATTCCCAAATACTGCGAAATATGACCGTTCTTTAGAAAGTCTTCCAAAATGTGAGAGATATTTATGGTTTTAGAAGGAAAAAGGCTTATAGTTACGCGTACTGCGAGAACAGAACGTTGTCAGATCGTATACGAAATGAACGAATCAATTGCTGAGAGAGGCGGAATCAATCTGAAACTTACTAATGAAGTAGCGAGATGTTATGGATGCAGAATAAATATGTCAAAGCCTGATCGATAAGACTTTTCTAATACCCCTTAAGTGTTTGTAATCTATCTAACTTCTACCTCAACTGTTGCAATCAGTAATTTAAAAAAAAAAAATCGCGTTGCCTTATACTCGTCCTAATTAAGAATACAACCGACAAACCAATGACTAAATCACATCTCTGTACTCGTTAAAAAGATGCCATCATTCAATCATTCCGCTAGTAATTTATTTGCAATGAGTTTTTAACTAATCCAAGTCAAGGATATAGCCAGAAATCTTAATCATCTTTCGTGTTTCTAATTAACATTTGAACAGAATCAGATCGTTGTTTTGCTGTGTTGTTGCATTGCATCTTTTGTAAACTTCTTATCACAATTCCTACATCAATTACTGATAGCTAACTCCATCATTCTAATTATTTTATTCTAGTGGCTCTTATTTTTCCCTACCATTTTCATGCCATAAATTCTACGTTTTCGCGAAAAATGGCCTTGTTAAACTATTATAGATAAATAACGAAATTTATAAGATCGGAAAGTTCCTTGGTTGTTTCGAGAACCCATCGTACTTGAAAGAATATATAATTTAGATCTAAAGCAGGTGGATGGGTTGAGCTTTATTTTCTATTCGCCAGTAGTCTCACACAAGTGCTAATTTCCAATGATTATATTCTTTTCTAATTACAATCAATACGAAAACATCGTAATTATCTAAACTTACATAATTTCTTTTACAAAACATTAATAAAGTAAAAAAAAAGGTATTGTTTCCACTCACCCGAATATAACCGTGGCGACTTCACGAGAAAGCGTAGAAAGACGAAGTTAATAAAATCTCGAATATGTTTTTCAGAATACAGTTATTGACCACAAGAAAGAGCAAATTGAAGCAGATGTGGCGTTCCCGAAATTTGGCCTTTTCTTTCGCTTAAAACGATGAAAATAGAAAAAGTGGGAACTTAGGCAATGTTGATGACGCAGGCGTACAAACGAGACACAAAGGTCATGATTCTTTGGCTAATTAGCGTAGAGTTAAAAAAAAGCAAGCAAACTAGAGTTCGTACGATCACTTGCTTGAGAATCCAACATGAAGCATTTTACACCCTGCCAGACTGTTTCTTCCTACAGTCGAATATCACAATGCAAGGACTGAGTTTTCCAAAAATAATTAAAGCTTACTAAACACAAATATATATGAAAAATTTGCGTCACCGGCTTCGGAGTGGTATGTTCTTGACGCTATTTGTTCTTTGTTATATTGCTCTTTCTCTAGACAATAACAGTACTTCAGAAGGAGACTGATGTGGAGAGTAAATCGACTAGAGAACAACAAGTGAAGATATGGAGTGCACAGAATATTCATGGAATCGGATTCATTTGGACAACCCTCTTCTTTTTTAATCTGGGAATTTTGGCTTTAGAAGAGTTATGTAGAAAATAAATACTCAGCAGAAACCAAAATGATGATAGTATAAAATGATTTTATACCCGAAGTCCACTTGAAACTCGAATTTAAAAAATATATACATTAATTTGATTTTTGTTTCGAATAATATTTCAATTTTTTAGTGACAAAAATTATGACAAACGACGGTAAAATGGCAAAGAGAGCTGCCAGTATTAAGTGCTCAGTCGAGTCATTTGTCAATATAGGGCAGAGCTTATGAAAACAAAGGATCAGAGGAATGGAAATTAACAGAATAAAAATATACACAACGTCATTAAACTAAGCTGTAAAACAAAGACATTAATGTTCTTGATTTCATTATCCGGTTCTAATACTGTGAGCAGATTTTGTCTTCTATTTTACATGCCTTTTACCTTCAAAAGGCATTCTCTTTCGTCTATTTTAAACTTGCGTTTCGATTTCCTTATTTTCACCTCGACACTATTACCTCGACACACGATCTAAATCAACTGAGAAGATAAGACTGGTTGAAGATTGATAAACAGAATTAATATAAACACAAAACACTTACAAACGAAAGCATATGGTAAATAAATAATTGATAATAATTATATTTATCTGGCCTCTCAAAGTACGTGGGTGATTACTCTTTACTGCGCATGTCAGGGTTTTTTATTTTATTCTGGTTCGGGAACCATCTGATTTTGAATCGCTCATAAAAGACATTCTTCTAAGCACTGGTCCATTATCCCAGTGGGGTATATTGAACGACTTTTGGCTAAAACTCATTGACTCGTTAAGCAATGAGTCCATTACATGATATTGGCCTCAAGCAAATCCCTTGCCCTCGAGAAGTGATGCGATTTGATGTCAATCAATCCACGTCACTTCCCGTCGGGCAGCCCTCAGTTAATCCTTTCAAGAACTTCGAGTAGCTGACAGAAAGATCTATATGAAGTACTAATTACCAAACGTTCTCCCTACAGCGATTTTTTGTCAGTAGATTTATTGAGTTTTCACACGTTGAGAATTAATATTAAAGTCAGGAAACGTACCATGATCCTTTGGGGTCAGCAGCGATTGTTCATTTAAAGTTGGAATAGATATGTTTAAGTACAAAAGATCGAAAGTTTAAAAGATCCACGTACTGATAACATCACCGAAATGAAAGCTCTACTTCCGTCTAGATATACCTGCCTTTGTAGAGCTTATAATGCACTCAAAATGTGGTATTATTTATTTTTGCAGGGATTGAAATTCATTTAACAGCAATGATGGTTGAATGATTTGCTTTCGTTAGCTGATTGCAATCAATCTGACTTAAAAACTGGAAAGCTTTATGTTCTGGTACAAACGGCCACCGCAAGTGGAACAGAAAACATTTACCTTGATTCGGCTGGCTTCTGATACAGGTGTTCGTTAGAATCCAAAAATAGACGATTATTTTGACCAGACCTTTGTTAGATTGGCCTATGTGTATAATTGAATCAAAACCTATTGAATATATATATATATATATATGAAAACAAGAAAAAATAACAAGCAAAAATACAGAAAGAAAGAAATAAAAAAATGGCGATGACTAGTAGTTATTATACACCTCACGTTTACGGGACTGAGCTATCCACAGACATCGGAAAACTGCACCACGCAATGGCGTTGTTAATTGTATAACACATTATTTTTATTTTTTATTTATTTGTTGTTATTATAATTTTTATTGCTTTCATCATCATCATCACCATCATGATCACCATCATCATCATCATCATCACTATCATCATCATCATCAATATTTTTATATATTACTATATACAAAATGGCGGTGTTAACTGAATAATACAATATTTATTATAGTTCTTATCGTTTTCGTTACCTTTATTATTATCACCATCATCATCATCATCATTATCACCACCACCATCATCATCATTATCATCATCATCAACAACCTCATCTACTTCATCATCATCATTATCATCATCACCACTGAACACCATCACCATCATCATAATTATTATCATTATCATCATCGACATCATCTCCTTTACCATCATCATCACCATCATCACCATCATCCTCATCATCACTATCTTCATCATTATCATCAACATCATCTACTTCATCATCATCATCATCATCATCACCATCATCACCATCGCCATCATCATCATTATCATCATCATCAACAACATCATCTACTTCATCATCATCATCACCACCACTAGATGCATCCTAGCAAGTTTTTTGAACCTCACCCTGGACATGTTCAGTTGCTGATTAAAAGTAGAAAATAGCCAGTTTTCAAAAACTTTTTTCGTGATTATTTGGTATTTGACCAAAAGTTTTGGCAACAAGAGTTTGGTGGCTCACCACCTATTTTTGAGCTGGTAATCGAACTACAATGTTCAAATAGGTAAACTTTTGCCGCAAAAATCGAAAAAAATACTTTTTTTCTATTTTTCTCCAAAAATCGTGGAGATCCCTGAAGTACTCCTTATGCTGGTTCAACCTAGGATCTCCACCTTGTTTTGGTTTCACGTTAAATTTACGAGGCTTGCAAGTCTAGTGTAAGTTCTATAACTACTTGGAACCCTAGGTTTCGAAGTTATGTCAATTTTTGAAACTTGAGAAAATGTTGCCTAAAACATGACGCAAAATTATGAAACTTGCTAGACATGGTTTTTGAATGTTAAGAAGAAGGTTCGCAAAAGAATTTGCATGAATTTCGTAATTTTACGCAAAATACAGCTGATGGTAAACTTTTTGAACATGTTCAAAATTGTTCTTTGGCTCTTTCCGACTATAAAATATATCAAATAAACGACAATAGTCATGGAACAGATAAAAAGAAGCGTCCTCTAACAGCGTAAGAGATTTTCTATGCAAAACGAACGCATTTTGATTTTTTATTTAACATTTAAGGGGAAAAATTGGTAGCATATAAATTTTCCAAAATTTGTTCAGAATGTTCAATAACTTGCAATACAGCTTAAAAATGAACAAATAGTCGGGACAAAGCATGATAAGTGACTAATTTTAGGTTAATATTGAAAACAAATCGAACTTATCCTCACATGGAAATTCATGAAAAAAACAAAGAAAATACCATGCAATCGAATTTTAGCTGGCATAATGCATTGAGTAAACATCCAACGAAGTCTGTCTATACTTTTTGAAGTGCCTAATAAATATTCTGGGCATTTAAAATAAATTTACGAAACCCCCGTTTTGAAGGGGGGAGGGGGAGGGTTAGGGTTAGAGATACTTATGATACCAGTTGTTTCGAGATTTTCAATTCTCAGATATTATTTATTAGGATTCAAGACATTTCTTCTAGGATCTATCTTCATCCCTTATTCTGATTTTTGATAAAGGATAATTTAGCTTATCACCCAAGCCTGACATATACGTGCTCTTGAAGAAGTACATCCTTTACTTGTAACAGAGAAAAAGTAGACAAAACGCCAGGCCTGTGTTTTTTAGCAGTAACGGAGAGAAGTTTGATTCCTCTGCAGCAGGGCAAAGATCTGTCGAGTTTGTGAAGAAATTGGAATTGGCAGGAGACGATCCTAAGACACAAGAAGGTGCATGCACAACTATTGGAACATAATCTGTCAACTGAGATACTCTTTTACCATTGACTGCACAAAGAAATATACATTTGATTTTTTCCTAAATTTCCATCTCAAAATAAGTTCGATTTATTTCAACATCAACCCAACATTAGTCATTTCTCATGCATTGTCCCGACTATTTGTTCACTTTTAAGCTGCATAGCAAAGTAGAAGCAAGTGTAGAGAACCATTTAAGGTTAGGAATCATATCTGATCTTGGACATGTAAACACCAAAACTGCTATGTAAAACGCAAAATAAAAAGGAGCAACTGAGTCATACAACAACGAGGAAAAGTCCTTCAAAGTAAAACCTAACGAGCAGCCTGTGTCACTATAGTTAGTGTCACTAACTATTTGTGTTATCATACAATCATCATTAATGTACCTATTTTTCTCTTTCCAAAAACTGATATTTTCACATGTCAAAACAACATTAGTTTTTTCGTTGTGCTCACTCGTGAGAGATCTTTTCAACACTCATGTAATATCCTCTATTCATTGAATTCCATTATTTTTATCATGAATGCGATATAGTCTGTTTTGCTAACTATATCTAGTTTATATCACCTCAATATTTCTTAATAATTCTTAAAATTCAGTCAGTAATAATAACGAAAAGCAAGACAAAAAGCTAGAGTAATAAAAAAGAAATCAAGTATGTGAAACGTGACTGGGAAGTGAAAGATGAAGTCAGGAAAAGCCCATCAAAAACCACTCTTCTTTCGGAAATACTTAGCTCACGAAACAAAGCCCCCTCTCTGTCAGAATTTTCCACCTCGAGACGTATATATTGGATTTAAAAGTTTTGCTTCATAAACTCCTTGAAGTAATATATACAGTAATGGCCAAAAAGAAAATAATTTTGTAAACTTCTTCAAAGTGAAATAAAATTAGGTAATGGTAAAACTGAAACTAAGCTAGTTATAATACATTTGTTATTCTCATTAAAGTCGGGATGAGAGAAAGTCGATACATGTAGGGAGGATATAATAAAGATTAAGAATAATAATCAGAAAACAATGGTATCATTATCTTTCTAGGTAGTAATGTTTTTATTTCTGGCTATAAAAATTATCGGCAATACTGATGGACGGCCAAGAACAATTTCTAATTCATATTCTAGTTTAAAAAAATTTCTTTATGAACAAAACTGGAGGAAAAAAAAACGTTTACACATTTATTTAGATTTAAAGTTTGGTTCATTCTCATAAAGAAGTTAATAGACGTTTTAATTTCTTTTTCAGGGTAAGTTGAAAAAATATAAAAATGTTGATAACTAGTAGAATTTGAATTCGTTCAAATTTTAGCTTTGCCTTCTAGTCTCTAAAGTGAGAAACTCAAAGCTTTTTTCCACCAAGCTTAAAGGTAGAAAATAAAAGAGGTTAACTAAACTATCGCTTTACTATTGAGACCACTCCCGAACTGACATTTCTAATAGCAATCATCTGATATCGTTAGATCAGTGACGGAATAACAATCGAGAGAAAAACAATAATTGCAGAGGTTGCAATACTTACTGCGAAAACAAGAAAATAAATGAATAAATAAATAAGTGACAATGAAATAGATAGGTAAATAAATAGATTAATAAATAAATAAATAAATAAATAGGGAGAGTTTACGTGAAAAAATATACACAGCTAACAGTTTGTTATCTTTTTACGAACAAATATTAGTAAAAAAAATAACAACGAAGTGAACGAAAACAGGAATATTAGAAGGGCATGACTAAGTGAAAGTAATTCAATGTTGTTTACTTAACAACACAACGTGATCACTAACCACACATGAAAAAACGATTTAAGCAGGGCATTAGCCAAATCCCATTACTTGATGCGCTCGTCTTGACACTAATGGAGTTTAGACTTTAAAAGCAATGAATAACCACTCTATAAACGGGATGTTTGTTAGGCTTATTCAGTGCGAGGTGCTTAGGTAATTCATCGCTGTTCTTTTTTTTTGTTTGTTTTTTGTTTTGTTTTTTGTTTGTTTGTTTTAATATCTTTCAAAGTAAAGTACACACTGGATCCTCTTTTTGTTAACAATTTAAAAAAATATGTTGTTTCTCTTAATCTTATCATCATCATTAATAACTTATTCTTCAAAATTAAATAACTAAACTATTTGTCAACCCCAAAAATAGATTTTTTTTTACCGCTTGCCGACAAACTTTGTGAAACAAAATTGCGGTTGCGTTTGTCGGCCACCGGCGCAAAATGTAGGGGGGTAAGATCGGAGGATTTTTGTTGTCCAAGAAGGAGGGATCGGAGGATTTCTGTTGCAAAATCATAAATACTAAGTGATCCCACCAACTCCCTCAAGAGGTAAGTTATTTCTTTATGTCCCCCAGTGGGCAATCGCTGATCCCCCAACTGAATCCTGCGAACCCCTCTCCCCACAGTCGATAAATTATGAGCAGTTCCTTAATCAACTATTCACTCATGGCCGCATGTTTTCGTTTTCCCCCGTTGCTTTTGCTAGTCATATAAATAAGGCAGGACTTAGTTCGTCTTATTCCGTCTTTTTGTTAGATTTCCTATTCGTATTAGCCTCAAACTTGAAGTCTATATTTCAAACTGACATCTTTTGGGTCTTCAATTCCAGTTACAGACGCCAGAGAATGATTACGTCCTCCGACAAAATAAACATTAAAAATATGAATGAACAACTGTCTTACCATATGTTTAGACCAACGAAATGCTAAACGCTCCTTTAAGATTAGAAATCCTTGGAGCCCTCTTTTCGAGGCTTTGTATCTCACGAATCGCTTCGTATTAGGAACTAATGCCAAAAAAACCTTTGCCAAAAGAAATTTGCGAGAAAACCCCCCAAAAAACCAAAGTGCTCCAGACAAATGCCCCAAATATTATTCCAATGCTAAAGTAGCAATGTCAACTGCCTCCCAATGAGAGGAAAATTCACTTATAAAAACATGATTGGCTTTGGTTTTACCTCATTGATTTTTGGCCTTTGGAGTTCGTAATCGCGTCTAGGTGGCTTGTTTACGTTGAGGTTCTCTTCCGTCGTCCTTTTATATCCTTGTCATAGCACTTGTTATTTTAACCAAGGCGAGTGCAATATCCTCGATCAACCTGGATAAAAAATGCCAATATCAGACTCTATCCTTGATTCCCGTATACGAACAACGAACAAGCACGCAAACCCGTTTCTGAAATTCCTAATAGACGTAGCTCCCTAAAATCAATCAACTAGAATAAGCCTAAATCGTTTTATCCTCCTCTAATACAGGATTACTCTTGACGTGCGAACTTTAGTTAAAGCACATTTGCGACACTTAACCTCTTAGCGTACATTGAATTGAAAGGATTAAAGTCGAACAAGGTTTACTATCTTCTTTTCCCAAACTTGATTTTTACGATTTTGCTTTCTATGAAGAGCGTCTAGAGTCTTCTAGAGGACTCAAGGAATGGAAGTTAGAGGCAAAGAGGCGAGACTTCTGTCGGGTGCTGAGATTCTTCGTGCCGTAATAAAATCGCTTCGTGATGAAAATAGGTTTACTGCTCTCATCGAGGATTTGTGTTTTGCTTTGTAGTTATTAGTTTATTGGGTTTATATTTTTTGGTGCTTGACGAATGTCACAACAGTGCTGTGTCGTGGTCGTTAGTTGTTGTAGTGTTGGGCGTATTATGACCATAAATTGATTGTAATTCGTGTAGATTCTTTGACAGGGCCGCGGAGCTACCAAAAGACAGTCGAGGGTTGCATGCTGAGATTTGAAAATATATAAGACATGTACAAATATGAAAAGTGGGGGACAAGATTGGAAAATATAAGGGATTACCATGGGAAAAGGTAAAACATGTGGGGGGGGGGGGGGGGGTGTAGGCCCCCCTGCCCAGACCCCTTGGCGGTACCTATAGTTAAGCGTACTGTGATGATGCGTTGTTTTCATCGACACATATCCGCAAATATTTGTGGATTGGATATGTATCGACGAAAGGCTTCAAAAGGAGCAATGTTCAAGCAAGGGGACTTCGGGTTTAATAAAAGAAGTTTCATATAAATAGAACTTTTTTCTCAATGGAAACACTTGTTCCTATTTAGCAGTAATAAATAACAACGCTCCTATTGGAGAAATACGGTTGGAAAAAGTATCGACACATTTGTATGACTTGCTCCGGAGAGCTTCAATCATCATCAACTTTGCCGTCGTCGTTTGTCAGTTTGTCTGTTTATTCGCTTGCATTTTTTGTTACCTTATTTAGCTAATTTACTAAAGGTGAGCGTGGCCCGATGCAAGCGTCAAGTAAGACTTGCAGAAAGGTGATCGGCGCGTACTGGCGAACGCCAATGCAAAAGGCGGAAATTTGATAAACTCCAAGTTAGCCGTGGAACGGACTCGTTTGAACATTGATAATCGATCAAAAACAGTCCAATACCACTCTCTTTGGTCTACGACACATGATTGTCATATGCTAGGAAAGTGATTTGTTAATGATGGTATCGGATTTGTACCGGAATTCTGTTCCTGTCGTTCTCCTTCACGATGTCACATTTCTTCAGTTTGATTAGTAAATTGCAGTCAATTCGACATTGTCTACTCAAAGTGAACCTCTTGCTTGCTTTGTTCGTTTGATCAATAATTATATTTGACGATTGCGGTTTTTGCACCCGAGGTCCACCATACATTAAGTGCCGACTTCAACCGTAATCCAATTAGTAGGCTCGTAGCTGCTCCTACTCTTCCACTCTTGGCTTTTTTAATTCATTGCGTTTTGATATTGCGTTCTTTCTGCCGGAATTGCATTAAAAACGAATTAAAAATTAAATATGAAAATTAATAAAACGAATAGACGAAATAAAAAAATTGAGAATCAAATTTCAAAACTTCAAATACAAATACAAGAAATAGAATGAAAAGAAAAAACAAAGAAAAAAATTTAAAAAAAGAAGAAAAAAGAAAGAAAGAAAGAGGTAACGACGAGAAAAAAATGAAAGAACCTAGTAATGTAATGAGCCGCCATGTATGGGCAGATGTTCTTGGAGGAATAAATCGGTTCTAGTATTATTTTCGGAGCAATTTATTGGTTTAAGTGTTGGTGTTGGTGTTGGTGTTGTTGGTGTAGGTTGTCGTTATTTTCAGTGGAGGTGATGGCAGTAGCACATGACGTTGTTAAGTTAAGCTTTCATGCTGCTTTTGTTTGGTATAATTATTTTATTTTGGTTGTTTATTGTTGCTAGGTTATATTTGATGCTTGTGGGGGAGATGTTGATGCTAACATTGTGTAGCTTGGTTATATTTGTTGCTAGTCTGTCGGGTTTTTGTGGTGCCGTTGATGTTGTTGTTGCTGCAGTTTTTGTCGCTGGTTGATGACGATTGTGATGCTACCTTAATTTATATAATTTATAGTAATATAATTTATTATTAATATTTATTTATTATTATTTATATTAATTTATATATGTTTTATATACTTGTATAAATATTAGAAGCGGCCATAATTTTTGCAAAAGGCTATATATATACACACACACACACACCAAATCTCAAATATTCTGACATTTATCGGATATATATACTTATAAATATGTCCCCATTTTTCTTTTGTCTTGCCTGGATTAGCGTTTACAGTTCAGCGTTACACTACAACAATGTCCGACTAAATATGCTCATATGTAAGTCCGTGCGCTCCAGAAGAAGGGAATAATTATTTTATCGTGGAATTATGGGGTTATTATTAAAAATTATGGCCGTTTCAAATATACATACAAGTATATCGAAAGTATATCAGACAGGGCGGGATATCTTTCTTGATATTTTTTTCAGAAAGCCCTAATGATAGACAACTCGAAAAATATATAATGGAGGATATCCCATATATATACCTAACCAAAAAAATTCTGCAACTATACATTTTTGACAAAATGCTGTGTCAATGCAGTATCCTACTCTGAGATCGTCACTACAACACAAGAGACCTCTCCTCATAAAGGGTGGAAATTTTGAGATTGAATCGCATCGCTCAGCATCAACAAACAGGAATAATACGAGGAAAATAAGCGAAAAATATTAATAAAAAAGAAATGAAAGAAAAAGAAAGAGAAAATCCTTGGCTTATAGAGTCTATATACAGTCGAATATTCAGCTTCGTTAAACCTTTAACTCATTTCCCGTTGATATATTATGCAATAATAAAATTAAAAGCGTAGATATTGGCTAGTCTGAATTCCAATCTCTAAATCTGGGCGTTTGGGTTGGACTTTCCTTAACGGTTTTTAAAAATGTTTCTTCGGCACTTGTTAATGTCATTGAATGCGTTTCTGGTCAATATCAGTGGTTAAAGCTCGCGTATTTTTATTTTCTTTACAGCTACCTACGGACGTACACCCTTTTCTTTTCCCGCCTAAAAGTTATTGAAATATGAATATGCCTTGAGGTGTACTCTATCGTTTTGCCCTAGAGAAACTTACGCCCTTTCAAACCTCTAAACTGTCATTCACAAATTGCAAGCTTGAATAAGTTGGAAACAAGAGAAATAAAAATAGCGTTTCAAAAGATAAATATTACACAACAGACATATGATTAGATTAAAAATTATATCAAAACGAATTCATTAGTTAACGGAATTAAGACATCATAGTGCTTGTCGTTTTCGGCAGTAAAATATCTGACGGATAATTCTTTAATTAGTTAAGTCTCTAAGTGTCAAGGAAAGTAAAAAAAAAAAAAAGTCGGTTGAGCTTTCCATATCCTTTTGTACCAAATGTGGGAAAATCGAGTTAGGAAACGACCAATATTCTTAGTGAACAATTGTTGCAATTTGGCTGGAGGAAATGGAACTCTTGCAAACGGTGGACGCCTTTTGTTTCATTAACAAGGATCAAATATATTGGTATGTGTGTTTAATGGGGCTTATTTGTATTGGCGTATCTTGAGTTAAATTGGGAGAGATGCTTTTCAGATAAGATCGCTTGCGTTTTCCCCCCGATACATTTATGCATGTTTGTCGAGTGTTGTTTTAGGAACTGGGTGACGACATGTGACAACTTGTAAGAATAGATTGAACTGTTATCTTTCATTTACGTTTCTACGAATGATAAGAAGCTAAGTAGGAATTAGATAGTGAATGAAATGAAATGGGAAAAACAAGGATGAATTGATGTGGATAGGGATGGATGGACGAATGGACCGATGGATGGATGAATGGACGGACGGACGGATAGATAGCACGGAGGGCCCGCGGGGTGAGGGTGGAAGTCAGAGAGTGAATGGCTGGTCAGAAAGAAAAAGGAATAATTAGTGAAAAAATATTACATGGATTGTTGAATAACATAGAAAGGAATGAATTTAATTTCAGTATTGAAAGGAAAAAATATTTCTATTCAGTTCTGTGGAAGACTTAGCATGTCTCACTACAGTTGCAAAAATTGTATTATAAGTCGCTTTACATTGATCTACGATAGATGGTTGTGAAAAGAAAGGGAAGATTATCAGCTGATGAATAAATGAAAAAAGCAAAACTCAATAGAGTTAGACTCAGGATAATATACAGAATAATATATCCCCCTCGCCCCTCCCCCCCCCCCCCCCCCCCCCCCCCCCCACACACACACACAAAGAGAATGAGAAGGAAATGTAAACTATTAAAAAACTTGCCATGAAATAACAATAAAGAAAATGCTTTGGAAAGATGGACAAAAAAGGGTGACACACGTGAAGACTTCGACAAATAGTTAAAATAAAGACTGGGAAAAATTAGAAACCTTCTGTGTTTGGATACAAATGCCTCACCATTAAGAAGTCAAGCAACAGGCGCACCGAGTAGGTCAAAGTTCCTTCGATAGAAAGGCAGGAAAAACTTATGCCCTCACTGTCAACAAGAGGATCTTTATCTATGTGTACGCTGTTTGAAGAAGCTTACTCGTCTAGACCTTAACTGGCTCTTCTTTGGCTGGTGCGTCTTTTAAAGTGCATTACGATAATTTATTAATATATTTCAGTAATTGCCTTTCGGTAAAACTCTTATTTTCCATCAAGGGCGCAGCAGGGGCTATTTCATCATCCGGCAACATATCTACACAAATTTTATTTGAGAGGCAGTTTCTCTTCGAAAAACAGGAAAGGGGACCCTAACGTTTTAGTTTTAATTTACTGCGCAAACAAGGCACCGAGAGATCAAACGAATCCTTTGAGCAACCCGTAACCTATTTTGGGCGCAATGGGTCTTGATTCCAGGAAAGTTTTAAAAATACAAAAATATAATTCGATGTATAATTATACTGAACATATACAGTACATATCTTAAAGCCGTTTAATTTTTTCGATTATTCCTTCATGGTTTTACTGAATCCATTTTGTTTCTTATGTTTGCTGTAGTCATTCTTACTTAACGTTTGGCCACAATGTGAATAACTATTGTTCCAGACTGAGTAGCCTCTTACAGATGTGAAAACGCTTTCAATCCAGTCCTTTATAGTCTGTCAGTTAGTTTTAAAAAATTATTCAAATTGTTCGCAATATTTCGATTCGGTGTATATATGGTCATGAGCTCCTATACTTTGGAATAATAAACGTCTTAGGGTGAGAAATGCATGCACCATCAATGCAATATTTTATTCAATATTTTAAAAATTTTATTTTATTTTATTTTATTTTATTTTATTTTATTTTATTTTATTTTATTTTATTTTATTTTATTTTATTTTATTTTATTTTATTTTATTTTATTTATTTTATTATATTTTATTTTATTTTATTTTATTTTATTTTATTTTATTTTATTTTATTTTATTTATTTTATTTTATTTATTTTATTTTATTTTATTTTATTTTATTCTATTCTATTCTATTCTATTCTATCCTATTCTATTCTATTCTATTTTATTCTATTCTATTCTATTCTATTCTATTCTATTCTATTCTATTCTATTCTATTCTATTCTATTCTATTCTATTCTATTCTATTCTATTCTATTCTATTCTATTCTATTCTATTCTATTCTATTCTATTCTATTCTATTCTATTCTATTCTATTCTATTCTATTCTATTCTATTCTATTCTATTCTATTCTATTCTATTCTATTCTATTCTATCTATTCTATTCTATTCTATTCTATTCTATTCTATTCTATTTTATTTTATTTTATTTTATTTTATTTTATTTATTTATTCTATTTTATTTTATTTCTTGAATGTCCAAAAGAGATAGTCAATTATCTACTTTCCACCCTTGGCTATACCTTACAAAGACTGATAGCGGTAGTGTTTATCTTAAGTTACTTACTGCAGGTACTTCAAGTTAGGGATGGATCAAAAAGCCGACAAAAACAGAGGGCGAACATTTCCTTTGATATCAAAAATATCTCCCTGAGGCATCTAAAAAACCGATGTTCCAAGACACACGGCAAAGTCATAAGAAAGCTCCTAAAAACCATATTTTAGACACACTTGTATAGATCAAAACCTGTTAAGGAAAATCATTTTTTGGGGGGTTTTGACGCCCTGTGACATTTACTACTACCACCAGCAAATGTATAACGTCTGTTGAATTGAATCTAGCCCCAACTTTGAATGTCAGACATTGGAAAGCGTAATAAATGAAAGCAAAACGAAGAGTATTATGAAATATGAAAAGCTGCCGGCTGCTTGGAACCACGAACAGCGGAAAGTTACCGATGTTACTGTAAGATTCATTTACACTCTGATTACTTTGATTAGTTTAGTCATGATATATAATGTAGAGAAGCCGTGTGCCAACCCTTTCAATTTTTTGTTTTCGTATGTTGTTCGTGTCGCCCGCCTCGCATCAAAGATGATTTTGAAAGAGGTCAAGATTGAAATACGAATTGTAATGAACTCTTAGCAGAAATCTTGATATTCATACTTATAGGAATAAGCCTAGAACATAATAAAAAACATTTTCATCAATCGTAAATTTTATATTTTTCGTTATACAAATGAATCACAATATTTAAAAAAATTATTTCTTTCACAAGGCTTTATGGCATTTATGAGAGAAAAGTAACGGCCCAATTCATGGATACAATGGTCAATTTACAAAAAAAGTTTTAGAAACGAGAATGCTTTAACGTATTTTACAGCCAAGCCAGGATAATTCGCAAAAGAAACGACCCCATTTCTACCAACAGAACTAGTATCTGCCTGGTACTATGCTACTATGGTACTAAATCATTTAATTAATAACGACACGATGAGGCCTGCACGACGCATGCTGCGATAACAGATACCGCAGATAGACGCAACAAAATCTTAGTCACCACACATAACTCCTCTTTTGATTTATATTAGGTCGCAGGGAACAGGAAGGATGAACACACACAGCAGGCTACTCCAAACCACCCTGGACGTGACGACGGCTTTGACAACTTAGAACGACGTCATATACCAATCCACAAACTTCAAATTGAATTTGAATTTGAGCTGCCGTGTACATATATGAAATGTTATTGTAGGATTTGCCAGAACTCTCAGCTATCAATTTATTATTAATCAATCATCTCAAAAAGTACTGGCGAAAATAGAAAAACATGACGCAAATATTCTTGTTTATTTATTCGTTCTTGCTATGATGTTATAATAGCAGGAACTGCTTAGAATTAAACTAATTATAGCGGTCCCAAAAGTAATTGTTGACTTCTTACGAAAGTTTTTTTGCTGAGTAGTATGACGTCAGAGATTCCGTTAAAAACTCGTTAATTATATAATACTTCCATACGTAACTGAAAGAAAGAAACTGAAAGAAAAAAAGAAAGAAAAAAAGAAAGAAACTGAAAGAAAGAAAGGAGCTGAAAAAAAGAAACTGAAAGAAAATAAGAAACTTAAAGAAAGAATGAAACTGAAAGAAAGAAAGAAACTGAAAGAAATAAGCCGAAAGAAAGAAACTCGAAAGAAAAAAGCCGAAAGAAAGAAACTTGAAAGAAAGAAACTGAAAGAAAGAAACTGAAAGAAAGAAACTGAAAGAAAGAAACTGAAAGAAAAAAGCTGAAAGAAAGAAACTGAAAGAAAGAAACTGATAGAAAGAAACTTGAAAGAAAAAAGCCGAAAGAAAGAAACTTGAAAGAAAGAAACTGAAAGAAAGAAACTGAAAGAAAGAAACTGAAAGAAAAAAGCTGAAAAAAAGAAACTTAAAGAAAGAAACTGATAGAAAGAAACTGAAAGAAAGAAAATGAAAGAAAGAAACTGAAAGAAAGAAACTGAAAGAAAGAAACTGAAAGAAAAAAGCTGAAAAAAAGAAACTTAAAGAAAGAAACTGATAGAAAGAAACTGAAAAAAGAAAGAGAGAAAGAGAGAGAGAAAGAGAGAAAGAGAGAAAGAGAGAAAGAGAGCCAAGAGAGAGAGAAAGAGAGAAAGAGAGAAAGAGAGAAAGAGAGAGAGAAAGAAAGAAAGAAAGAAAGAAAGAAAGAAAGAAAGAAAGAAAGAAAGAAAGAAAGAAAGAAAGAAAGAAAGAAAGAAAGAAAGAAATATAAAACAATCAAAGGAATGACTATAAGATCCTGATCAAGATAAATAACCAAGATAACAGAGTCAATGTCAATAAATCGTCCACCGACGTATCACAAGTTTACCTGTAAAAACCTAAACAATTTGCACTGATTAAGAATGCCATAACCTGGGGATTAAGTCGATCAATTCTTAACACTAAAATCTGGTTCGCTGGAGCAAGGATTCCTAAGATTGCTGTTAACAGATGAAAAGTTAATATGTCCGGCAAAGAATTTCCGCTTTTTAACTTTTTAAGTAGTTTAAGAGGGTTTTTTTTTCTTTTCATAGTTAATCCAGAGAGCTTCAGCAAGTAAGCCATGGAGAGGCTTGTTCATTATTAAAGAAATAAAACAATCACAAAAAATAACCATAAAACGAAACCACTGGCACCTCAACCATTAAAAAACAGAACTATTTACTGTAGCGTAGAAAAAAAATTTCGAAAAAATTTAAAAAAAGTTTCAGATTTTGATTTCTTGTCCATGATTCAACGGCTCTGCAACTAAGGTTAAACCACGAATAAAAACAACAACTGACAACAGCCACCACTAACAACTTCAGCTACAGCTACAGCTACAGCTACAGCTACAGCTACAGCTACAGCTACAGCTACAGCTACAGCTACAGCTACAGCTACAGCTACAGCTACAGCTACAGCTACAACAACAAAGACAACAACAACAACAAAGACAACAACAACATCACTTCATAAACGTTTCAACATATAATTTTAATATAATTTTTTTTATATAATTTTTTATATAATTTTAATATTGTTGTCATTGACTCCGACGAAGGACTAACGTCCGAAACGTCAGTTTTCTATTTTCACTACGGTGTAAAACTTATAAATCTACGATAACTTGTTTCATTAGAAACACCGACGCAGTCCACGCTAGTTTCACTAGCCATCATCTACATATAATTTTAATAGTTTGATTTCTTGTCACTGAAAAACAAAACCAAAACCAACGCCACTAACAACAACATAACTCAACAACAGCAACTACAGTAATTCACCATCGCGTAAAAAAATGGAAGCTTGATTTTCATTTCAGTTCTCTTTAAAAGCATGAATAATTGAAAGCAATAATAAAACTACCAGAACATGCATGACCATCACTACCACTACCACTACCACTACCACTACAACCAAAAACAAATTAAGGAAGTATTTCGAATTTTAACAGGATAAATTATCGATAACCAACTTCTCGGTGTAGTATTAACGGTTCAATCGATCCTAGATGATTGGATTCAATTATTCTTCTCATGAGTAAGCTTAAATTCAGAAAATCAAATTTTTTAAACATCCATACCGTTTTAAGCCTATTCTTTTTCAGCTTTTCCTCTCTTCCTCGGAAACCAAGATGGATTTTACGCCGATTGACATACTGTTTGCCGAGCTTTTTGTTTGGTCTTACGTATATCACGGCGCTCCTATCAAACGAACCACAGCTAAATTTGGCTGTTACAGATGTCTTTATAGTCTCTCGCCGATACTTGAAATGTATTGAGGAAGTCTTACCAAAATGAATCATTAGACATCTATCATACAGAGGTGATGGTGTTTTGAAATTTTTATTAAATCGTTAAGGCAAGAGGGAATTGTACGGCCGCGGAAACACATT
This sequence comes from Actinia equina, assembly GCA_011057435.1. Classification (NCBI taxonomy): domain Eukaryota; kingdom Metazoa; phylum Cnidaria; class Anthozoa; order Actiniaria; family Actiniidae; genus Actinia; species Actinia equina. The sequence continues at coordinate 224,077 of WHPX01001309.1, read as the reverse complement.
TAAAATAAGCTTTCCTTGATGTTCGAGCACTTTTTTTTACTTTTCTATTTCTCTTTAAAGTTCCTCTTCTTTGATATCCTTTATCACGTTTTGATTTATTTTTTCAGTCTTTTCTCTTGCACTTTATTTTATTTTCTACTATTATCTTTTTAATTTCTTTCCTTTCTTTCTTTCTTTCCCACTTTTCAACCAGCTAATTTTTTCTCTTAAAAATTGATAATGATATGCAAATGATTTATGATTTATATAGCGATTTATAAAATGCGCTTTACATTGAATTGTGATATTCAAATTGCTTTCTGCAATTTCAAATTATTCTTTAGTTCTTTCCTATATTTCATAAGGAACGTACATAGCAAGAAAATATAAAGAATTGATAGATCGATCGTTTACCTTTATGGTCCATTTAGTATGTCCAATGAGTTGTTTCAAGATTGACTTTATCTACAAATGCCTAACGTACTCTTTACATGATTTTTGTAGAGTCCGATGAGTCTATCCGGGCTTGTCTACTCAGTTTATAAACTAACTAAGGTTTAGTATGTGCATATACGTCAACTGAACGAGAATTGTTCACTTAATTTAGTACACTTTCTAAATCTTTTTCTCATCCCATCAAATTAAGATAAAATCACTTATGGCTTATTAAGATTTGAATTGGTTGATGAGAAAATCGCGTCGTTTAAAAGCACTAATCGAACCTGATTGAAAACACCGATCTATTCTTTATCTTTATCGTTTCATTTCCTCTGTTTTGCTAACACCATAAAGGATTTTGTAGATTGCTTGCTGGTTTTTGAAATGAATATATCTTTGCCTGTTTTATTGAATTTTTGCTTTTTTTTATCTCTGAAAGTATAAGACAGAAATAAATAAATAAATAAAAATATCTTTCTATTTTCTTGTTGTCTTCCAATTGCGTGGGTTTTATCAACTGATATATATGAACCAAATAAAACTATCTTTAATTTAATGATAAGTATGCAACTTATAAAACAATCAAAGATGAGAATCTTTTTTTCTACAAGCAAATAATGAAATAGCAAGTGGTCCTCGAGTATAATCGTTCTTTGAGGACGTTATGGGTCTTCGGTCTGAAGCTGTTAGTTTTAGCTAAGTTAATCTATCATAATTAGTACCAAAACTACATTTTTTTAAAGTTTGGCCTAAAAATGTATCGGTTTTAACTTTAACTTTTTTTATTTTTTTATTTTTTATTTTTAATATAATATATTTATTAGATTTTAAAAGTAAATACGTATTCAATTTCGACTTTTTTCTAAAACCGCCAAAACAGAAATACAAAGAGAAAAACAAAAAAAGAATCGTGTCTCGCGCTTTTCTTATTTATCGATAATACGTCACCAGCCTATTTTACATTATTGAGCCAATTCCTTTGTTTTTACTTCAGTCGTCGGAGAGGCGAGTATCGGCTAGATTGTTCTAAATGTTTCCACTTTTTAAATCTCAAGTCGTGTGCTTGTAATAGCTATAGTGCACAAACTAAATGGAAGTGTATGTCAATTAATCCTATATTCAGGAGTAGTGTGGGTGGTTACTATAATATATTTAAGGAATATAAATTAAACCCGCGCGCACCCCTCATTACTAATACAAACACACCGGGAGGTGTACAACAATTGTAGAAACACGAGGCGTTTTTCTTGCATTTCCAGTGCTCTACAGCTTCCAGGGTGTTTATATAATATTGCAGAGGCATACGTAGAGCCTTTGTATGTTGCTTGTCTGAATATATTTTAAAGGGTTTTGCTCGAGCATTCCATCTGATATAACTGATATAAACGCAGGAGCCAGCCAATCAGCGCGCGTATCATATTTCAAATACTAGTTCAACGGAAGAGATTAAGGAGGAGAGTTTATTGTTTTATTAGTATTGAAGAGAAGTCGCTACATTGATTCCTTATTAAATCGAAAGACTAAGGAAGACTCCCCACCGGTTAATGCTAATTTTTAATCCCTTATTCCCACCCCCTGCGCGCTTCCGATAATTACGCGGGAAAAAAGCAAAAAGAAACAGCGGAAAAAAAACTCAAACGATATTGAATAATTTTAATAGGATTTTTTTAATAATGGCAAAAAGGGCCAAAAACAAGACTTTCGTATGAGTTTTGATCCCAATTTTGGCTTTGGGTTAACACTCAAAACCTTTTTTAAACAGTTAGAAACTGATGTACTAAGAAAAAAATGCCTGTTTGAAGCGGTATTTTCAATATTGTACAAAGTTGTTTTGTTACATTTTTAATTTGTGTTAGAATATTGCTTTGTCAAGCTTTTTTTATAGAAAATATATGGGAAATAAGCAAATGAAGGCCTAAACCTCATTTTCGGATAAAATTTTTGCTTTGGGTTCACACTTTGATTCCACTTTCATCGGTCATCTCCACTTCCAACAAGTTGAGCTTTCTGAACAACAAGATTTTAGCCTTTCTACAGCCTTTCTTCAAGAAAATAGTTTGTTTTTTTTGCGCTCACTGCTTGAATACGAAAAGAATTCCCTCTAAATGATAAATACAATCAGATTTTAATTTGTTTAAATAGGTGAGTTTCGGAGAGGCTGGTAGCAAACTTGTTCCGCATACGATTTAAGAACGAAGCAGGAAACTCAAATCAATAATACGAGTTCAAAAACTTTCAAGTTTCTTATAAGACTCTTTTAAAGAAATTATCTTTGAAGTCAATTAAATAAAATAATTTATTAGGATTTAGCAGTAGTATATAGGCAGAGTGACACTTAATCTTTAACAACTGAATACTACTGAATTTTTTTGAATTTAAGAATTGATTTTTGAAGGAGAGAACGAAACCCGTATCCCGAAACACAGGCATCATGGAGAGAACGCCAGGAGAAAAGATTACGACATCGAGCGGTTTAGGGGTAATGGAATCAGGGTAGCATCGGTGAACTGCGAGCGCACTCATCGCTATGCTGCCCGTGCCTCAAGCCTGGCTTCCATATGATCGCTCACGATCGCCGGATCGCTGAAAATGATGCCAGCGATCGTGAGCGATTATATGGAAACATTTTTCAGCGATCGAGCGATCGTAAGCGTTCTATCTCAGCGATCGTGAGCAACCGTGAGCGATCGTTAGCGATTATATGGAAACACATTTCAGCGATAGAGCGATCAAAATGTATCCCATAACGCATCTTTCAGTTGTGGTAGCCATAGCGACGTACTAAACAAAACGAAACATTGGCCTTGCGTGAAGACTGTATATTCTAAATTGATCTTGAGTTCAAGTTATTTCTACACATTTCTAAAAATATTCTCGATCAAACAGTCGAAGCTCAATGAATAGGTTGTGGTAAAGACCTTGCTGTTTTCTGTTTTTGAAGATATATTTCACCAAAAAACGATGAGATCTTTTCTGTTTCAAATGTGATATTCTCTTGGCTAAAGCAAGCAGAAAAACGGCGCTTTCTCGTAGAAAGAAGTTTTCTTTCTCCGCCATGTTGTCAAAATGCTATGCTACCACGCGTGGCTCATATAGATTACAACTGGCCATATTATCCGTTGGCTCATAAAAGAGCAACAAACTCAAGTGGAGCTTGCTGTAGCATATACTTCAGCGACTTAATGGAAACATAAGTCAGAAACTGATAGCGATCGCGAGCGATCCATGCATCAATGATTTCAGCGATCCGGCGATCGTGAGCGATCATATGGAAACCAGGCTTAAATAGATGTGGGATTTTTTTGTTGTTGTTGTTGTTGTCTCATTTTACATAGACCGACTAAGACTTTATGATCTCAATAGTCCCTTTCACAGTTCCCTACCCCATCTTGAAAGGTAATCGTTCACCTCGCTTCGGTGCAAAGGCGCAGCTACCTTTCAAGATGGCGCAGAGAACTATGAAGGGGAACATTGGGATTGTCCACAATATCACTCGCTTCGGATTTCGAAAGAACACATATTATAAATATCCAGTGCAAGGAAACGTGAAGCTATAGATAATTTTTAAAATGAGTATCATTTAACCGTTAGAGATGGTAAGCATGCAAAAAGCAAAAGAAAAAATAAATAAAAACGACGACGACGACGACCACAACAACAACAACAACAGTGGATCAAAATCAAATACTATTTCCGTTCCTCCTTTGATTTCCCGCGGATACATTTGACTGCATCCAATTTCCGCCAAGTTCTACTAAGATACAGTTTCGCATTTTCCTTCAGTTCCCAACCAAACGTGAATAACCGACTTTTAGTAGATTTATAGGAAATTTGATGTAATCCTACTAAAAATCAAAAGGATGTTTTGCAAATACCGTATTATTTTTTCCCACGAAGTGAGGAAGTTAATTATCTTACAGATCTTAAGTATGAGCTGCGACAATTATTCGTCTAATTGCGTCCCAAACAAGCACTCACTCCTGGTTAAGCTATGTGCTTTTGGAAGTAAAAAACTAATTGAATTTTGTGATTACCCTCAGTATACTAGATACGCCAATCGTCTTATAGGTTCATTATAATTGCGATGGTCTCAGTCGGTTAATTAATAATTCGTAGTGAATGCTTAGACTCCTTGACTGTTTTAAGAGATTAATGTATTTTTCGTTAAATGCTCCATATGCAATTTAATTGACGACAAAGAGCATTAGCTTCATCTATACTAATCAGATCCAGAGCATTTTTATCTTATTGCCAAGTGACACGCTGAAAATACTTTCTCCACACGCGTCCAAAGGAATCTCAAAACACTTGTATTTACCGCGTCTTGAGGAAGAAGTGGGACTCTCGCAGTCTAAGAATAAACTACTCTACGCTACTATTTTGTTGACTTTCTTTCGATAATGAGTTAATGAAACGGAGGTTGTTCTATAAGTTAGTCAAATTGTAGGCTTCGTTATTATTTGTCCGAGGGGGGAAAATTAAATGCAATCGAAACCTTGTTGAAAGAAACTCTGGGCTGATCGACGTTAGGTCACGTGACTAACTCGCTAATTTAAGTAGAAGCTCATACGCCTTGTCTAAATCAACAAGATCAATGATCTAAAAGGATTTTCACTCCAAAAACATTGATTTTAAATGTTTATGCAAATTTGCAGCAGCCAGTTATGAAAGTCGTGTATTTCGATTTCAAGGTTTTTTGCGGGAAAAAACTCCAGAGAAATCATAGAACAACCCTTAATATCGTGAGAGGGATAGACCTAACAAACTCTACTTAAACTCCTAGTCTTGGTATCAAGACTAGGAAATCAGAAATCAAAAAGAGTCAGATTCTGAGCGAGTTCTTATCAGCTGGCACTTTAACTTTTCATCAAAAACGTGTTCCACTACTCAAGACTCATGGTCAGGAAGTTTAAGCGCCAAAGCTCTATTCAGAAATTGTAAAACCTGCTCACTTACAAACGTTGGCATGTTGAATGTTGGATATTTTTTGACCTTAGGCAAACCATAAAATAAAATACTACATAGCTTGTTTTTGTTTTTAAATATATCACAATAAGTCTTTGAAGGCTTTTGAATTTAACAATTGGAGTAATAATTCATATGCTTTTCTTTTCATCGATATTTTTTTTCTTCAAGAGTCCAAACCTAGACTTACTCAAGTGGAATATTGATTTAATTGAGAATACAAGACTGACTACTCAGAATGTATTGGGTTTAATAGGCTATTTTCCGGCGCGATTCGAGATCAAAATTACCGCTGTGTTCCTTGATTTCAGACTATTTACTCAGGGATAGCCTTAAGGCGGTGTCCAAATGATTCACAAATACCAAAAGTAAAGAATACATCACTTCAGCATTACAAACACTTTGAAATTCTATGGTCCTTTTACACAAGAATATTTCGCACAAAATCAGTCGAGGCTAACTCTGAGCAACAAAGTAATCGAAACTGGAGCATTCCTCCCTGTACACGTACGACTGTTGGATTTTTTTACGATATTATCAAATTTACTTTATCAAACGAAAATTTAAACATTAATTTAGCAATTGTAACTTATCAACTATAAATAGGTATAAGAAAATATTTCTTGCACAGAAACTGTACAAAAAATGCAATCACTTTCATTAGGAAACAAAGAACTTGAACAAGGAAGTGAAAGCAAATGGATAGATCATATTTCAGGTTTTAATATTAATATTTACTTTGGTCGCAATGCTTTTCTCATTTCAGACCAAAATTCATATGCATTCTATTGAGCATTATGGTTATTTGCTTAAAACACTTAAAGAAAATACAGAAATGTGGATTCATATACATTATTCCCAAGAGGTCTGAAATGGGAAAAGATTTTAAGAGCTTAAAGTAAGAAGGTCAAACTTCAACTTTATACACTTAGCAAAAATTTTATTATTGGGAGTTTTTTTTAGAGAGAGACACTGTGTACATTTGCTGAATCTAATCAGAACAATAAGGGTAGATTGATCGCCTTTTTTTAATGCATCACACAAACACGCCTAAACTTATTCATTATATTTAGCTTGAGCTAATAATTTTAATTATTTATACATCAAACAAAGCTGCTGATGTCGCCTTGTTATTTTCTAAGTTTTACTTTGCACGTAGTTGTGTATCATTTTCTTGCTATCACTTTATTCGTTTTGGTCCTTCTCTGTTTTCTGTTCTGCCGGTTTATTCTATTTGTGGTTATTTTGTTGTTTATGTACTAAGGGTTTTTTCTAATCCCAATTCTTATTCTAATGTTGTAATATTGATTTTTTTAAATGTTTCTTTCATCTTCTATTTTACCAGATATATTTTGTAACAAAACCCTTGGCATTTTATCAATAAGTATGGTAGTGCGTACGTTCCTTACTATACAATGGACCTTGATAAAAGTGACCTCAAAAGGGATCTTAACAAAATGGGAGTTTACTTTCGATTTTTTTTTTTTTTTTTTTTTTTTTTTTTAACTTTCTTTCATTTTCTATTTTATTTTCAAATCAATCTTTATTGATTGACTGATTCATTTATTTATTTTTTGTCTTTTTTTTCGGCATTTCTTTCTTTCCCTCCTATTTCTTTCTACCCATTGTTTTTTCTTTTTCCTTTTCTGTAGACTTTTTTTTTCTTTTACTTTTTTCTTCGTGCCTTGTTTCAATTTCTTTTTTGGCTTTTGAAGCTTCTTCTACAAAAAATTCTTGTTCTTTAAAGGTAAACAGATATCAAGAAATACGTGCATTTCTTAAGTGTTTTCGAGGATTCATCATGAGTTTTGAATTAACTTTAAAAAACAAACTTAATTGATCGTAAACTGTTTTGAAATTACTTAAGGTATTTTCATTAAACTATATTGACCATGGATAGTCAAGAGAAAATAGATGTTTGAAAAACATATAAGCTACAGCGGATATTAAAGCCACCCCTTCCACAGGAATCCCAAACAAAGGCTTAACCTACAAAGTGCTTTTCCCGAGAGAAAGAGCTACACGCTGGTTCTGATGATTGCATCCAAGATTAATCGCATAGCTTATAATTAAATACAGCCGTTTGCGAAGTCCTTAACCATTACCTCATTTGACCTTTGACTAAAGGTGAAAGGTTATGCCAGAGCAATCATCCTATCATATTTTTAAAACGTGTTCGATGTATATGTAACACTTATTCGCCGAAGGCGAAGTGAATACAATCGGGGAATATTTACCGAGACGCGAGTCTTACTTCGCCTTCGGCGATTTATTGTTTTAGAATAAATACACATGTGTATATTTTAAAAGAAAAAAGGAAAAAAGAAGATAAAAGACATCTTTTCCGGTAACAGCAACAAAGCGGCTGGCCGCCATTTTAGATTATCGCTGGAGGTGACTATCGTTTGATAGTGTGAGTTTCTCAACCAATCAGCGCGCGAGATTTTCAATAATTTATTTATCCATAGGGGTCAATGCATGCAAGTTTGTTGAAGAAAATAGACAAAGGAGAAAAGAAAAGAAGAAAAGCCGGAAAGGAAATGAGAAGGGAAGGGAAGAGAAGAGAAGAGAAGAGAAGAGAAGAGAAGAGAAGAGAAGAGAAGAGAAGAGAAGAGAAGAGAAGAGAAGAGAGAGAAGAGAAGAGAAGAAAACGACGTATACAAACAAGCTAGCTAGTATACGATTAAAAAATACTATTCAGAATTAAGACATTATAAAAATATATTTCAAATGATTTCCTACCTCTTTAAAGCTTTGTGATACTTTTATTTTCACCTCGTCTCTTTCTGGCTTCGCCTTTGTCTTTTTACTTCAAAGCTCTCCAATTAAATTCGAATCTTGGCAGAACTGAAATGAATCCCCAAGCTCGAGACTTCTTTTTGCTAGTGAGATATGAATAACTGTTTTTCATATATAGGAAAATCCATCCTTATATTTGGAAACTATAATTTATGTTAACTATGTTTACGAGTTTCTCAATGAGAAACCTTTTAGATCGACAAGTCGGAAATTATTTGGATAATAAATTGTGCACAAATATTTACAGATAATGTATATAATAAAGTAATGACCATTCTAACAGCTAATAATAATATTAGAAAACTTAGCGCATACACGCGTTATGGATGCATGTTGAACGTTTTAATCAAATATAACAAAGTAACCTATAAAAGCATAAAGCTAAATTCTATTGTCTTCTCTTTTCTCCTCATGATCAGCTTATCTCGTTTTTCACATGAAAAGTCTATTCCCCCCCCCCCCCCCCCCCCCCCACTCCCAAAGCCAGGAGATTCCCTGCCCGGGAGACTCCCCCCCAATTCCCCACCAAAACACGCACTCCGACTAAAAAGAAAACGTTAACAGTGGCTAAACACTAAGATTATATAAAGGAATTCTACTTATTAAAGCTAAGGAAACTTATCAGTTTTCAGTTAATTTGCTTATACCTTCATAAATTTCAACATGGCGATACCCTATCCATCACCATGAAAGATACTATTATCCGGTAAGATAGCCATTTTCAAAAGAGACTTACCATGAAAATATTGAGACATTTAAAACGACTTTGAACGAATATACCCTAGAGTTATCAAGTAATTTTTAAGTAAAACTAAAGAGTCACAATGCATGATGGCGCCAGTAGTCTTGGCGATAGCATAGTAAGCCATATCAACTCTTTGAACTCCAAATATTGATTATTATTTCCTAATAGTTCTTTTTCTAGCTCTATTTTATGAATGGGAATGTTTTCAACTCACCCTCATACTCATATTAACTATAAAGCAGGTATATGTTACGTTATTGCCGCCACATTGGTTGAAGATTACAAAGCATTCATCATTAGTTTCTCTTGTTAGATCAACCAAGCTGGCGGCTGTTTCATTGTTATTCATATCTCAAGGGATTTTGAGTCACGTGGCCATAGCTGCACATACTCCTTAGAACTATATTTGTTAGATGTTTGTATTCGAATTCATATATTTCTAACTTTTCTTAAATCGTTACGTTTTTCTTGGTTTTCGGAAGCTACATTCATAAGCTTTTGGCTAAAAAAGTAGTGGCCATTACATTTCATTTAAATTGGAATGTGGAAGTTGCGAAGGTAGGAAAGAGAGGCGAAGATAGGCCCATCAAACAACTCTGCTCTCATATATGCATGACTGCGGACCCGAGGATTGAACCCACGATCCCTTTTATGTTAAAGAACTGTGATATATGCAAGGATGATAATATCAATAATTTGAAATTGAATTTAAAGAGTACAGCAATGTGACTCTCTGACACTCTACTCAGTTAACTATTTCTTGTAGCCAGGTAAAGGACCGGACACTATTTATCGCCCCTGGGGGAAATGGAGGGTTAGCGGGAGTCGTGTTTTTTGGGACAACTGGGAGGGGGCATCAGGTAAATATTGACAGGGATAAATAATACGGGAACTACAAAGTAGCAACCACATATAATAGGCTATCATTATTATATTATATATTATTATATATATGTCATATGTCGTGTGCTCAGCTGGAGACCGCATGTATTTATTACAGAAAGATAACCAACATACTGGGTGAGCCTTCTTCTAATCATACGAAGTATAAAGACACCCATATTTTACATTTTGCCTTAAATCATCATAACATTTTTTCCAAATACCTCCATCAAAGAATAGAAACAGAAAATACAAGGAGTGTGAGAGACGTTCCATATGTGAAACGCTGAAAAACGTAAAACGAAAAGGGAAAATTCCCAGCCCTATACTATTAATCGCACTCCTGAACCTGCTAGGCGCGGCTAACTAAATATCCAAATTACGGGAGACTGATAACAATGATTTAAATTAGATTTAAATGTCTTTAACATTTTCCGTCTTTAGCATTCTCACTAGAGCACTGAGCGGTCCTCAATTTGCAATCTATACGTACCGGTTCTATTATTAACTTAAGTACTTTCTAATAACGCACGCGCTCATTGGTTAATTGGAGGTGAATTTTGTACGACATTCACCTCTGAATCTCGGAATATTGAGTCGGCAACAAAATGGCATCTGCTGGCAATCGTTTTGCTACAATTTCCGATGAGGAAATTGAAAAAAAGGAAAGTAAATACCATTCCTATCAACACTAAAAAGGCAACCAAGTATGGCCTAAAAGTTTTGCTAAACGTTTTGCGGGAATTTGTCACGCAAACTAAAAGTTTCTGTTTATTTGTTTTTATAGAATTATTGTATATGAAAATAAGTTACTCTGTACACAAGTTGGTATATGCTAAAGCAATTACTCGCCTCAGGCTCAGTGAATAAAGAGAATATTCCCCAATATTCACTTCGCCTTTTAAATTTCGGCGAATAATTGCTAAATATTTAATTATCATCATAATTATCTTCCATAAGAATTAATTTCAAACTTCCGATTTGTTCTGGTTTCGAATGCTTTAGTCTGGCTCGAGTGACTTGACTGCGCAATAATTATCTGGGTGACTGACGTGAAAAAAATACAAAGTATTGGTAACATCTTTGTATATCATGATATTTGGCATAAATACCATGAGCAATATTATTTCAAAATTCTTTATAATTTCACTAGCTGATTACTATATCCTTTTCTTGTTTTAAAACGGCCTAAGCATAAATACCATGAGCAATATTATTTCAAAACTCTTTATAATTTGACTAGCTGATTACTTTATCCTTTTCTTGTTTTAAAACGGCCTAAGCATAAATACCATGAGCAATATTATTTCAAAATTCTTTACAATTTCACGAGCCGATTACTATATCATTTTCTTGATTAAATCGGCCTAAGTAATTCACTAGAAGGTCTGCAAGGTTTGTCGATGGTAATGCAAACAATTCAAAAATGGCCTATAGCGCTGACATGCGAGTATTTAAAACTAAAAAAACAATAAGAATCAAACAAAATTTGAATTAAAGTTTCTTTCTGAACTATACAAGAAGCTAAAAATGTTTTAAAAACAACATGCTTTAGCAGTTATGAGGAAGTTTTAGCGAGTAGTATGATCTACAACTTTGCCGGATGCCGTCTTGAATCGAACCGACGAGTCAGACTTGTGTCGAAATGTTTTTCGCTTTTATAATTTAACAATTCATCGTGTTTGTTAAGCTAGTATAATATTCTTATTTAAGAACGAGGTCTTACAGGGATTAGTTACCATTCAATATGCTTATCTTCAGCAGGATATCTTCAATCGACAGAGCAGTTTTGTGTCGTCGAGATTACTTCAGGCCGTTTCTTCTACGGCAAGAAGTCTCCAACCAACTCATTCATCTTTCCTGCAGAAGTACTGTTTTTTGTGTGATTCAATTTAACAACTGACTTTTAAGGGTAGCGTCCTGTGTTTCACATAATCTCGTTTGCGTTTTCTATAGAGTTTTCAGTGCCCGTAGACAAATATTAGACTTTATTATGGGCTTTTCTTCGCCTGCGCCATTTTTCAACAAGACAAACCTCGTAGTTTGAGTTGCCATGGAAACGTATGTATCAGTGTATTAAGTACCATTTCCCTCAGCCAATCAATATTCAGTATTCTTCTGGTTATGAATAAACGTAACATCATCATCATTTCGATCATCGTCATCATATAAATCATATTTATATCATAGTGTTAGTTCGAATGGGATTGCAAAACCTTTTAGGTCGATCGCAGATGAATTATGGACAATGAATTGATTTTGAATGTCTCATTGGAATGAGTAGGAATAGTAACGGGAGGATCGAATTGCTCTTCAAATCAGTATCACCTGCTGGCCACTTAAATCATTACCCTTTATTTATTTATTTATTTCCTTTCCTTTCCTTTCCTTTCCTATTCAATCCATTATCCTTTTCTCTTTTTCTGTCTACTATTTTCCCCAATTTGGCTAAATTCAAATTTTACATTTCAAACCAAAAGGATACAAAAATAATTTTATCGATACGAAAATATTTTGCAGCGTCAATTGATGGTTTTGATTTCTTTTGATTTCGTTTTTCAACACAATGCTCTCCCAGTTTCGAGTCCCTATTCAATCTAACTGTTAAATGATTATATAATTGTCATACGCTCCTAATAGATGCAATATACTTGCTTTAATACTGGCTTTAACTATACAGTCCTTTTGCAGAACTCAACATTCCTAGCCATATCATAACAGTATAGTAGTTTAAAGTTAATTTTTGCGTATCTGACTTGTTATCAAACATAGACATCAGCGCGAGTGGCCGAACTAAGTCAGCGATGAAGAACTATCAATGAAATTTGAAGCGGTGAAATTTGAAGAAAATGGCTACGTCATATGAAGTCAAAAGGAGTTTTGATTTTTTATTCGTGGAAAAGACGATTGGAAAACCCGGATAATAAGCCTGAAGCGAGATAACGTCTTACCCCCGTCTCTAGACCATAATCCTTTTCACACTACTTTTGTTCTTTAATTATGAGTATTGTTCTCGTATTCTCCAAGGAATCAAAAGTTTTAATATGAAAGAATTTTAAAAATTATTATGGTCTACGTGGGTAAAACGTCATCTCGCTTCAGGCTTATTTTTAAATCTTGTAAAGCAAAATATAAGTACTGAGAAGAATCGAATCTAAATTTGCCCTTACTGGCTCAATCGAGTGGTTCACATGTTATCTTGGTCTATAAATAGCACATATTTTATACTAATAGGCAATTTTAAACATGTATGTCGAGCCAAGGCCGTTTTTGATAATGGTACACTACTGTGACGGAGCCATCAGGCCTGGATATCCATCAATTGCAAGACAAGCTGTGACGCTTCTTATTAGCCATTTACCGATATATATCAATAAATGTGTGATTCTAATTGCATGAATTTAGATGCCAAATATACACGCGCCCATCATAGTACACGCTTTTATTTTCTTCTTCCCTTCTTTTTAGCATTTGTTCTTTTTTTTTTTACTTTCTTATTCATTTATTCTCACTTTCTGTCTTTCCCTCTATTCTAGCTTTCCTTTTATCTTTCGTCTCCCTTTGTCGCCGCGTGTGCTTCCCTTTTCATGATCCCTTTCCCTTCTCTTCTTTTCATCTTGTTCTCACGTCTTATTTTCTTGTATTATCTTCTATGTTTCGTCTTCTTTATTTTTCCTGTATTTTGATTATTAGTATAATGTAGAATTCTCAGTTTTCTTTTCTTTTGGTATCTTTTCTCGGTTTCTTCTTTTCCTTTTTGTGCTCAAACAATTTTTTTTCTTCATCAGTTTACTATGCATCCGCACCTTCTTTTTGCATTTCGATTTTAATCTTAACAATCACAACAGGAAAATAATATCGAACGTTGAAATTTCTTTTAATTTATTAGAAACTGAAACATATATGCATTAATAAAGATTTTTCTTACAATATATCGTATGAAAGACCATGAAGACATTTTTGTGCGAGAAAAACGAATAAACGATCCTTTTGGGCTTTTTTTTAAAAGTGACAGTACATGTAGTTAGGCCAAGGCAGTGAGTCTAATTCAGCACGAGAAGAATTAAAAGAAACTCACAAAATCTAGCTGATTGATTTTAAGGGATTGATTAGGAAGGAGCGGAATAGCACACTGGGCCACCCACACGTCTTTTATAGAACACTCCTATGGAACTCAACACGGCTTTCATATGTCAAGAAAACAAAAAATATCTTGCAAAGATTGTTTGTATATATCAAGAATACTCGCGTCGAAGTGAAATGGAGTCGGAAAGAAAGTAGAAATGGCTGTTGTTATTAGTTGATGCTGCAAGCTTACTATTTTGAAGAAACTGGACTCACAAAATACTTAAGTATTGTAATGACATGGCCTCGTCTTAGCTTTTTTCTTTCGAAAAAGAATCCTATCATTTACGAGTTAGAAAATCATATTTCCTTTACATGTCTTCGGGCTACCACCTTGAAGTCAACTACAAGACCATGATCATCAGTGGCTACCTGCATAAACTTAACATCGATTTTGATGAATTAATTCAACAAAAATTCATACAAAATAAGAAATATACCTGCTACCTGCATAAACTTAACATCGATTTTGATGAATTAATTCAGCAAAAAATTTATACAAAATAAGAAATATAGATATTTATTTTATGATCGTACTAACAATACCATCTAAAAGTGTTGTGTTGGATGAAAATGAATTGGGGAAAATTAAACCGACGAAGATCTGAAAATATTAAAAAGTATAAAAGAAAAGACGGGAAACTATATAAAATCCATATCTATATTAATACATATTTAGTGTACTAGTTTTGAATATAGATACCAAAACATAGACCACATCTTCTGAAAAAAAAATAATTTTTAAAATACAGTAGTTATCACTAACCTTTAGGATTTTCACTGCAAATAAAATCACGTTGGATTGATCTGTTCACCACACGTGCGATGACTCCTTACAGTTATCGACTCCATGCACGCATCAAGCTTGATCAAAATAAATAATAATATTCCAGGCCCCAATTGGCTAGTTTTGTGTGACGTTGGCCACGAGTTTAATAGGTTTTCCGCGTGAGGAAAAAGTGATGCAAGATGCACGGAATTTTTTGGTACGCTTATCTTATATAATAGATAAATGAATAAATAAATAAGCTGATAGGCAATATTTCATAGAAATTGCACCAAACGATGTTATTTGCACCAGTCATAGTAAAACACCATTCATAAGCTCACACTAGTTTTAGCTAGTTATATCCATTCATAAGAATATGGCATTTACAAAAACGGCTTAAAAAAGCAAATGAAAAAGTGTAAAACGAAGCACGAAAAAAGGGCAGGAAAGTAAACAATAAATATTAGAAACGGAAAAAGAAAAGCCTGGAAGGGGAAACAGCATGGTACAAATCTGGCCTAATAGGATATCCACGGCAAAAAATTATAATATTTTAACCTTTAAAATTTTCTAAATTATAATCTAATGGCATAGCTAATTTACCGAGTGTCTCTTATTTTAACATATGCCCTCAAGGGAATGAGATGGATACATCATTAAGCTTGCCTTTTAAAATCAATCTATCGATAGAATCCTTCCCTTAAACTTTGGCTGGTTACTTAAAACTCTTAATATTCACGGATAAAATGGTAGATCATGCACACACACACACAAATCAACAAGAAATTTTCATACAAGAATTAACGAAAGCAACAAGGTTGCTACACATTTAATGCCTTTTTTCACCGTAAACTTAAGACGAAAAGAATGGAAACTGGATAACCTATCATAAAAATACTTAAGATATGAGAGGTAGAGATATCCTCAAATTATGCATTATTGTTCTTGAAAATTGATAGGAAATAATCAATGGAAAAAAGAGAAAGAAAAAAAAAACGAGAAAGAAAATAAGAGAAAAAAGAAAAGAAAAAGAAAAAGGATGAAAAATTTTAGCCAAATTCTTGGAGCCAAGTTATAACGACTGTGCCAACATTGATGGACTTAGCTCTTATGTCGTGATGCATGTCCTATTACTTAAAATTTCCTACCTTGGTTATCAATTATACGATTCTTCCGGCTGAAAGAGGCATGATTTAAGTATTTTCCTAGTTTTAGCTCAATAGACACGTTTCGAATTCCAAATCACCGCTGTGTTTCTTGATTACAGACTTATTTGCACAGGGTTAGCCTCGAGTTTGTGCAGAATATTCACGTGTTCCAGTCAAGGTCCGTCGAGTTTCAAAGTTTTTGTATTGTTGAAGTTGTGCATTCTTTACTTTACCTTTGGTATTTGTGAATATTTAAACATAAAAATTGTTAATTAACGGCCCAATAATTAACTAAGCTTTCTATTTTATGATCAAAGAAGAAATAAGGGGATAAATGTAGTCATGAAAAAAACCGGTAATAAAATAAATAAATAAATAAAACAGTTTAACTGAAACAATGAGTTATTCCATGTACGTTTACTTCTAGTCGGTGATCTAAAGAAAGCGAAAGTTTGTGAGAATACGCGGTTTTTCTTTTCTATAAACGTAGGCTATTAAACAAAAACACCTATTGTCTCAAGCTTTGTAAAGCAATCGTTCTGGATCGTCTTATTTCTCATACTAATTATTCATAATACTGAATAACAACCGAATTAACTCGGTCGAAAGTATCAACTCTTTGATGCAAATCCCCTTCCAACCCTCAGTCTTACCTAAAATACATTTGCAGGGGCCGTAACCTAATGCCACGAGCAAGACAGCTGCCTTGGTTAAATGCTACGAATTCTCCTCAAAACTCTGCGGAAATTGCATTTCCGAGAGTCTCAATTTCAAAATTTTCCAGGATTCAACCCCAGTACGTTTCTCCCGCCTTCTTCGCTAATTTTTCCTAGGTAAACAATTTGGTCTGTATGACTACGACTGATTTTTTTTTTTAATAAAAATTATCGAACACAGGTTACTTTCTTCCGAGGATAAAAAAGGCAAGAGAAACAAAAAGATATGTATATAAATGACTACAACGCGCGCTCTGATTGTCTAGGGAACATTGCATTTTTTCATTTACAAATTTCGAAAAAAAAAACCAAGAATAGTTTTCCTTTGTCTAAAAACTGACTAATTCCAATTCTAAAAAGAAAATATATAATAAACCAACCCAATTGAAATATTTATATAATGTTAAAACTAAGTAGTTAGTTAAACTTGGCCAAGTCCAAACTTCAGAGTTTTCCGCATTTTTTTCAATTTTTGAAATTTCATCGTAAAAAAATAAAAAATAACAATATTTGTCGTTTTTCATATTTGTCATCTTAAACTTTGGTCGTTTGTATGTTTTAAGAATCGAATGAATAGCACATCACATTATTTATAAAAATTAATAATACTGACGATATAGCTCTGTATAAACATTAAACGTAAATAAGTGATGATGTTATTTATGCTGAAAATATTAAGATACCTGTAAATAATAATTTATCGCTTTGTATTGATTATTATCCTGGTTTTATTGAAAATGATAGTTATATTTTTAATCTTTATTTTTTGGTATTATCTTGCTGAATATTTCATTTGTTGGATTATATCGACAAAAAGCGAGGTAGCCTGGTCCGCGATAGATATCAACTACCATATCAGTTGAACACTTCACGGCTTAGTCTAACCTATCACATTACGAGTCCATTCATACTCATTTCATCTAATGTGCGTGTGCAAAGTCAGGAAAAGACAGCCTTGCTAAACAATTTTATCTGCCTATTTGGCAGTTATAGTCTGCATCTGTATTAACATACTCTCGAGTCTAGAAGATGAAACTAATCCGTAGTTTATATGATAAGAATGGAATTATGGTAATCATATTCTACGTTTAGCAATAAATATTTTGGAAAATTTTCCTGCATTGGCGGATAAAAGAAAAATATTTAATCAGGTTTGTGCGAAATGAAATAAAAATACTAGAATATCAAAAAGATGGTTCGAATATTTCGGTATTCGTCCAATCACATTGATGCTCCTTGTAAATGCATTTCTCATCAAGCGATTCAATTCAAAGAACATATTTGTTACCGCAGCCTCGAAAAAATAAAATACTTGCATGAATCATGTTTGCTAGTTCAAGATATTTTAAGACCAAACTATAGTTCAAGATTTTGAAGCTTCTACAAATACCATCTCAAAATTCGCTGAAGAGCTAGAATTTTAGATAGATAATTCAAGTTAAAAATTTCAAAATCTCTAGCAGTCTTTTGTACATAAGTTAACGAGTTTCTTACCTTTTTATTTAAAATTTTAGTGACTTCTTATCCACACCACGAAGCTAGCCCAACTGAATAAAATATCGTAGTACTTTGAATTATATGTATTCGCTATTTTATCGAACTCTGTGGTTAATTTAATTGTTGTGTTTTTCAGAACTTGTTTTACTAAACTTAACCCGAACTTTGATTAATATTTATCCACTTGAAGAGATGCTGCAGCTTGAGTGGAGCTCTGCGTAGTTAATTGTGTTTTGAAAACCACGCAAATAATGAATATTCGCGGCCGATTCTAATGGGTCTCAGCCTCAGACTTCACCATGGATATGTTGTTAAAAGTGATAAATATTTCAGGTCCGTATTTAAGTATTTTTGTTAAGTATGACAATACTTCATTATGATAGAAACAATAGAGAAAAAAAAATTAGAAATAAATTTACGTGGTCGTGATTTTATTTAAGGATATGCGCCCCCCCCCCCCCCCCCCCCCAAACAAAAACAAAGAAAGAAAAGGAAAGAAAAGAAATTAAAAAAAAGAAAAGAAAAGAAAAGAAAAGGAAAGAAAAGAAAAGAAAAGAAAAGAAAAGAAAAGAAAAAAAAAGAAAGAAAAAAAGGAAAAGAAAAATAGCACGCCTGGCTTGTTTCTTGACATTATTACAAATACTGCACGTATTTTATCAAAATAATACTTTTTTATTATAAACCGAAATGCATAACAAAGACGTAAAGCATATATATTTTTTGTAAAAAATAAAAAGGAAATAATGTTGGTTTTTATGATTTGTAGTATAGTTGTTATTGAAATAAAGGAAGCGTGTGATATTTTGTTCAGTGTATGCATGCATTGTTACGATATTGTTATGGATGACTTTTTTGTTTTAAAAATAAACCTGAACCACGTCCGAACTCTCTCATTTAGAGGTTTTAAAAATTGAGATTCCTTTCTAACCAGGAAATTACATTGAGGATAACCTAGCCGTAAAACTTCTTTGCTTCGTTTTGAGGATTGTTTTTGTTGTCAATTTTAATTTGTTTTTAAATACATACGGTATTTCCTTGAGTCTATCGAGCAAACGTATATCTATACGATTTAAAGTTAACGCTTTAACCATTTATCCCATAGATCGAACTTACAATTCAAGGTATAAATATAATAAAAAATTGTTTTGATCACTCGTCGCCGACTCAATGCTTCATTTTAGAGTGTTTAAAACAGT
Source organism: Actinia equina (assembly GCA_011057435.1). Lineage (NCBI taxonomy): Eukaryota > Metazoa > Cnidaria > Anthozoa > Actiniaria > Actiniidae > Actinia > Actinia equina. Next base: position 204,818 of record WHPX01001309.1, on the reverse strand, counting down.
CTAAAGTGTTTTTGAAGTGTCCTCATGGCTGTATTGGTTTAACTCAAGATTATCTATTAAGTATCGCTGCGATATATTTATATGTAGTAGCTAGTTTGTGCGAAGAAAATGAACTTAATTAATTTTTTGGAAATGAATAAACATCTATTTTTTTCCATTCAGATGCAAATATATATATATTGGCCTTTTGGCTTTTATCTATAGGCACGCATTTATATCTTCTTTAACTAGATACTTAGATTCTTTGACAGAGATCTAAAACGAGTAATTGTGATAGAAGCCCATTAACGTACACCATAATAACATCAATAATAAAACGTTTACTGCACAATATCTGACAAATTTAAGTTTGTACATTTGGATTGACTCATCAGCCTACTGACACGAATATCTTTTGAAAAGATCAAGTACGATAGCAGCACTATTGTATATACGTATTATAAACCGTTTGATGCATAGTAACTGCTGACAAAGCTTTAAAATATTCTAGTTATACGATGCTTTCCATGTGAGATACTCTGAAATATCCCAATTGTTATAGGAGCACTTGGATGAAAAGGCCCCAATTTTTTAAAGTCCAAATAGCTGAAGAATTTGAGGATAATATGACTCAATTTATGCAAACCAGATTAGTGAAAATGTTAGCCTGGAAGCAACTTGCTGTGGAGAAATTTTGGTTTAAAAGCAAAAAGAACGATAGGGCTGAGTAAATGACGTCATTTACTCACAATTTAGCATCTGATCAATAAAACTGATAATCTTCATACCCTACTTTTGACTGTCAAGAAACATATTGCTTGGCTACTATATATTATTGCCTACTCATTTCCAATCAGTTTTGTCGAATTTCGTTCATCCAAGTGCTCTTTTAATGTTTTATTAGGAAGCCAATTCATATTCTTATTTCTTTTTTCTTTCTTTTGTTTTTCTTTTGTGACACACGAGAAATGTAAGTGAGAATAGAAATTAATATTCGGTAGTATGCCACGAATAAGCATTGTATACGACAACGTTAAACCTAGGGTGTGGAATAACCTAGTAGAGTGTATGTAGAGCCCCCTTGCATTGAATTTCTAGAGGACATTTTCTAGGGGACAAAACACACAATATGCCTGAAGCGAGATGACGTTTTACCCCCGTCTCTAGACCATAATCCTTTTCACACTGCTTTTGTTCTTTAATTATGAGTATTGTTCCTGTATTCTCTAAAGAATCAAAACATTTAATATGAAAGAATTTTAAAAACTTTTAGGGTTTAGAGTCGGGGGAAAAACGTCATCTCGCTTCACGCTTATAGGCCGTTCTCATGCGAAACAAAATATTTATATTGTTTTGTCCCCACTGAGAAGAATTTCTCTCGGGACTCAGTGCAATGGATTTATATGCAAGAACTTTTTTTGAAAATAGGAAGGACTGACTCAAGATTCGAAGATGGTCGAATGGTCAAACGGCAAATGGCAAATGGTAATTAGCGATTTCACGACAGAAAAGCTCATTGAAAATACATCGAATCACAATTAATCGAAGTGTTTTAATTTGTTTCGTCGACAAAAAAAAAAAATGAAAATCTCAACAATATAATATGTGTTATTGACAATAAAAAATAATAAATAAAATACAAGTCCAGCTATTCTTGCATTTTGGAATGACCTATATGTGTTCTATCACATATAGCCTATCGCTTATTATCAATTGCCTTTTACTCCTTCAATCTTTTTAAAACATGTGTATACAATTGCAAAAATGTAGTATCCATGATAATCCGCTTAGCATACGACGTTTCGCATGCCAGTAGGTGTATACTCATATACTTAAGTTAAATGTTAATAAACTCTCTATAGACAATCTTCGCGACTCGCCTCTCACCTTTGGGGTCTGACGGGCTTGTTCCCTTAGAACTCTCCTTTTAATAGCCTGAGTACCAAAATAGGAGATCGATCAGCATTCAACTTTGAAAGCAAAGTTTCTATATTTAATGTTTAGAATATAAGTGGTACCACTAATATTCTAAAACTCAGTGTTCTATATGTTCCAGTTGAATAGGCAAGGATTCGCTAAATGTTCCAGTTTGGTGACCAAGAGTTCTCTATGTGGTTCGGTTCAGTGAGCACTTATTCATCAGCACCATCAGCCCCGATTTCCCCTGGGTCCGAAACTCCTGAGGACGGTAAGAGAAGAAGGGGACCACCAAAAGAGACATGGCGAAGGAATACATTAAAGGGGAATAAAGCCAGAACTAGGGAAGACCATGCATGGAAGGGATGGAATTAATGAAAAGGATCAGTCCTACCTGCCACACAGGAACAGAGGATAATGATGATGCATCGACTTGCTAATCACTGCATTTAATACTAAATAATCGATCTTCACTACGTTACAATTCCTAAAAAATCGCCTAAAACATGTATATTCATACCTTTGGTCTATAAATTTCTGTATTTGTATCGCATTATATATTTGTCAATAAAACGTGATCAGGTTTCTTAATATTTGCTGTTTCAATTGCAATTGATGTTTACGACCAACGCGTCGAACCACTCAAACAAGGCTTATCCTTGATAGGTGCCAATAAAAAAGGATTATAATTTGACGCCTTTTGGTCTACGTATTGCGGAGTGCATTCGTGAATCGATTTTAAAAATGTGTAATTGTATAGTGTTCCTTAATTTGTATAATTGTTCCAAATGAACAAGTTATTACGAAGCCATTAGTGTTGTTTAGCCGACAGCACTTAAGGATACTCAATATGTTTATTTAGCAAGCTTGTTTAAGAAATTTAAAGAATGAGAAAACGTGCACCGAAGAACAGGAAATCGATGTAGAGCTATAGTACTTCAAAGATAAGTAGATCTGTAGCTCGATATCAGCGCTAAGCGAGCCGTTTTGTCTGTAATGTCTAATAGCAGGGATTTATCTTCTACCGGCCACCTTTAGAGTTATGACTGATATGAGCTGATTTCTAGATTTCAATATACGGTTTCGTTGAACGATAATCAAAATACTGGCCTTTTTTTGTAAGTGATGCATTTGCAAAACAATCTAGCTGATAATAAAGAAGGAAAACATTTCCCCTCATCATCAAGAAGTGAAACATATGCGTTTCAACGATGCACGAAATAGATAACTATACATAATATCGAAACAGTCAATTATAATAAATGGTCTTTCTTTCTTTCTTTCTTTCTTTCTTTCTTTCTTTCTTTCTTTCTTTCTTTCTTCCTTTCTTCCTTCCTTCTTTCTTTCTTTCTTTCTTTCTTTTTTTCTCCTTTTTTTCTCCTTCTTTACTTTCTTTATTAGAGATCAATACACGAGAGCGCACGCTGGTCGCAGACAACGAAGACCTACAGCAAAAGTGAAATGTTTCAAGGCACTCGCATCGAAACATCGCACTTTTAAGACCATTTTTTTAGTGAGCAGATTACAAAATCAATCTTGTTTTTCTTCTATTGTTTCTTTGCAGAAAATAGACAGCGTTAATCCGGATTCATAGATAAGTTTTTCTTATAGAGAGAATAAACCCAGTCATCTCATTTATTAATGTCTCAATTTTAGGAGCGTTTCCAGTATAAGTGTACATGAAGTGTACGTGCTGTTAGTCAGTAGCTTATGCTTCAAACTCATGATCAATACGAAAAAACGTTCGACTCATTGATGCGAGCTTATTTAATATGCTTTACTGGGCAGACTTGTTCAAGGAGAAAATATTGTCATGTTCGCATGCACGGTAATTGTGTTGGCCGCAGATAGGTTGAAACAAATAGTTCAGTTTCAAGCCCTGTAATTAGGTTTATGACCGGCTGGCAAAGCTTCGTCTTCGTCACGCGGATAGGTGACGTCAAGTGGATGGATGCCGTCACAAAACACATTCGATACACTGGCAATGGCAAGAGGGATTGGCTCGTTTCGTTTTTCCATCCTAGAGACGTCATTTGGATATATCTTTTTCTTGAACGCCGATCGGATCTGCAAATGAATACGATGTATAACAACTTAAGAGACCTCAGCAATCCATTTCTTTATTAACCTTGGGCGTATATTGCTTTCCCAGTTCAGACCACGTGTCAACCCTTAATATTCTTTGTTTGAGTTGTATCCAAATTCATGATCATGTGCTTTCATATCTTCATCTTCTAATGCGCAACCATGAAAAAAGAAATGATACTCTAGAGAATGACACGTGATCTGTAAATCCATTCGAGGTCATGTGACATAATATCAAAATCAAAGGTCCGTATTTACCTCTCGGTTTCCAACGCAATGAAATAAAAAGATGAAAAAACCCTGCGAGAAAAAGGATTTCATTGCTTATGAAGATGTAAAGTAAAATACTATAAAAACACTATTGATTCAACAGAAATATAGGAAGGTTAATGTTATTTTTGTGGAGGGAGGAAAACTGGAGAACCGGAGGAAAACTGGAGAACCCGAGGAAAACTGGAGAACCCGAGGAAAACTGGAGAACCCGAGGAAAACTGGAGAACCCTAGGAAAACTGGAGAACCGGAGGAAAACTGGAGAACCCGAGGAAAACTGGAGAACCCGAGGAAAACTGGAGAACCCGAGGAAAACTGGAGAACCCGAGGAAAACTAACACCTTTGAAGCAGAAGACAGTCAAATTAAAGGACTATAATCAATCACGAGTACAAAAACACCATAAGATATATCAGCACACAGGCAAAATGTTAGTTTTATGTAAAATATAGAATAAAAGGGGACTGCCATTACATCTTTATCCAAGACATTATGAGTTAGAAGAAGGTTGAAGGTTCTCAAAGCAAAGTTGCGTTGCTAGCACTCTGTATTAAGATTGAAAGGTGTTTCGGCCATGGGCCTTGAACACCTTTCAAGACGGTTGTTCCACGAACTGATCTATGACGATCGTCAAATTACTAACTAATTAAAACAGCGTGCATCTCAAATAATTCTAATTGATGTGGCAAACCTGGCCTGGTCTACTGATCTACATTACCTGGGTCGAGTTAAGAATAGTGAAAATGTAAATGAGAATGACGTCAGGGTGGAACATGATGACGCAACCAGTAAACCACGTGATACCAAGTAGAGGAAACAACAGACAACAAGCCTTTAGATTTCGCCTAGAAAAAAAAAATCCTAAGTGTTTTTGCTGATCTTTGAGAGTATAGAAAAGTGTGTCCAAGTCCACTCAGCATCCTAGCACTTCAGCACATGAATGATGGACCCAATTGGAATAACTAAGCAAAATATTCTACTGTACAATGTAATAATGTTATGAATAGATATATTTTAATTAGATTTACTTGCTAAATCTTGTTTTAAAAAATTCAAACGTTTTCATTTTTATAAATTTTCCTAAGTCAAAATAAGCTTCGTATGGTTTCTAAAGTAAAGATATCCTTCGTAGTGCTGGTAACTGATTTATAAATTTTAATTAATTTAAAAAAATCAACTACCTCACCTCTTAGTACTTTGTCATCAATAGGATTAACTTCATCAAGCTCAAGTAGTGCAGCATCGTGAGTTAACCGGCCTAGTAGTTTCAGAAATATCTACCGGACTATAATGTACTTGTACACCCCTTAGATTAATGCATTTGCTAAACAAGTTTCGGCAATAGATGTTTTGCACCATAACGTGCCCAAGGCTATAATACAGCGTGAGCTGCCTGTGGTTATATGAAAGAACAAGGCCCTTTGCTCTTGGGAATTGAATTCTTTCTTACGTAAAACGAGTGTATTGTTCCTGCCATCTAACACGGCTGCCATCACATGATGGTGCAAAACCTCTATTCAATTGCCATCATCAGTAATGAGCAACGTCGGAAAGGAAAATTACACATTCCTTAATCAGAATTTTAAAAATAAGAAAAAATTGCGGCCGCCATTTTGGCAAAGAGACTAGTACTGTTCTAGAAAATATAGTCCTTAATAAACAATCATGAACTTACTGATATTTAATAGACGACATTTTTCGACACATGTGTTTCGATATTTATATCGATAGAAGATCAATATATAAGTGGACTTAATTGATACTTGAATGTTTGATTTTGTGTTGGATTTAATATGTAGGACCCGATCAAATTATCCCTAATATTAGCATCATTTTTGTTCATTTACCTGACGACTGACAATCTTTGTGGTTTGGGCTGCCTTATTTCCATTTTTGAAATTTCGTTCATGACACGAAGAAAGAAAATCAAATTTGCCTGTAGAAAGATATTTAACACAAAATTGTAAAACAAGATGTAATGATTTAAAAATATTAATGTATTGTGCAGTTTTCGCATTATTTTGAGTGGGAAACATACGGTACTGCAGCGCGTACATGCATGTTACTACATGCAGAAATGGCTTCCCATAACAACGGTTATCATATAAGTGGGAAACGTACGGTACTGACCTACATTACGTACACGGTACGACATGCCGTATCATTGAAAGGGCTTCCCAAAACAACGGTTATCATATAAGTGGGAAACGTACGGTACTGACCTACAGCACGTACACGGTACGACATGCCGTATCATTGAAAGGGCTTCCCAAAACAACGGTTATCATATAAGTGGGAAACGTACGGTGCTGACCTACAGCACGTTCAAGTTACAACCATGCCTTTACAACAATGAAATAGCTTTATATATTGTCTTTCGTAATCCATCCAAACATAGCGTTTATTAAGATACTGTAAGTTAAGAAAACCGCTCTAAGTAGTTTAAAAGGCAAGCAATACTTACAAGTAGTATTAGCGACATAGGTACATTAAAGACCCAAGCAAGATATAAATAATGTGAAACCCAACATCTGTATTAAGATAAGAGGAACAACAGTTGGAGGTTTTTTTAAACAAATTAAAATGAAGTAATCCGGCATAACGAAAAAATAAATATAAAACAAGAATAGGCTGAGATCGTTAATAACGTTTTTGTAGAAGTGTATTAATAATTAATAATCATTTAATTTATACTCGGATTTGAGAGTAGCAGAGACTACTTTAATACATATGAGTCCATTCACACGTACTACCAAACTTTCAAATAATTTATACACATAACTCTCATGTCACATGTTTATTTTTATGACTGAGGGAGGAACCGGAGAATCCGGAAAAAATCATTAAAACCCGAGAGAAAAACGAACTCAAATCGTTCGCAGAGCTCGAACCAGTACCCGACCAGTTTGACTCACAGCGATGAAAGACGCAGCATTATAGCAGCGTACACCATCCATACCACCCGCTCTACTTACATGTCTTCTTGAACAAATCCATAGACACCTTTGGGTCCAAATGACGATATGCACAGCGATACACACACCAAAATTGCTGGAAAACCTAATAGAAATAATATGAATATTTTGCACTTTCACTGACTTTCTTATAAAAACATAAATCAAATGTTGAATGAGTATCCAAGCAGCAAAAAAAACAAAACATTAATATCAGGATAATTGATTCAATGAAATCACGAAATAAAAAATTTCAAAAACATGATTTTATCGCAAAATCGAGAAATTAAATATACGACATCCGAAATCACGAAGTTAACATGTTGCGAAAGTTTCACGTAATTGCCTTCTATCAATCACGTGACTTTTTTGAAGTTGACTGGGGAGCAAACAAGCGGTTGACTGGGGGGCAACTAGCGGATGTTTAAGTCAAAACATATAAAAATAAGTCCTCAAACTATTGTATTTGACTATTTTCACGACATCAAACCAGGGAAAAAAGAGATCAAAATAACCTCCAGGATTCTACAAGCCATCCAAAAAGAGCTATTACCGGAAGTGACGTCTATTGATAGCAACATATAGATCAAAAACTTGTGCTTCGTCTTTGATCAGGACATCCAAAAACCGAGAAACAGATGAAAGCACGAGGCTGTTCGGCCGATTATCGTTTCTCGGTGTTTGGATGCCCTGATCAAACACGAAGCACGAGTTTTTGAACTGACTTCTCAAACTCATTTTAATTCATTTGTTGTTAAATCTCGTGATACTAAAAATTTCTTCGCAATCATCAGGTTATTCGTCATTGGTCATTGACCTCATGAATTATTAATGACTTTGAGAAATGCATGTAATAAGTTAAACTCATTCATTTGTCCATCCTTTCACTCGATCGAATCATTCCGGCATTCTTACCCCAAGCAAATAGATAGCACGCTTTGATAGTCATTTCTGAGTTATAGACTCTGACTATTCGAAAGTATAGTTGAAATCCTTCCACTAACATCCAGCAAAGAGACGCAAGAAAAAACAATTGCAGGAGTGCACCAACCATCACACATATGGCCTAATTAAATCAACAACAGCAAGTTAGTAATAAAACCATTCCAAAATACCGCTGTGTTCCTTAATTACTTACTCATCATTTATTCAGACCTCGATTCAGCGCAAAAATATTCACAAATACCAACGCTAAAATAAAGAATGTTCAACTTCAACAATACAAAAAACTTTGAAATTGCAAAGTCCTTTCATTAAAACACATCATTAATATCCTATATAAAATGGAAGGCGCGAAGTCATTAACCCTCAGTGAGGAAAGGTACGCTGCATATTTCATGTTGTCCATGTTGCTGCACTGTGTACAACATATTTTTTTGCGTCATCAACAAAAATAGGCAGTCAAGGGCGGATCCAAGGGGAGGGAATGGGTCAAATAGTTAAATCATCGTTCTGAATCCGCCACTTCTTACTGCTTTCGTGTATAAATCATAACATTTTTTGCGCATGCGTGCGTACTGTTATTATGGACAATGCTATCGTGTGATGCGTTGCAGGACGTTGTTGCTGAAATTTTCGCGCCTTAGGGTACTAGATTAATAAGCCGAGAATATTAAATCCTAGGTCGTGCGCATCATTACCGAGTCAATGCAATAGCAATGCATTTAACCGCCATGTTGCTGAATGAAGACTCACCGGGAAGTGTGTTGCACGGATGCCTGTTACAAACAAAAAGTGGGCCATCCCTAGAGACGCTACGAGATTGAGTCGTATTTGAGACATGTTTGACTTACGATCTCTGCAAACAATAACATATCTTAGTTTAAGCCGCAGTCATCAATATTACTTTGTGGAAATGGGAAAAAAGGGTTGGAGGACTGAGGGGAAGGTTCCATGTATGCATTACAGCAGCTAGGTTGATCCCAACCCTAAACTGTATTAATTCCTAAAAAAACCTTATATAAATCTGAATTACAATTTAAAGCGCTCTCTTGATCAACATTGCCCTGGATTTAGTGTAGACCATGAGACCATGAAGAACAGAGAAGCTAAGACTGGGAGAGTCCCTCTCTGTTCTTCATGGTTTCTTGGCGTAGAACATTCACGTGTTGTAGTGGAGGTCTAACGAGATGATTCCAAGTCCTATTACCGGATAGGAACCAGAAGCACTCAGTCACTTTTAAATGTAATCAGCATTAGTAGTGTTGATCATGTAACTTAATTATCCTTTTATTTGGTAACTTTAAGATCAGGTCATACTCACGTGAGCGTGATGTAAGCAATAAAGGTAACTGTTGATCCGAACAGCGATAGACTCAGCCCCATTATTGTCAGTAAGCTGAGAATGTCTTGGTCAAAAGAGGAAATCTAAAGGAAATATTCTATTTTAGTATGATTTTATACTTGAATATAGAGTTTCTCAAGCTGTGATTGGTCAAGTGGCCGGTTATTTTCAGACAATATTATGAGGTTTTCCGAAGTTTTCCAGATCGTACGTAATACTAAAGCGTTTTTTATTCTGGATTTCGACCTTCCTATGATATTCAAGGCTACAATTATACTAAAGCGATTGTTCCCCTCAGGCTCAGTGATTGCGGTGATAATCAATCGATAATCAATTCGACGAATAATTGTTAAATATGATGTCATGATGCATTATGATAACATTTGTTTAGCAAAAAATTCTATAGCAAACGATTAGCGCCATCTAAAATCAATTGATGCATCATAGTGATCAATAGCCATAGTATCATCAATAAACTATCACTGTATCATCATCGTATGCATCATCATCTTCATTATAACCGACATGTTACGTCCCAGGAAAAGACGATGCTAAAAATAGTAATACTTTTGTTAGGACTTGAAGCATTCCGGAAATGCAAATCATAGATTAGTATGCGCATGCATTAGTGAGACAGAGAGATAAAAGAAGATAGAAATCATCATCATAATCTTTCAATGAATTATCATCGCCATCATCATCATTAGTCTCCTATAAGCAACCGCTGTTAGTTTCGTCACGCAACGCTCATTCCCCTAGGGGAGACTACATCATCATCAGCACCATCAAATCATCATCATCTCCATCGTCGTTAATTGTCACCACCACCATCACCATCTTTACTAATGACAAAGAATTTTTACGAAAATAAACCTTATCAATACTAATACTAATATATAATCTTTTTAGCTTGGACGTTTGTTTTCTCATTTCAAACCACGTTTCATTCCTTTGATAACAGGATCCTTTATTTCATTTGCCCCCAAACATAAAAGTAACTCAAGGGAATGACAAATGGTCTGACTATGAGCAAAATATTATGTCCACACTAAAAGTCTATTTTGAAACATTTAACGACACCAAGAATTACGTAATTTCGTCACACGATACCCTGGCATCAAGGGACATGGCGACACGATAGTACCTTGTTCTTTCCAGTTGTCTGCATTAAAACGGCAAAAGAGGTGAGATGATTGCAGCTGCACACGGTTTCGTCATCACTTAAATGTAGTAGAGTGCATCCCTCATCTGACCATTTTCCGTCATTCTCTCCACTATTCCTATTAGAGCCAATGAACGATAATTGTCATTACTGATGTCACATTGACTTCCAGATGGGAGCTAAATAATGGATTAATACTTTACCTTGGTGAAAACAACCAGAATACACATTTTCGTGAGCAATCGGGAGTTCCTTTAGCACATGCACCCTGAAAAATGGTTCCAAAGAAGAAAAGCATTACTCACGATAAAAAAATTATATATTTTTGTCTTCTTCTCCAGAAATATACATTTATACTATTTTTTTCCGCATACCTTTAAATTCATGAAAGAAATAGTAACATTGGTTTTGAAAGCTGTTTGATTTGACGGAAGTCCTCGTAGAATAGAAGTTATTTTGCTTCCAATCTCAAGTTTCCTGTTGATTAAGGTACAATAAGTGCGGCGATCAGTATGCGGTTTGAATAAGGACAATGTAATGGAGCTAAAATGCACGATATGTACTTACTTTGCATTTCCTTTGAACAGACTTGGGAGAACATGGTGCAAGTCATTGTATAGTACTTGAACCACAATTGTGCCTATAGTTCAAATAAAAAAGGTACTGAGTTGAGAAGCACATCCTTTTGCTGTATTCATAAATAGCACCAATTGGTTTTTTCCATTGATGTTCTGCTGATATTCCTTGCATTTGCAAGCTTCTGTTGCTGTTTGCTTGCAGTTACTTATAATGCTGCGCTAATACTTTCATTGTTCATGCTGCTTTCGTTTTTGATGTTGCTTAGTATAAGTTGCTGTTGTTTTTGCTGTGGTTTTTTTGATGCTGCTCAGTAATGAGAGGTTCTTGTATAGTGCATTTATACCACGTCTCAATGCGCTTTACATTAATGGCCAGTGGGGGATTTTACTGCTGCCAATAGACTTTATTCGTGGTGTGACAATGTTTTCCCAATTCAGCGTGACAAACCTTTAGGGGAATGAAGAGCTTTTGTTTTGAAACTCGTCGGGGTATCATCGCTATTCCTTTCGTATCCTTTGGGATACTCATGAATTTTTCGAAGAGTAAAAACAAAGGAAAATGAATCCCCCGGAGATTCGTCACGCTGAATTGGGAAAACATTGTCACACCACGTATAAGTTCTATTAAGGCGACAGACCGACGCTCCGTTACCAACTGGGGTAACCGAGTGGCAGTAGTTGCTGTTGTTATTGCTATTGCTGCTATTGTTGCTCTTGTTGCCACTATTGTTGTTGTTGCTGCTGCTATTTTGTTGGTGCGGCTGATTTTACTGTTGTTGGGTTTGTTTGCTGCTATTGCTGCTGCTGCTACTTCTGTTGCTGTCATTACTACTTTTATTGCTGTTGCCCCCACTAGTACCATTGTTTCTATTGCACTGTTTCTTAGGATTTTTTGTTGGCGATGTTGCTTGCTGGTGTTAATTATATTCTCGATCCTGCTGCTTTTAATATTAGTAATAACATCGTTGCTATCATTGAAGATGATGTTATTATCGATAAAAAGGGTAAAAATAACTAACCGTTAATGAAATTTTCTTGTTGAAAATATATGGAAACATCGTTATTCGGAGAATGTAATTGAATACCATCAAAAGGTTCATAAACCCTCATAATCTGCACAGCTACAAAATAAGTAAAGAAATGAACAGGCAATATACGATGAATATTGAATGGGAAGCACAATGCGACCCGAGTTCCAGTCCCGCCGAGTTCGGTGTTGCATGTATATGAGTAGAGTTGTTTGTTGGTTCTCTTCTGTGCTTCGAGGGTTTTCCGGGTTCTCCGGTTTTCCTCCCTCCGCAAAAATCAACTTCTAAATTCCAATTCGATCACGGAATGAGGGCCACAGGTTTGTTAGTCACTGGCTATTAAGTGCTACCCTCGTGAAAAATGGACGATAATGGTTTACCCATGGCCAATTCCTAATATTATTTCAAATATAATATTCACATTGTCCACGGTTTCTTGTCTGTATCGCTGTATGTGTGTGTGTGTGTGTGTGTCTATCTCTCTCTCTCTCTCTCTCTCGTCTTGTTCTTTTTCTTCCTTTTTCTTCGTTCTCTCCTTCCCCTCCGTTGTAAGAAGCTGTCAAGAGTGGTCATAAAGAAATAGGGCGCTCCACAATGTTACGAATAGTAGATTCCATTTCCCTCAATGTAAGTAAACGAAGTCTCCCATAGTTCCTTATGAGACCACCTGAGCAAAAACACATACGAAGACTTACCCATGGATGCCGTTTCCCAATGAATCTCTCGGTTGCTGTAATTCAAATGCTGTTGTCCGTATTCAGAAAGAAAATGTTCAAACGTGTCGATCGCAATCATAGGCTTGCTGGAGTGCTTGTTACTTGTAGCAAACGACTTCAGTAAGTTAGTTGTCAGTTCAGAAGCAAACTAGACACATGGGGGGAAAGTTAATTTTTTTGAACTTTCCTATCATGTACACTGGTTAAAATCACGGACCACTGGTGTTCTATAGAACATTCGGGAAGTCAATAAAATACTGCATTATTACCAATTGTAATCCAGGTTTGTCTTATCAACGATATAACTGGAACCTTTTTTGTAAGTTTTAATGTAAAGGATAGGAAGGTGAAAGAGGTAAATGTCTATGTTTAATAGCTAAGCTCCCTACATAGCTGGTTCAAACCAGTTGCCCTCTTTACTCTACTTTCTTTAACAGTGCTCAGTTATAAAGGTGTTACGTTAATTAACTAAAAGCGTACTTACATTAGAGAGCAAATTAACTAGCCTACTAAACTATACTTGCTCCATATACAAGCTACATAAAACAAATGCTCGATGTTTGTTGGAGCAAAATACTGACCTTTGCAGACGTTGCCAAGGTACTGTCTAAGTCACTTATTTGCTGCAAGTATTTGGTCACCTGAAAGCATGAAATACATGATAAGCTGTATTCCAAAAGGTCAGTTTTCAGTGGGTCTTTTATGTCCATTTTATATTTAACAATTATTCGCCGAAGACGAAGAGAATATTTTTCGAAGTAACAATATTTCTCGAAGAGATAATATTTATGTTATGATCATAAGTTATGATCATTGTAATACGAAGAGAATATCGGGGAATAGTAACCAAAACGAAGTTGAGGTTATTATTCCCGATATTCACTGAGCCTGAGGTGGATAATTGTTTCAGTAAAAATATACAGGTGATTCATTCAAAAAAAGAAGAAGGAAAAAAAGAAGATAAAAGACATATTTAAAATTAGGTAACAGCAACAAAGCGGCTGGCCGCCATTTTGGGTTATCGTTGGAGGTGATTATCGTGTGATAATCTGAGTTTCTCGACCAATCAGCGCGCGAGATTTTCAATAATCACCTGTGTATTTATACTAAAGGGTCATATATATATAGTGAAGACAGATGAGGCATACGCAGTCTTATCCTCTAAGTCCTTTTACTAGTCCTAAGAGTTAAAAATAGGTATAGCTGAGTAATATATTTCTCTGTGTAAACATGTTAAATCAATACCCACCTTAAAACATTTTAATCTATTGCGCAATTGTTTAAATTACCTTTTCATTCAAAGTATAGTTTGATGACATTAAACTAACCGATATTGATGGCGTGGAATGGATAACCAAAGTAGGTGATGTCTCTTGAGACAACGTATTCGACACTTTGGAAGGTGAAACTAGTTGTCCCTCAGGAGATGTAGCTACAACTGTTGACGTTACAAACGAAAGCAATGAGAAATGGTTATTTGATGTCGTTGCCAAGAAGAAGGAAGATGGCACTTCTGAAGACGAGACTAATAGTTTCCCAGAGGATGTAGCCGCTGCTGTTAACGTTACGAACTGAAGTGATAGGAAATGGATACTTGAAGTAGGTGTCATCTCTTGGAGAGACTTCCTGGTATACACTGAAGGAGATGCTGTAGTGTAATCATCAGCATAATTTGAGGAAATGGTAGTTGACGGCAAAGAAGGAGTGGAAGATACTGCATGAACATTTGTACTAACAGAGGTTGTCGGTAGTGAAGTTGAAACAGGTGACTTAAACGAAACCACCGTTGAAGATGCTGCAAATTCAGAAGTAAACTTTACAAAACAAAGCAAAAAAGTGAATTTACTGGAATACTCCAATCAAAAACAGAACATCAAAGCAAATAAATATTCAAAAAAAATTTGATCAAAATCATAAAATGAAAGTATTGCAAAAAAGCTTTTCCATTCGGTACGTTCAGGACGGCGCCTTTTGACTCCGACAACTTTAACTTGGTGTATTTTCTATGCATTTTTGTGTAAGCAGCACTAAGCATCATAATAATAGCAAATACGCACAATCACAACAATAGCAATCCGTAGCCAATCAGTCGCTGTCTAAATGTCCAATATTGAAGGGGGAATATAATATCAAACTAGGCCCCCTATAAAAAGCTCCAAGTCGAAATTGGACTTGATTAAATACAGTAAAGGTACGAATACATCAAGTCGAACTAGACTTCGAGCCATCGTTTAGTCGTCACTTAACGGGGAATTAGGGAAAAATCTGTTTTTCTCTTTTATTAAGAATGTTTTTAAAAGTTGTTTTTTCCTATTATTAAGAGATCTGTTTTAGTTTCAAAACAGTTTGAGTTTTGATCGAACGTTTGCCAATAAATAAAAAGGGTAATATCAAAACGTATTCATCACTTACCATGTATCTTTAGTTCACAAATGAATTTCAAAAAACTAGCACAACTAACAGGTTTGATTTCAAAAGTGCTGTATGCACCTATTTGGGCACATGGTCTGCTAGAGTCGTTTGATAATTTTACCGATAAACTGGGATTAGCTTTAACACCATCCTCCCAATACCATCCGTCACTTGTATTTCTCAATCCAATGAAAATGTCAGTATTTTCAACGCTCAGTACATTTCGAAAAAAATTTTGCCGATCAAGGCTGGCATTACGTAATAATGCCGTGATAATATTTCCACATTTGTCTAGGCAAAAATTTTTTGCACCGACATATGAACGATGAACAGAGGTTGTAAGGAAACATCCATATGGAGTGTCCTTCCAGTCAGATGGACAGCCAGCTGCCGATAGCGACGTCAAACCTGCTAAACAAAAATTTGTTTTAATTTATCTGGTAACTATTACACCAACGTAGACCAGTTTCTTCATTATTCTTTACAAAATCACCTCTTAAAAGAGGTTTGAAAAAATGAATAATATAAAAACGCAGATACCTCGAAAGAAAAGAAAAAAGAAAAAAAGAAAAAAAAAAAAAGAAAGAAAGAAAGAAAAAAGCGAAACGATGATCTGCAATTACCCAAGAAAATTGGCATTGAAATCATTTAAAGATTAGATTTTTTCTTTGGAATCAGCCCAGCACCGTGCGACCATGTATTGTAATTGTTTTTTCCCTTTTCTTTTCTTTTCTTTTTCATTCTTTTTATTTTTATTTTTTTTCTTTTCTTTTCTTCAGAAAGCGGTGACTTTAGTGACTATTTAAATGTTATGTTGTTCCCCCCAAAAAACGTTAAAAAAGAAAGTCTTCTCGTTTTTTTTTAGCGAAAGAGCAGTCAATAATTCATGGGATCGCGTAAATAAAGCTGCAGTTGTTTTCGCTTCTCTCAGCCCGTACGAATATACGAATGTTTTGTTCTTGGCTTCGTGCTTAATATTTCCAAAACGAAAAGATATAAATAAAAGTCAGTTAAAAAATTGACCAAATATCCTTTGAAAATATCATATTTCCTCGTCTTTGATGGAAAATATTATTTTGTTTTGGCAATGTTTAGAAAATACTTGCTGTGACAATGCATTGCGCGCTTCGATTTCAAACCGCTTTGTAAATATCTAGCAAAGATTAGCTTTGTTTTCCTATTACAACTTAACAAGTTAAAAAAAAGTATATGTTGACAATACTTCGCTTGAGACAGCAAAAAGAGCCGAATAAATAATAGATAATCTTAACGTTACGATGGCCACAACTACTCAATTAAGTCCAGGGCAGGGAAAAGAGTTATTGAGAGAGCACTTGTCGACTAGTCTTGTATAGGGCAACTAGTGATTCGAATGAAGTAGTAATAATGATTTAACATAAAGTACATATATACATACATACATACATACATACATACATACAAAAACAAAACAGATCAAAACAAACGACAAACAATAACAACAAAACAAAAAAGCAAAAAAATAATAAATAAATAAAACAGATTTTAAAAAGTTTTCCTACCTTTAGCGACGAGAAAAACCAATATGAGAGCTTCCTTTAGCTTCATCTTCAAAAAAGAGTCTGATCAAAGTACGCGTTAACCTCGAGAAAGCCAAACCTCACACACATCTAACAACCAATTTTTCATCTCACCTGCTCGCTTTGAACTTATGACTATTAATTCTCACATGACTGACAAGGTTTGAGTCTGAAAAGCACGGTGGTTGTCAAAGCAGTCCTTGAAATGCTAATTATTACTTTTTGAATTATAAAAGACAATCAATAATTACTGAGAAGCTACTTTTGGTTCAGTCACAATAACTCACCAAGTTCAAAAGCAGTTTACAACCACCAGTAGAGATTTTAAGGGCGTCCTTGGATTGAGTTGTATTTTAACTTTGAGTGTTTCTAATCACGTAAAGTTTTGTTCCATTATTTAAAGCTCATTAACAATGGCTTTTAAAAGAATAGTACAAAAAGTCACAGAGAAGGAAAATTGATTGAATACTTTTAAATTCGTTGACAATAATATGGCCTAATAATAGATAGAAAGTTTGATGTCTCTTATGGTGCGTTTTTATTTTGATCTCTTGATCATTACTTTTTCCACCATGATTTGACATGTATTATTATGAAACTTGACCAAGGATCAAAATATCTTCAAGTAAATGACACGTGGTGTGATATTTGAATTAATATTCAGTAATGAATAATTCTTAATTAACATAAGAGAACCAACACAAAAGCCGAAATGTCACACAACGTAAACGAACCTAACTATATGTGACTCTTTTTTATTTCTTTCTCGCGTTTGTTTGATTCTTAAACTTGATCTTTATTATTTTTTTGTATGAATTATTTTCTGTTATATGAATTTTTACTTTTTCCTTTTCTTTCTTTCTTTCCTTCTTTTTTCTTTTCTTTTCTTTTCATTAGGAGTTATGCTTAATTCTTTAGCAAGGTAAATAACGGGTTGATTTCAAATATTGGACTGTCACTTCATCAAGGCCCGCTGTTTTTCTTCGACTTCTTCGAATACATTTGACGAATAATAACATGCCACTTTTTATTCTATTTGGATAGTATAATAATAATAATAAATATTTAAAAAATGATGATAATAATAATAATAATAATAATAATAATAATTATTATTATTATTATTATTATTATAATAATAATAATAATAATAATATTTAATAATAATATTTAATGTTTAAATAATATGAATAATAATAATTTTAAAAATACTAATAATAATGATCATAGATAGTTCTAAAATATTCTTGATAATAGTTCGTCTGAATATTCGTCTTAATAGTATTCTAAACTACTAGTAGTATAATAATAATAATAGTATAATAATTTTTTTTTAAATTAAATAGTCTTTAATCAATAATTAATAATAGCAATAATCTCTAATCAATAATTAATAACTTTAAAATATTTAAATTTTCAAGATTGTAAAAAACGAATAGCATTTGTCCATTATTAAAATATGAATATGTTAATATATAATATTTACAAAGAGGAAGGAATTATAAGATGAAAAACTGACTGATAAGGAAAATTGAATATATATTAAATATTATAACTATGTATCTTAATCTAAAAATCTACGTTAATAAGCTAAAAATCTAAATTTATAAAATGGCGCTTTCAGCAACCTGAATGTCTAAGTCTATGTTATTTATGTCATTATAAGTTCTCTTTATAGTCCTTGAGCCTCGTAGACATACAAGTGCAGATCTTAACAGAGAGAAACAAGTCTTGGCCCTAATCCAAGCCATTGTTTTGTGGTACTCTTCACCTTTCTTTCGGGCTATAAGTTCAGCAAGCCTGCTGTGATATGTTTTGCATTCTTTACTCATACCTCCTGTTGTACAAAAGACAAGGGGAGTAAATGTTCCATGTTCGAATTCGTTTACTCTTTCGGTGTATTTCCGCTTCTTGTCATTTTCATGTAGCTTGTAGATTTTGGGTAGATCTAGATCTTTGTACGTATCTGCATTTGGGTGACAAACCCTTACGTCAAAAAAGGCAGAACGTTGCTTCTCCCAGAAACCTCGTGCATGGATGTCAAGTCTTGCGTCTGCAGCTTTGTTTGCTCCTTTGCTTAGTTTCTCATCTGAGATTGATTGTAACAAGGGCTCAATCTCTACGTCGTTGCATACTGTGCTAAGAAGCTCAGCCTCCAGATTGCGTAATTCGTTGTGACGTTGAATTACGAATCCACCACGTTTACATATCATTGCGTGATCGACCGAAAAATCTTCACCACATACACACTTTGATGGAATGTCTCTGAAAGACCAATTATAACGGAGACGTAAAGCGTCTCTAAATTCTCTCTTGTTCAAGTCGAATCCCATTTCCTTAAGAGGAATTACAGTTAACCAGATTGATGCTCCTTTCTCTGCGGCTAAGTCCAAGGATCTGGCTGTAATCTTTGGTAGACTTTCCTTCAGGCTTTCAAACGCATCTTTGGATACTTTTTCTTTCTCAGTGTGACATTTCTGCTTTGCTGTTTTCACTTCAATTTCATCTGGCAACTCGTGAGACTGGGAGATAATTTTCTCCACAAGTGGGGCACTTACTTTGACTGACGATGAGAATTCATACTTTGCGTCAATACACGGGTTAGTAATACCGATACCTCCATATCGTGTCGGCAGCGATAAAATCTTGCGATCATCTTCATCACATTCTTTTTGTGTCATGGCGGGTATAAACACGTCGGAGATGGCAGCTTCTAAAGGTTTCAGTAGGTCTGAGATATCTGGAAGTGTGCGAAGAAAGTACGTCCAGCGATGTTTTAAGCCAAACGTGTAGGCAGCGTAACAGGCCTGTGGCTGTGATAGAGCAAATTATTATAGTATAATAATATTAATTTTTTAATAATATTTTTTTAATAACAATAATCTCTAATCAATAATTAATAATTTTTAAATATTTATACATTTTTTCAAGATTGTAAAAAACGAATAGAATTTGTCCATTATTTAAATATGAATAAGTTAATATATAATACTTACAAAGAGGAAGGAATTATAAGATGAAAAACTGACTAGTAAGGAAAATTGAAATATATATTAAATATATAACTATGTATCTTTATCTAAAAATCTACGTTAATAAGCCAAAAATCTAAATTTATAAAATGGCGCTTTCAGCAACCTGAATATCTAAGTCTATGTTGTTTATATCATTATAAGTTCTTTTTATAGTCCTTGAGCCTCGTAGACATACAAGTGCAGATCTTAACAGAGAGAAACAAGTCTTGGCCCTAATCCATGCCATTGTTTTGTGATACTCTTCACCTTTCTTTCGGTCTATCAGTTCAGCAAGCCTGCTGTGATATGTTTTGCATTCTTTACTCATACCTCCTGTTGTACAAAAGACAAGGGGAGTAAATGTTCCATGTTCGATTTCGTTTATATTAATATTAATAGATGATAATAATAGTAATTTCTAAAAATATATATTAATAATTTTATAGACAATAATGATTATAGTAATAATGAATATAAAATAACAAATATATGTAATTACTTATTACTTACAAATTACTTATTTATCGATAAAGTTTAAAAAAAGAAAAAATAACAATAATTAATAATAATAATAATATAATATAATAATAATATAATATAATAATAATATAATATAATAATAATATTAATAGTAATAATGATTTTATATATATACTGCATAAGCTTTGACTCTTTTGCGCATATGACAAGTATATCAAAAGTATATCAAATATTATGGGACATTTTTTTCGAGCTATCTATCAGTAGGACTTTCTGGAAAAAAATATCAGGAACGATATCAAATAAAATTGTTTGGGCAGGGATGCGCTAGTGGCGAGGGTGTACTATTGCACTCGTTACTCTCTCTGCGCAATGGCAGTGTCTCTGCTCGTAATACAACGTTAGTAGCAATGAAAGTCGGCTTGTTTTCTCTCTTTTGCGTCGGTCCCCAGCTTCTTCCCTTTAATGAAATAATCAATTTACCTTGTTTATAATAATAATGATTATATATATATATATACACTGCGGTTTGCATAAATTTTGACCCTTTTGCGCATATCACAAGTATATCAAATTATATGGGATATTTTTTTCCGAGCTATCTATCAGTAGGACTTTCTGAAAAAAAATATATCAGGAACGATATCAAATATAATTGTTTGGGCAGGGGTGCGCTAGTGGCGAGGGTGTACTATTGCACTCGTTACTCTCTCTGCGCAATTGCAGTGTCACTCCTCGTGATACAACGTTAGTAGCTATGAGAGTCGGATTGTTTCTCTCTTTTGCTTGATTTTTCATCGAGTTCTCCAGCTTCTTCCCTTTGAAGAAATAAACAATTGACCTTGAGTGCGCTTTATTAACAGCTACCAACTTCACGACCAAAGTTTGCACATAAAAAGTTCACATAAAACCTATGTACACTTCTACATATAAAAACAATAATGACGAAGTTTAGCCTATCTATCAGTAACAGGGGATCTCTTTTTCTACTTGCCTTTGCCTAACCATGGTATTTCTAGATGGGTACATATATCAAAGGACTCTGCAGTCATGAGCGGAAGTTAGTATGAGGTGCAGACACTAAGGGTGGTCACTTTATTATCAAGAGAGATGGTAAGTATGAGGTGTAGAGAGGGTGGTTAGTTTACAGTCATGAGCGGTAGTTAGTATGAGGTGTAGACACTGAGGGTGGTCAAATTGCCAGTGGTTCTTTTACATTACTATGTTCATAATACATTGGTTAGTGATGATGAAATGATGACTAGACGCGACCGGAATGTAAAGTAGTCATCACTTCTAAATGTAGTGCATTGTTCTTCTACACTACACTTTCGCTACTACAATTTACGGATTATTTCTGAGTGGAAATTTTTCCATTGGGATCTTGAAAATCAGAGTGATCAAAGTCTGAGAGCGTCATCAAATTCTCTTGTGGTTTTTGCAGCGTGTGTCCATGTTTACTTGTCATGTTCGTCTGCTTTCGGTTGGCTTGGTTTGAGTGGTATGGAGCAACAGACGAGGGATGCTTGAGTCGACTTTCGCCGAATACTTTGAATTGACGTCGTAGTTTTCCTTTGATCTAACGTGACGTACCAAACGTTATATGAACATATTTCAATCCAAAAAAACATACCCACCCACCACCAAAACACACACTATTTCAATGGTACTTCGCGGCTCATAAAACTCATAAACGAAATCTCGACAGAGCCAGATCATATGATGAATTTGGTTAAAAGGTAGAAAGTAATAGTGCAGTTTTTGCACGTTGCACGTTGCACGTTGCACGTTGCACGTTGCACGTTGCACGTTGCACGTTGCATGTTGCATGTTGCATGTTGCATGTTGCATGTTGCATGTTGCATGTTGCATGTTGCATGTTGCATGTTGCATGTTGCATGTTGCATGTTGCATGTTGCATGTTGCATGTTGCATGTTGCATGTTGCATGTTGCATGTTGCATGTTGCATGTTGCATGTTGCATGTTGCATGTTGCATGTTGCATGTTGCATGTTGCATGTTGCATGTTGCATGTTGCATGTTGCATGTTGCATGTTGCATGTTGCATGTTGCATGTTGCGTGTTGCATGTTGCATGTTGCATGTTGCATGTTGCATGTTGCATGTTGCTCTCACCAACCCTTTTGTAAAAGCTGGAAGATGTTATGAATAGGAAGAAAATACACTTTTACTTTAATAAACCGATATGAAATTTATTAGTAATATATCTTACCTCTGAGTTTCGTAGACAATGAAAAATAAAAATGAGAATTCCCTGAAATGCAAGACAGAGTGTAAAAATTAAAGAACAAAAGTTTTTGATACCATACACTTGTACGCAATACAAACCTGGAAGGAGTTTAGGATAGTAAATATATATAAGCCAATAATACCAGCTCCCATGATGCACAGCAAACCTACCACCCACGTGATACCAAGTAGAGGGGCCAGGATGATCAGTGCTCTGATGCTTGATCTTAAGAACATAAACAACATAGCTTAGCAACGTTAAATTAAATTGGCATTTAATTAAGTTTGATTACACGTTTATATTAGAAGCACCTTATGGTCGTGGTATGTTCTGTGGCTACATTGTGGTTGTTTATTGCGTTTATTTCCTTGACAACCATAACTAGAATCACGTGGTTACTCTGAAGTAATAAATTGGAAACACAGGTTGTTAATGAATCTTGTTATTTAAAATGATATATCCTTTATTTGAGTCATTGGAAATCTGTATATCTGTAGCATGACATGAGAAAAATGAAATGTCCCAAATCATGCACTTTGAATCAAGGCGTGAAAAAAACGCCACGTTGCTTCTTCACCGCCCAATCATCAGCTAGCCCTCCGTATCTATATACGGAATTAGGCCCTTTTGGTCCTAATCTATATTGCCTCACCAATCATTGGCGCATGCCTCCTCTGCATTAAAAATATAATAAGAGCCCCTTTAACCCATTTTAGAAGTAAGGGTTGAGGTCTTCTGCATAGACCAGAATATAAAGGTATAACTAGCTAAAACTAGTGTGAGCTGCGTCGGTGTTTCTAATGAAACAGTAATGATGAAAAGGTAAATTATACACCGTGAAAAGATGAAAAAACTTACTGACGTTTCGGACGCTAGTCCTTCGTCGGCGTAAAAGAGAAAGAAGTGGTAGAAAGGAGTGTATATATGATAGAATAAGACAAAAGAAACCAATGAGAGCAAGGTAGGCAAGGAAACAAAAACAAACAATCAAAAGACAAAAGGAAAGGTTAGTTGAAAATAAAGCGTTCATTAATCCCGTTGGGACTAAGAGTGCCCAATAGGTGAATAAGCCGCATTTCTTTGGTCTTGCGACAATCATTGTTGCCGTTAAGCAAAGAAAGACCGAAAACAATGAAGTCAGAAAGAGAATGGTTAGTTAGATTAAAATGGCGGGAAACTGGTTTGGTGGGATCGTTATTGCGAATATCATAAAGATGATTGCAAATGCGATCACCAAGACGGCGGCCAGTCTCACCCACATATAAAAGATTACAGCGAGTACATTTAATACAATATACAACATTAGAAGTGGTACAAACAAAATGGTCAGTGATTTTAACAGTAGATTTAGGGCCGACAACAGAAGTGTGAGAGGCTATGTGAGGACAAGTATAACAACGTTTACGAGAACAGCGAAAAGTACCAGGTTCTTTGTTAGAGGGAAGAACTCCCTTGACCAAGAAAGAACGGAGATTACGATCACGTTTATAGGAAAAGAGAGGGCGGTTGTTGAAAATAGCAGAAGTGCGGTGCAACTAACCTTTCCTTTTGTCTTTTGATTGTTTGTTTTTGTTTCCTTGCCTACCTTGCTCTCATTGGTTTCTTTTGTCTTATTCTATCATATATACACTCCTTTCTACCACTTCTTTCTCTTTTACTCCGACGAAGGACTAGCGTCCGAAACGTCAGTAAGTTTTTTCATCTTTTCACGGTGTATAATTTACCTTTTCATCATTACTAGACCAGAATATACATGTTTAATTATCATGGCTTTATAAAATTCTTTAAGAATGTGTTGAAAAGCAAGCATACCAGTATCAAGAAAAGGACCGGTGCAATAAACGTCCAGATGAGTTTGTTTTCTACTGACAACCAGCAGCTGTAGAATAAAAGAAGCATCAATTATTTATCTTATGTATGATCAATCCAATATAGACATTTAAATACGTACAATTTGTCATTGACAAAGC
This sequence comes from Actinia equina, assembly GCA_011057435.1. Taxonomy (NCBI): domain Eukaryota; kingdom Metazoa; phylum Cnidaria; class Anthozoa; order Actiniaria; family Actiniidae; genus Actinia; species Actinia equina. The sequence continues at coordinate 180,160 of WHPX01001309.1, read as the reverse complement.
TTGGTAATCCACCTGAACCGTTTCCCGCGATGCTCAACGAAACAATAATCAGAATTAATGGCAAACCTAAAATCGATGGCAACGATTAAGTTTTGAATTTAATTGTTGTCAGGGGCATAGTCCAGAAAAATCATTCACTGCAGTGGTGGTTGTGCAGTAAAAATGGTCTATTATGTATTAGTTTTGGCTGTTATAACACAGCTTGGGAAAATCACACCGAGCACTAAGCTATATACTAGAAAAATAGCCCTAAGATCAAAGTTGATTTTTGAGGAAGGAGAAACCCTGATAAGAAATGTAGGTCCAGGGCTGTAGTCACTGCCGTTGCCTTGGTAAAATTTCGCAGATGTCGCTCAAACATCTGGACATCACATTTTCGAGGGTTTCAATTTCAAAATGTTCCGAGGGTGCATGCCCCCGAACCCATCTCGTTCCTCCTGACTCCACAGCTCGTTTGCCTTGATAAACAATTCGGTCTCGCTACGGCCTTCAGGTCGAAGACTCCAAGAGATGATCGATGTGGTCGGTTTAAAGGTGGTCGTATGGAGGGATCCATTTGTGGGCATGTTATCATTCAATACTCACCCCAAGCAAAGCCATAAACATGTCTCATTTGCAGGTTGGTGTTAAACACCTTGATAACCTGCATGTATAGTTGTATTCCTTCAGCAAACATCCAGCACAAGGCAGACGTGTAAAACAACTGCAGCAACACAGCAACCAAGACGCAAACAACCTTTAAGAGGAAAATGTTAAATATGAATAAGAGCAGAAGAAACGACGTTGTCGTCCTTTAAATAACTAGATTTTCGATTTCAATTTCAAATTTCTCTGCAATTTGTTTGTTATCATGCTTTTTAAATGCATCTATGGTGGGATAATAAATAGTGTTTTGAGTTGTAGTATTGAGACTGATTCAATGTTCTTTGCATTCAATAAAATCATTTGCATGTCAGAATTTCCTATCACCTACCGCCTTTGGCGATGACAACGTTTTTTGGAATAGGTGTATGTACCTTAGGTTAAGAATAACACGGCTAGTGTTCTTACCAAATGGAATCTTGCAGGAGAGCCAAGTAGGAATAGAATATGAGCGACAGCCAAGACAAACACCAGATTCATTCGGATCTGTGACTGCTCTGATTTTGCTTCCCTTTTGAATGAGAAAAGGTATGCAGCAAAATATCCCACAGAATATCGAGTCTCTTTAGGGAATGACACGTGGTCTTCAAAGGGAAAAAAATCGTGCTCAAACTAATGCAGTTTAGGGTATTAATCGAAACAGTAAAACTGTTACCGAAAATTTAAAGGATTAATTATTCTTGGGGTTCATGTTACGTCATAGCCGCCATGTTGGTTGGCGATAACGAAGCATTCGTCGATAGGTTTCTCTTTGTAAATCAATCAACGTGGCTGCTGTTACATTGTTATTTACATCTGTTGTCGAATCATTTGTTTGCACTTCAATAATATGTTATTTATATAGAATAGACCTCTTCGGCTTGGGGTAATGTTTTCCATTTCAGACCACATGTCATTCCCTTGAGAATAAGATTCTTTGTTTGAGCTGTATCCATACTCATGTGTCTTCTCGTGTGCAACCAAGCGCAAACCTTAAACAAAGAAATGATACTCTAGGAAATGACATGTGGTCTGAAATGGGAAAACATTACGTCAGAGCCGAAGAGGTCTATTGGAAATGTTAAAGAGAAAGCTTGCAAACGTAGCATCGACTTAGCTTCCCACTTATGACTCCGCCGATAATACTTACGTAAAAAACCAATAAGAAAGAAACGTAATCACACACCCAACAATAGACAAACCAAGACCAAGTTTAGTCAGGGTCGTAAGGATGGCATCCTCATTGCGAGACAGCTAAAGAGATGAATAGAAAAATATAAGATTGTCAAAACGGTAAAAGCGAAAAATCAGAGGATGTCTGTAGGGAAATTGGAATTGAGCTTATAGTTTCATGCGCTGTGACTGTTCGACCGACCATCGTTTATGAGACGATATTTACTGCTGAGCGGCGATATTATGAGGTTCCCCTCTCGAAGACTCGCTGCTCGGTAAGTATTCACCTATAATCAGTTCGCCTTGGGGAATAATTGTTGATCAAGTGGAAGAAACTGCGACGGATCTTTGATTTTTAGGGCGCATTATAAACACAACAGAGGAACATTTTTTTTGTCTTCCTGTATTTTACCTTCTTATTGTCGGTTCTCATGAGTACAGCAAAGTGTGTCAGGTGATTACATGAACACTCTACGTGTTTTCCTGTAGTGCTAGTAACAATGCAGCCATCACGTGACCATCCAGCGTCCTTTTCGCGTCTAAAAAATATGACGTCAACTTATCGTATAAGCTTCTAGTTTAAAAGTTAAAAAAAAAACTTTCAAGATCTCTTCACTTACGTCGTAGAAAAACGCCAAAAGGCGCACTCTTTTTTAGATTCAGAATCGGCAGCAGACTTAAAGAGAATAAATAAGCAAACAAATAAGAAAAATATTATTGGCTTGAAGAACCTGGCTTGTTAACAAATATGGCTGCTTCGTGATTTAGGTCTATTGTGCGACTTCAGGCGTACTATGGAGAACGAGTATATGCGTTACCTGCGGGGAAATCTTGAACACCATTGTAGCATTGGTTTTAAGATTCTGTCGTTTTGGCTTGATGCTTGTAGATATAATCCTGGATTTTAGTTTGTACCTAGAGCTACGAAAACAATTTAAGGATATAAAATGTGTATTACATGAACAAGAACCGGGTAAGGGCTGACTTTTTACACTATTCTTGGGGGCAAACACAAAAATCCCTCGAGATAAAAATAACAATAAAACAGCCCCCATGTTGGTTGACCTCTAACAAGAGAAGCTAATGAGAATGTTTTGTTATCGTCAACCAGCATGGCGGCTATGACGTAACATGCACCCTAAGAATAGGAGGATACAAATGATACAGCCCCCATGTTGGTTGATCTAACAAGAGAAGCTTGAATGGAAAAAGCTTCTTCTTTAACGTAAAAATCTACAAGCAACTATTTATACCCCTTTATTTACCTATCATTTTGTAGCTTGTAACTTTGGCCGTCCATCAAGTAATGTATTCGTTTGAATGCAATACTCAAAATCAGCGTGCCTGGTAAAGAAATAGATAACAGTCGAGTGACACATGTTTCGCCACTTAATACTCCACAGCCATATATAATTCATGCGCTGACTGGCTTGGAGCTTTTCTTGGTAATATATAAGAGGACAGACGCATGCATAAAAATGACCGTCATTGATAATCACGACGATCCCGTGGTTTTTCTTTGATAAGTACGCAAAGAAAATAGAAAGTGACTTCCATTTGTTAAATTAACATTCATTATTTCACATCTTGCCGTCAGCGCGCACCTAAACACGAAGCACATACATTATCTATTAGCTTCGTTTTATCTATCGCATTATCATTTACCGTTGGTGACAAAGTTTTCTTTTGGTAGAATTATTTTGCTTTCCTCGCTATCATTTCCTGATACTCTGAACTTGTAGCTGTCGTTTCCTGGGTAACACTTTTCACCCTGCAAAACTATGATAAAATCAATCATGAAGATCTTGCCATCAAATATTAAGGGCTCAAGGCAAGAATTTCAAGTATATATGACCATATATGTATATAGAAGTATAACTGCTAGCCACGTGTCAGTTCTATCTGTAATGTTAATAGTATGTCTGACAGTCGTCGTACCTATATTTCGTAGGTTGTAATAAAATGCCGCACCATTCCAGTGGTAGTCGATGTAACGAAGTGCGAACTCTTCTAAAATCTTGCTTGCAGTCAGAGGATTGTGATTGGTGCTGTAGTCTTTTGGCTTCATTGACGTTAGAAGGCTTTCCATCATTGTCAGAGATTTCTAATGAAAATCATAATGAATTATAAAATAGCTGTTATGAATGTCGCGTTCTGATTGGTTTGGAGCGCGTGCTTTATGAGAGCACATTGCACGCACGCGCACTTTCCGTTGCGTCATTCCTATCTACTATTGTAATTTGTATTTTATAAAAGAAATAAAAAACTTGCTTGCTGTGCTGTGTAAAGTCATAAAGCACTTAGGGATTGGCAGAACACTCGAGAAGTGTCCAGAAACACTCTTCTACGCGTAGTGCTTCTCCTATCACCTCTCTCGTGTTCTGCCAACCCCCGCGTGCTTTATGACAGCACACAGCACACGCGCTTGTTTTTTATTTCTTCATTAGATATTGTTTATTTTTGAGGTGAGGGTTGGAGTGGCGTAGTCAGAGTGCCAGAGCTGGTGGAGCGATAAAACGCATTTTGGCGCGGAAATTCCCGTCGAATCCACAGTAGCCTAACAACATAAGAAAAAAATGAAAATATATTTCACTATGAAAGAGGCATTGTAAAAAAAATAGACTTAATTCAACTTGAAATGGTTATTCCAATTTATAACACTTGTCATTTTATGAGAGTAAGATTCTGTGTCTTCGCATGCACATCCGTTGAACAAAGACTGAAATGATATTCTAGGGACTGCCCACGTTCTAGTGAGACAATATACTTACGCTCAGAGATGAGATGTCCTTAAATTCAAGATTGGAAATATTTTCAATAAAGGAATCAATCTACGTAAGAACGACAAAATGGTTAATATAGCGCATGCGGACACCACAATAGTCTCCTCCGTAGCCGTTCTTAGGTTTGGTCCCAGATCCTCACGCCGGGTCCGTGAGGACGTAGGACCAAATCTAATGACGGCAGCGAACCGGAGAGGACTATAACACCACAAGTTTCTTACCAACGTTAGTCGTGAAAAGTGCTACTTAATATTTGGCTATGAACATGAATGACCTGTCTATGAAATAACTAAATATCACAGTGCTGATATAATAAACATAACTTTGCTCTAAGAATTTGAAGATGAAGGTGACCTTCATGATAATACCCTATTACTTTGCTTACATTATTTTTGCTTCCCATCGTATCTCCAATAACACTGGTAGAAGATACTGGCACTTTCTTGATGCTGCTTGTCAACACCTCCACAACAGGAACACCAGGAGTGCTAACAGGCCAGCCTTGTCTGGCGGAGGTTGTTGAACTGATCGAGGAAGCCGCATTCTTGTCAATTCCCATCGTATCTCTCACACTCGCAGAAGTCAACGGCACTGTCTTGATGCTGCTTGTTAACATTTTCACAACAGAAACACTAGAGATACTAATAGGCCAGTTCTTTTTGGCGGAGGTTGAAGAAATTATCGAGGAAGCCACATTCTTGTCGCTTCCCATCGTTTCTTTAGTCGCGCTCACAGAAGACACCGGTGCTGTCTTGGTGATGCTTTTCGACTCCTCCTCTAAAAAAACACCATGTGTACTAACGGGCAAGCTTTGGCTGGCAGAGGTTTTCGAATTGATAGAGGAAGTAAATATATGTATTTGTTGCGTATTTAATAAATGTTTTATCCTTGAGTTTGATTTCAAACGATTTGATGAAGATAATGATGATGATCCATGAATGGTTTCCTTCGTCCATGGTGTTTGTAAAGTTATTGTATGCAAATGTGACGATGGTAACGAGGTGGCAGGGTTTAAGGATAAGTTTAAAACTGATGCCACAAGTGATAAAGATGATTGCGATGGTAAAAATGGTGACAGTGGTAATGACGTATGTGATGATGGTGACGATTTTTTCAAGTATGATAATATAGGCGATATTAATGTCCTTGATAATGAAAATGATGATTGTGATGAAACTGATGCTGCTGCTGATGATACTGATAATTGTGGTGATGGTGGTGATGGTGGTGAAGGTGAAGAAGAAGGCAATAGGATAAAGGTGTGTGATGATGTTGATGGTGATGATAATGATGCAGATAAATGTGGTAATGATGATGGTGGTGAAGGTGAAGGTGAAAGTGAAGACGATATTTGTGATGATGATGAATGTGATATGTGTAATGATGATGATGATGATGATGGCAGTGATGATGGTGATGGGGATTGTGAAGATGATGATGATGATGATAATTGTGGTGATGCTAATACTGATAATGGCGATGATAATGCTATGATGCACGATGATGATGATGGAGACAACGAGGACGAGTTTGGCAAAAACAGCTTTTGTGTAAATAACTCGTTCATCACTGATGAAGATGAGGAAGAGTCTTGGAGGGATAATGGAAATAATGATGATATTTGCGATAGCTTAGTTTCTTTATATGGCGCAGAAGATGTTGCTGTAAATGATGTTGATGATATTGGTGGTGGCTGTGGTGACATTGATGATGTTGATGATATTGCTGCAAAGAAATATGGCGAGGATGATGGTGTTGGTGTTGGTGACAACGCAAACGATTTTGGCACCAATGATGGAAATGAATCCAAGAGTAATGATGATAATGATGATGATGATGATGTCTGTAGTGTACTAGATGCTGCAGACGATAGTGATGGCGATGATGGCGACGCTAGATTCCACCTCGTGGACGAAGATCTAGAGGTACCATCTGCAACAGAAACATTCGTTACAATTACTTATTATTACAATTACTGCGTTCTGATTGGATGAGCTGCTACGGAAGTAATATCTTACACGCACTACCACTACATTTACTCAGTGTTCTATGCACACAAGACTGCACACAACGCTCAACTCACATGTTGATTTTTACGGAGGGAGGAAACCGGAGAACCCGGAGAAAACCCTCGTAGCATAGGAGAGAACAACACATCAAACAAACTCAATTCACATGTGACGACCGCAGGGCTCGAACCAGCGACCCGACACGTTGAACTCACAGCGATGAAAGACGACGCGTTAGCCGCGAACGCTACCCATGCTACACGAATCACTGAGAATTGTACATTGGAACCTTTGTGCGTGACAAGCAAAGCATATGATCCCGATATTGGGCTATTGACCTGATTAGTATTCTATGCTATATCAGGTAACCTTACTTCTGCGTCATTGCAGGCTGTTCAATGTGATTTAAAAATATAAATAATATATTAAGCTTTTACTGTCGTATCACGGCGTGGGACAATCACGACATAGCTAGGCTCCAACTAGGTAAAAGCCCAAAGATAGAATCAGAATTAGAATTTAGTAGTTGATTTTTGTGGAGGAAGAAAAACCGGAGAATTTGGAGAAAAACCTCGAAGTATATATATACATTTATTCGTTTTTTATTTTGCAAAATGTTTTTGAGATATATACCGTATAAAACCTATAAAGCCGCCATTTTGTTGCCATGAAGGAGCAGGGGTCTTGCTTTCATCTACTCATATTTCTATAGTCACGATCAAAGACTGAAGACTTAACAACATTTCTCTAAGTCCAGATATACATACCCTTGGCGGAAATATTAACAAGCTTCTGTGCAATTCCACAAATGTATTTGTATTTGCTTCGCCCATCTACTGCTTTGAACTTATAGTTACCATAGGTTCTATAGGTTGTCTTATATTCTACCGCCAAGTAATAATTCTCTTGAGGCTGAATATTGTCTTGATTACTCAAGTAAAGGATTAAAGAGCTTAGCTTGTTGCCATTGCTCCAGAACCAACCGGAAGCATTCTTCTCTGCGCCCAGGTAGTAGACATTTGATTCGGTGAGGTTTAGCCTTTTACCAATATTATATCTCAAACTGTAGCTTGAAGAATCCACATAAAAGAGGTGGCCCCCAGGGTGTCGAACATTACAATCACTGTTTGCTTCAAACCAGGTCTTATTCTGGTTCACAACTATGAAGCAATCGCTGTCATATGGCTGCCATCCTGATGGGCATGCGCAGAACACTACAAAGGAAAACAGCATAAATAAATGAATAAATATCATAGTGTCGGAAGACATCAGACAAAAATGTGGTACTGAATAAATTTATCCAATTGCTGGGTTTCAATCAATTGATAAAAGTCTTTGAATCTTATTATCTGCTCTAAATGGTGGTCGAACACTGACCACCACGTTCTGTCAACCAGAGAAAATCAGTGCTGTTTCACCTGAAGAAGTAATGAATTAAGAGAGGGTTTGGCTATTGAAAGTTGGTGTGCTGGTATGTAGTGAGAAAAATACCCCATCCAATGAACTTGACTTACCTGCCCCAATCGCAGACATCAGAATACCAATCCGAATTTCTGTTCTCCTCATTATTGCCTGCACAATAATAACAAAAAAAGAATGTATCTGCGAAAAACGCCCTATGACACTATGACGTCAGATTAAAACAGTCTATAAAGCTCAGGATTACGGTCGCTAGAGGGGGACAGAATGACAACAACAACACATACACACAAAACCACGATACATTGCATTTACGAATCGAAGATAAAGATTGAGACATAACACGATCAAGAAACGGAAACTAGACAATTTGAAACCAAACTTTCGAGGAAAATGATAAGATTTAAAAATAAGATTTAGTCTAAAAATTAAATTTTCATTGTTTTTAGCGAGTCTGTCCCCCACTGTAATCATGTTGTAACATCATAGTGTTATAAGGCAATTACTGTTGTCAAGTATATAATTTGAAAAGATTGATAATATGAAGTTTAAAGTCTAAAAAATGTAAAATATTTAAAAACATTATTTTAATGTAAATAATTTTTAATATTTTTAATGTTCTTAAAATTTGTAAAATCTTAAGAATATGATTTTAAAACCATAATGCTTTCTTTTATTAAGGAAACAAAAAGCTAGAAAGGTGACGGCCATGCTGTAGAATAAGAAGTCATCCATCATGGCGTCCATGACGTTTTTTTATGCTAAAAAGGGTACTGAACAATAAGGGACTAGAATAGACTCAAATGATATTATCTATATTTAACCATGCCATTCAAGTACCATAAGTCTCCAATTATATTGAATCAAATGAAGCATACGATAAAATCTAAAAACATATTAATTATGGAAAGTGTCAAAAGCAATCGTATGTTTGGACATTCCTTAATCCCGGATAAAAGGCTGTCGTATCACTTTCTCCTCTGCTCCTCCTGCTCCTCTATCTCCTGCTCCTCCTCCTGCTCTATCTTCTCTTCCTCTTTCTCTCCCTCCTCCGGCTCCTCCTCTTCCTCCACTTCCACTTCCCATTTCATAATCATGTGAAAGAAACCAAAACATATTAGAACGCGGTAAAACATTCTCTCCCTACCTCCCACCCTCTTGTTCTCTTACTGCACTCTTACAAGGTATATTGTATCATTATTGAATTATGTATTTGTAATAATGACTGTTGTAAATTTTGACTTATATAAATTTTGCTAATAAACATCTATCTAACCCTTTTTTTTTGTTTTTATTGCTTTTAAATTCGTCGTTTTTTTTTTGTTATTTTTGTTGTTCTAATGTTGTGGTTGTTGTAGCTGTAGCTGTAGCAGTTTTGCTCAGTATTGCTATTGTTGTTGTTGCTGTAGTTGCTGTTGTTTTTGTTGTCGTTGTTGTTGTCGTTTAGTGTCGTCGCTGTTGTTGCTATATCTCCTCCAAAACCATTTTTCTTGATTTTCTTATCAGATTTGATTGGTCGATGCCGAGTTATATAAAACATTCCGTTAACCCTCAAACTATAGAGAAGACTGAAAATTCATCCTCTAAAAGTAAAATAATTAAATAAACAGGTTTTTTTTACTTACTCCTGGCAAAAAAGCAAATACAAAATCAAACAAAACAATCCAGTTTTCAGCGTAATTCAGATTTGATTCAGTCGCTTGGAAATCACCTTCTGCATGCCCAGCCTATAATTTCTTGTTACTTTTTGGATAAACAAACTACAGTAGAAGAAATACAATAAAATAGCAAAAAATGAGATGAAATTTAAAAAAAAACTTTCGTCTAACAATTAACAAAAGGAATGTCAAATTATTATTTTTTTGTTCAGAATATTTGTACTAAAATATAATTACATAATTATTTTTATATTTTTCTCTTTCCAAAGTAGAAAACAGATATGACGGATTAACACAGGATTTTATTAATGGCTTATATCGGGTACGAGTATTGTTCTGGTGACTCTTCAAATTCCAGACGTACTTCATTAACAACCCTATTTTTTATCAATAAAAAAATGTTTCTTATCATCGGCAAGCATTCTCCAGTGTCAACTCGACACTTGAAAGGCTTTTGAAGCTCTTTATTCAGTTGACATTGAAAGGATTTATTGTCAGAGAAATATTCGGGCTACACTTAAAAAGCCTCTTGCAGCGAGCTTTTCTAAAACTTCATTGTCAACTTTAGAAAAATCTGTTATATATTTGTTCTTGTCTCTGTCGTAAATGCCAATGAATGTCATGGTCAATTTTTGACATTGATTAATAGAATCATATCCTTAAGTCGTGCTCTTTCTAAAAGTGCATGACTTTTGCGGGTTTATTTGCTTAACGCTGGGCAGTCGAATGCCAGTTCATAACAAATATTAACCGCAGTTATCAGACGTCGAGTGTTTGTTCGTACAAACGAACGAACGAACGGATGATTGGACAAACGAACGAACGAACAAACGAGCGAACGAACGAAGAATGCAAGCTGTCTAGTTTCGTAAAACAACCTAGTTGCTTAGTAAAATGTAAAATAAAAAGAATAATATGAATAATAATAAAATTTGATTTTTATTTAATGTCAAAATGAAAACATCATTAGATTAAAATTAAAATAGATTTGACATTGAAAAGGCTTTTCTTTTTTTTTTCTCAATTCGATCCTCACATATTTTTGTCCTTACACGAATGAGGAGTTTTGAATTTTACTGTATTGACTTCGCCAGGACAAAACCTAGCTCGCAATAGAGTAAACGTGTTGCTGAAAACGTCGAAATTGCAAGGTTTTTGATATGATGGGATCCAAAGTCAAAAACTCGCAAGTAAATAAAAAAACGAACTTTTAGTTTCGCCGCGTTGCTCTAAAATTTGACAATGCACATCGATCGTTGTAACGTCGTCGTTATAGTTATTTCGTCACTTTTTGTATAGTTTTCGCAAATAAATCGCAATATTTATAAATATATTCCCCAAAATTATCGTTTTTGATTTACTGTTAGCACTAATAATGCGACAGACTACTGATAAAAACCTCGCAAAAGTTTTTTTTAATGGCCTTATGATCTAGCTGGTCTCAAAGTCTATAGCATTTCCTAAAATGTACAATCGAATAAATTTTAAAAACATGCTAAAAAATATCGACTTTTGAAATACAAAATATAAATTCCTTTTTTTTCCTTTTATATCATGGCTCCCTTTTTATATTGTTAATTAAATAACTTTAGATTCTCGACTCACCTGCTCCTTATTTGATCTCACTTTTTGAGATAGCAGAATTTTAGAAAATTTGATAAAAAATGAATATTGTGAAGAATTTTAGAAAATTATGAAAAGCGAAGATAAATGAAATTTCATCAGAGGATTTCTTTCCAAGGTTCGAAATTTAACGAAGAAGAATAACCCATCGTCAATGTTAATAATTCATTTTGTTAAAAAACAAGAATGAATGAATGAATGAATGAAAAAGCTTACACTAACAGCGACGTACTGTGATATGTTCATGCATTCTGATTGGATGAAATACGCGGTGACTCGACGGGATTGGCTCAAAGAAAACGGCCCATGTGGATACTCTAGTGCCCTAAAACTATTTGGTATGTACAAGAGTAATATATTTTGAGGGGGGATATTTATTCGCACAGCAGTGCGGGATATCAGTAATAATTGCATGAAATAAAGAAATTCGTTTACAGTCAACTCCAACTGGATTCTACATTTGCAACAACAACTCAAAAATTCCGTGATTAAAATTATTACTTGAGTCTACCTCAATGCAGGCGTTTGTCAAGAAATCTTAGATTAATCTGGCAAAGTTTGCAGAAATATGAGAAGAAGAAGAAGAAGAAGAAGAAGAAGAAGAAGAAGAAGAAGAAGAAGAAGAAAATTAAAAAAAGCTAAAGAGATTTAGTGGATGTTCATCAAAACTCACTGATTTTGTCTTTTTTATAATTATCGTTTATCGCGCGAGCTAGATTTGTTTTTGCTGTTTTTGCATAAGAAATCTTGTTGGTCGAATCCGCTTTAGTTTTTAAATTACGGGTTTTTAACCATTGAACTATAATCTAATCTCTTAAGACTTATATTTTCAAATTAATATTATGAGAAAATCCAGTAGCGCTCTAACCCTCACAATTTTAATTCTATATTATTTTAAAAAAAAGATTCGCACCTGCTCAGCATTCGCGGTATAACCTCACACTTTTTTCTACGTATAGGTGATAAAATTCTTAAGTATTTTATTCAATTCTCTATGTTGGCAATTGATTGCGTACTAGAATATTCTGTTTTATTTTTATCTTGAAAAAAGTCAAATATCTACTTAAAAGTCGATGAAAAATTGCTCTTGAAACCAATTGTGAAAATTCCTTAGTACCCTTGCAGTGGGGAATCCCAGAATAAAACTGATCGAGATCTATATATTTCTACAAGAGCTATTCTATAAATAGTTTTTGGAGCGAAAGGTGAGAAAATACGGTGTTAAAAATACTATCAACTTCATCTCAAAAGAAACATAAATAATAAAGTGAGAAACTAGAATCTAGATAGGTATAAAATGTATGCGGCCATTTCATTTTTTTAGTGTTTTTTTTTTAAATATGATGAATATAATCACGTTATAAGTTTAAAAATATGACATAACTTCATGTCAAGTGTTTTGGCATTTAAATCTATTACTACTTACCGGTATAGTTCAAATGTCGAACGAAATTGTCTGTTTTATTCAGCTGAGCATTTGTTTTGGGCAACAAATAACACAATATCGAGACCTCTAGTGTCAGTGTTGGTTGGGTCTCAAAGGCGCCAGAAAGGTAGGTTCATCGAGTTGGTCTGTTAGGACCGGTGTTATCATGGCCCGGACCCGAAAAAAGTGCCACGTACAAGGCGCGTGCCTCTTCTGGCTGGAGCTATAGTCTAGACTAAAAAAAGTCAGTATTCTTCTAGGCATTCGTTCTTTCTTATCCTTTTTCCTTTTCTTTTCTTTTCTTTTCTTTTCTTTTCTTTTCTTTTCTTTCTTTTCTTTTTTCTTTATTTATTCATTCATTGATTCATTTTTTAAATTTAATCTTTCCATTATTTCTTTCTATTTTTCTTTTGTTCTTTCTTTCTGTCCTTCTTCCTTCCTTCCTTCCTTCCTTCCTTTCATTCTTTCTTTCTTTCTTTCTTTCTTTCTTTCTTCCTTCCTTCCTTCCTTCCTTCCTTCCTTCCTTTCATTCTTTCTTTCTTTCTTTCTTTCTTTCTTTCTTTCTTCCTTCCTTCCTTCCTTCCTTCCTTCCTTCCTTTCATTCTTTCTTTCTTTCTTTCTTTCTTTCTTTCTTCCTTCCTTCCTTCCTTCCTTCCTTCCTTCCTTCCTTCCTTCCTTCCTTCCTTCCTTCCTTTCATTCTTTCTTTCTTCCTTCTTTCCTTCCTTCCTCTCCTCCTTTCATTCTTTTTCTTCTTTACGAATTCAATTTATATGACCTTTATAGTTAAAACAACAATTATTATTATTATTTTATTACTTTTTCTAATCCGCAATACAATCCTGGACACTTTTACAGCACTTTTACACTATTACAGTATTATAGCAATTGCAGAGCATGTTTTATTCCAGTTCGCGTCTCATTAATAACTATAGCTTGTATATATAGAATTATAAAGTCCTGACAGAAATCAAAACAGCTGTTATTATAGATGCATTCAAGTGCAAATGCAAATGAGACAGCAAGCATTGTATCGACCCGATAGCTAGCCTTGGATGATTCTTAAAACAAGAGAATTTCTCATTGTGGGTTCAACTGTAATAACAGCTATTACAATAGCCAGCTTCTAATTTTTCTCATCTATTTTGAATCATCAAGTCTCAAAAGATCAGCCCCATTTGATATCGAGCAAATCAGATTATTATTTAAAGATATATCTTTACGTGTTGTTTTTGTATTTGTATTAAGTAACCAGATTTGTAAGTTTGCTTACAGTGCTATACATATATTTTATACAATGAAGCAGATAACATGATCATTATCATCCAATAATTGTATATCAATATTTTGACACAAGTGAGTATAATAAATTGGGCACAATTATGCTGTTATATTCACCTCTATGTGCGAACGCGCACCCTCGTTTCTCGATGTGTGCTGCTTGGAGTGATAAATATGATATAACAACAACAACAAAAGGTGAAAAAAAGGAAAGAAAACTCTCTCTCCGTTCAAGTTATTTATTAAATTCACTTAAAATATTATTTGTTGCCTCATAACATCAATTCATTATGAGTTTTACCATGAATGATGTCAGATACGTCTAGCTCAGATAAAGCCATATTTTCCTGTGGCATATTGAGAGTGTTAACTACAGCTGTCTCTGGTGTGGTGGGCTTATTCGGCGTTTTACTTTTTATGCGGTTAAGATTTTTCGATCGACGATAGTTATTAGAAGATTCTTGCTTAAGGTGACCGTCATCGAACGCTTGTATTTTGCGCTGAAGTTTGCTTCGTATCTGTAAAATACGCATGTGTGAATTAAGCAATACATTCTTTATTTGAGCCGTTGGGCGAACAAAAAACGTACGATTATCTTTTTTTGTTCGCCCAAACCCGACAAGTACAGAATGTCCGTCGATATTTAAAAATATCGACCTGCTTGAAATAAAGGCTACATAGTCAGAGGAAATTACGTACACGTTGACGCGAAGATATGGCGTTTATCTTCGAGTGGCGAAATATTTTGTTCAACACGAGAAGATAAACTTCATATTTTCAAGCCAACGTGTATTTTTATTTTTGATATAAAGATACACATCCCCAAATAAAAGTTGTTGTTTGTGAGCGGGAAAACATCAAAAGTGTCATGGATGCATGTGAAAGTATAGATACGATACGCTGTTTCTTGCACTGAAGAACATATAGATAACTAGAATCGATTTTACCAATTTAAAAGTCTTACCTCGGAATTTCGGAAACAATGAAAGAGGAAAATGAAAAATCCCTAAAAAAGAAAAGATACATTAAAAAAACATAAATATTGTAACACCCTCCCCTTCTACAACTCCCTTAGACCCTTTCCTTAGCATTATTATCTGGAGGTAACTGCCTACTGTGGAACGGTTCGATTTGAGCCCACGAAGTGCGTGTGTGCAAAACCCATGAATAACCTTTAAAATGTCATTGAGGGACCATACAAGTTTTGAATTACAAGAAGGCAAATTCCTCAAAAGTGACGTTGAGGATGACATTGAGGTTACGAATGCAATGATAGAGACCTTTTTTAACACCTTGAACAATTATTGACATGTCTCTATCATTGAACGCTCGCCGTTTTTCTCCGCTTCGATACAAAGGCATGGCTACCTTTCAGGATGGCGCAGGGAACTGTGGAGGGAGCTTTATAACCAAAAAGTGACCAATCATGCCTTGAACACAACAACTCACCTGTATGGAGTTAAGAATAGTGAATATGTACAGCCCAGCAGCTCCTGCTCCCAGAATGCATAGCAAACCCATTATCCACGTGATTCCAAGCAAAGGTGCCAAGACAACGAAAGCTTTAAAACTGGACCTTAAAAATATCAAGTAAGAAAGTGGCAGGTGAGACGTTTATGAGTCTTGAATTTTGATTGGAACCTGAAACAACCTCTGGCTGGACTGATCAAACTAAAGTGCAGATCGTTCTAGCTCACAGATTGAATTGAAATTTAATGTGTTGGGTTTGGTAGTTGGAGACAAACCGCAGAACCCGGAGAAGAAATGACGTAACAATAAGCCTGAAGCAATATTACGTTTTACCCCCGTCTCTAGACCATAATAGTTTTTAAAACTCTTTCATATTGAAATTTTTGATTCCTTAGAAAATACAAGAACAATACTCATGATTAAAGAACAAAAGCAGTGTGAAAAGGATTATGGTCGCTTCAGGCTTATTAGCTCTGCCAACGTGATATAGACTTAAGTATTTGCAACCCGACCAGAAACGGGTTTGCAACGTAACATTGTAACATGCTCTAAAATATTCAGATATCAAAATTGGGCGTTTTGATAACATATTTGGTATTATGAATTATTTGTACGGCAAACTGATGAAGATAAGGTAAATAAATAAAATGAATATCTAGTAAATCAAACATTTGAGACATCTGTATTTAATTTGGTTTTGAGAATTTTTGAAGGAATTAAGATGTCGTGAATTACTGGAAAGAAATTTGTCAAGAAAAAAGTTGGATATCGCCAGAGCGCCTTAGAAAAGAAATGTTTGGCTCTTACACGTTTCACACGTTTGACTAAGAAATTTTAGCTAACTCTATTCCCTTTGGGGGTAGGTTCTGTGTTGCAATACGGCAACAACTTTGAATCTTTATTAAGTTAAGACTAAATATGTTATTTTCGATAAAGGAATTCTTGGTGCATACCTTAAGGCATTTGCACGCTGACCAGTTCTCATTGCCTTGGTAATATTCTTCATTTCTTTCATCACCATACAAAGAACAATTATGTTTCCCTGAGAAGAAGGGAAAAAATAACCTCTAGATGACATTACAACAGCCCCAATCTGTTAGTTTCCAATTTCTCACTACGTGAAATCTCTAGAGTATCATTTCTTTGTTTGTAACGGTTGCATATGAGTTCTAAGGGAATTGATATTCATACAACTCAAGTAAACATGTTTACCGGTCAAGAGGTCTGGATAGGGAAAAACTGTACCCGAGGTATTGAATATACCACGGACCGAGGTCTAACCGGTTTCAAGACAGAGGGCACAGTTTTTCCCTATCCGGACCGACTATAGGACAGTAAATAACTTATTTATCTTTTTCCCGTATTTTTTATTTTTTTACTTGTTTTTGTAATCGTTTTGTTTTGTTGCTTAGCGGCAAAGGATACCGGACCGCGAGCGCGGGTAGGTATTGACAAAATACCGCCCGCACAAACAGCCAATCAGAACGCACGATCTTTTAGGATACTGAACCGTAAAAAAATAAAAAATCTTATTCAGATTAAAATGACAACGTGGTCTTATATAATGGGAAAACATTATGCCTACGTGAATTCCATCGACCCAATCCACGAGTCTAGCTTTTACATTCGCATAGCGTAATATCCAGTACCACGTGACTCATACGCGCATTTGAACATATTGTACATGCTAATTTACGCGTTAGAAATAATAAAATTATTTATTATCATTATTATTAAGAAATACATCCAGGGTGCCCAAAAAGACCAAAGCGAGAGTGAGCTTAGTCGTTAGATATCAGAACTGGAACAATGGCCCAAGGCCAAGAGTGGTCACTTAATAGAGGTTCTACTTTTAAAAAATGAACTTTACTACCAACCAGTATCAAAAGAAGCACCGGAGCAATAAAAGCCCAGATCAAATGATTTTTTGTCGATAACCAGCAGCTGTTAAAGCAAACGACAAAAAAGGTTAAGGAAAAATTACATAAAATATTCATTAATTATGGATAAAAAAGAAAACCCTTAAACGTACAATTCCTCGTTAACGAAGCTCGCCAATCCACCATGACCGTTCGAAGCGATACTTAATGAAACTACGATGAGAAATAGAGGAAAACCTGGAGAAGGATTTTTAAAAATTAAAAAAAATTGGTTTTATGGTCGAACACGTGAAAAAGCAATGCGATAAAGTTATACACAAAATTTGAAATAATGCCGAAATTTTGCACTGCTAATGTTCTGGGCTAAGTAGCCTCGTGATTATATAAAAATAATATTAAAGCGTTATCACATGTATGAGACGCTAGTCATTGCAGAACGATATCAATGCATTTAGGACGTTTTATTTCAATTCGGTGTATCGTAATGGGTGTCTGATCGATTTAGGGGTTGGGAGGGGACGAGGGCGCAAAATTTCCCGCCAAAAGTTATTCGAAGAAAAACGATCACTTATTGGCGTAATCAGCTCAGTTCCCATGGAAATAAGGGGAAAACATTTTGGTTGGCATAACAAAAGAATAGCAGCCTGGACTAAATATTCTGATAACATGAAGCCAAAGGTGTTCAGTTTTGAAGAAGGACGGTAGGTGCAAAGAGGTTGCCAAAAATTAGGAAAATCGGTCAAAAGTGGAAAAAGCGGTGATCTTTTTGGAAATGGTCGCTATAAATGTGGTTGGTTTAGTGAAGGTGGTCGGAATAAAGGAGGTCGTATGGAGGGATCCTTTCATGGGCATGTTATCATTCAATACTCACCCCAAGCAAAGCCATAAACCTGTCTCATTTGCAGGTTGGTGTTAAACACCTTGATAACCTGCATGTATAGTTGTATTCCTTCAGCAAACATCCAGCACAAGGCAGACGTGTAAAACAACTGCATCAATGCAGCTATTGATATACACAGGATCTTATGAAGAAGAAAAAAAGATAAATTCGCCAATTAAATCAGTATATTACTCAAATACTAATATAAAATATCTACATTTTCAGTTAACTAATAAATAAAAATATTGATACTCACAAGATAGCCTCTTGCAGGAGAAGCGAGTAAGAACAGAATGTGAGCAACAGCCAAGACCAATACTAGGTTCATGCGGATCTGTGACTGCTCTGATTTAACATCCCTTAGCAAGAGATAAGTGACGACTCAATCAACCGATATTGCATCACATTTGTATTATCACAAGCTGCACGCTGAAATTTGTTTTTTTTTGTTTTGTTTTGTTTTGCTGCTGTCAATCAAACCTAATCAGTCGGTATCTTTCATATTTTTGACTGGAGGCAGCGAAAAACCAAATTTCAGCGTGCAGCTCGCAACTACCAATCGCGATTTCACATGTTTTTGAAAATAGCAGTAAATCGGTTGTCTTATTTCTGCATAGAAAACGATACGACGAAAACCAGCAACGATTAATTAACAGTTAAATTATTTTAGTATAAATACACAGGTGATTCTTTCAAAAAAAAAGAAGATAAAAGGCATTTTTTCCGGTAACAGCAACAAAGCGGCTGGCCGCCATTTTGGATTTTCGCTCGAGGTGATTATCGTGTTTCTTGACCAATCAGCGCGCGAGATTTTCTATAATCACCTGTGTCATTTTTTACTAAAAAGGAATAACAAGTATTTTTATGGAAAATAAGAAATCTTTTAAAACCAGAAAATAATTAGAAATTAGAAAATACAAAGTTCAGTAAAATACTTACGTAAATATAAGGTATGTCATGAAGGTCAAGATACAGCCAATGATCGACATGGTTAGGCCAAGATAGGTTAGAATCTCCAAAATACCCTGATGCTCGCTTGAAAGCTGGTTAAGGTAAAGACAAAAATTAAAGATGTAGACTTGATTGACGTCTAGTGATCACGTGAAAGTACAGTAATTTTACCTGTTCATCCTTGGCATGCATGTGTACAGCAATTCGTGTCAGGTGATTACATGAACACTCTACATATCGGTCTATTGTCTTGACTGACGTCTAGTGATCACATGATAATACAGTAATCTTACCTGTTCATCCTTGGCATGCATGTGTACAGCAAAGTGTGTCAGGTGATTGCATGAACACTCTACATATCGGTCTGTAAACTTGACTGACGTCTACTGTGATCACGTGATAATACAGTAATCTTACCTGTTCATCCTTGACTTGCATGTGTACAGCAAAGTGTGTCAGATGATTACATGAACACTCTACATATCGGTCTATTGTCTTGACTGACGTCTACTGTGATCACGTGATATTACAGTAATCTTACCTGTTCATTCTTGACTTGCATGAGTACAGCAAAGTGTGTCAGGTGATTACATGAACACTCTACATATTGGTCCGTAGATTTCACCAACGTACAACCCTCGCTTGACCATCCCGGATTTTTGACTTTTCTACAAAGGCACAGAAACATCAATGCGTCAACCGCGTGAACTGAAATAATGACGTAGAAATGACGTCACTGCAAAACTGGGGGGACATGAAGCCTGAGAAATCTTACCAGCAAAAACATAGAAACATTCTCACCATTGCAATAAAAAATATAAATCTCATTCATTATCGTATCACGGTTATCAAGCATTTATTAGAAACGTTTTTTATCGTTTGTTGGTCTGAAAATCTATGAAAAAGTGACAATTCAGTTCCAGTTGCAAATCTTCTTGATTTTTTTCTTGACTCAGATCAACAGGAAATCTTAATATATTTTCTTTGAGAGATTTAATTTGATTCAATGATTTTTTTAAAGCTTTCATATGTTTCCTCGGAAGATGCAAATAAAATTTTACTATACCAATATATAGTATTACATCAACTTTTTCTTTTCATTCTAAAACATGTACTTACTCTGTTGCAAAATCCCAAAAGACGCATTTCTTTTCAAGTATTGGGTCAGAAACAGGGATCTATTATAAATAATTAAACATTTGTAAATATCGCTGATTTTTATATCCTAAACAATCAATTCTTTTTAAATTTTGATCAGAATCAAGCGACTGCACATGCGGGTTTAAATTCTTCTGTTTTGGTTTTTCAAAGTTTTCTCTCCAAGAAATTAAAGTTTTGTTTTGGATTACTTTTATTTTTTATTAAAAATAACCGAAGACCATACTCCCAGACCCGAATGCTGTAGCGTCGTATGGCAGCGCAAAGCATTTACGGCTATGCCAGAGATTTCGACCCCAACACCGCTATCCCCGGGAGGAATTACAGATTGATCAGGAAGCTCGGCCGAAGCTTAAGGGAGAGGTTAGTCGGCCCCTAGACCGTAGATGATTAACCCCTTGCTATGACCAGCAAACCCAACATGTCGTTTTTATCACTGAGTACTATGCTCCAATAGTCACTCCTTTCCATTTGGGATGCCTTTCGAAAAAAACCATTCGCGTTATATATTTCCACGCACATGTTCATTGGGGATCAAATAATAGTCGATGTTCTCAAATTTTAACATGATGCATTTTTTAAAGGATGCGGGAAAAAAATTACAAATAGAAAAATAATTCATTGAAACAATTATATTCAGTTTTATTTTCTAAAGACTATTGAACTTTCAGACTAACCTTAAATCCAATTGTCACGTTCTTAACCAACTTGCTTTTCTTTGGCTGAATGGAGGTTGATAATATCTTGGACCTCACTTCATAACTGAAAAAAACATTTTCTCTTCGTCTACATATATATTTATTAACAATCCAAGCCTTCGAATGGGCTTTTATGGTAACATCTCATTAACGCACAGTCGTCGTTCATATTTGCAACTATTCCCTCATGTTGGCTCGATGAGCCGAAAGCTTGCATATTAAATGTTATATACGTAGACAAGGCATGATCCCATTAATTACTATTTTGTTATTCTATCTAAATCTCTTCATCTGAAATACATTTGGAAAATGTATATGGTGCGCAACTTCTAAGTTTTTTTGTTTTGTTTGGTATGTTAGGGATTCACAATATTTTTCACCAGACGATGACGCGAGCAAAGGATCGAGGATATAGATATTATTAGCAATTATTAGACAAGGCTGATCAAAATAAGGTTATTTGTTAATAAAGGGCGTATCTTTTCTAAAAGCGAAGACTCGAGCTACTAAGTTTATGGTCAATAATGGCTTTTACTGCACATGCACACTAAAGCCGTCATTTATAGGTACGTAAAAAAGGTCAGTTTATTTTAGCACTTTACTGATTTGTAGGGAATCAGTACACGAGTAGAAAACGCCGGTCTGTGTATGCTCTAAGTCCGTATGCAAACTAGTTAAAAACGTCTTGCCATTGTAAAAATTTTACAAAATGCCAAAACTTCAAGCTTATTTTTTCGTACTGTCTTTATGAATCTAGTTTATTGGTTTAAAAAACAACATGCTGAAATACACGCATGCGCAAATGCTGTTCGTTCGTGTCGGTAATCAAAACTTTTATTCACTGCGCATGCTCAAACCGTTCTTTGTAAAAAATAACAAATATTACTTTATTTAAGTATCTAGTCGTTCTAGCGCATTCGCGCTAATAGTCCCCTTTACAGTTCCCTGCGCCATCTTGAAAGGCAGCGTGCCTTTGCATTGAAGCGAGACGAACGGAGAGCTTGCAATGATAGAGACCTTTTTAAAACACCTTGAACAATTATTCAATATGTCTCTATCATTGCATGCTCACTTTCGTTCGTCTCACTTCGATGCAAAGGCACGGCTATCAAGATGGCGCAGGGAACTGTAAAGGGGACTATTAGAGACACTTTTCGCTCACACGCACTACCACTCCATTCAATCAGGCCTGATTCAATATTCTATGCACACAACGCTCAACTCAAATGTTGGTTTTGTTTGACTTGCAGTTTTTTATTTGCAATTGAAAAATCATTGACATGAACTCAATGTATACGTACTTGTTACTCCTGTAGATAGATTTTTGTTTGTTTAAGATATCTTCAAGGTTGTTGTAATAAATACTTAAAACAGCCGTTCCTGGAAAACGAATAGAGTAGTTCATAAATATACTACATTTGAGCACGTTTCATGTACTGAGAAATATCATAGAGATACCATTTTCTACAAAGTTTTCTTTCGGTAGGAAAATCTTGGTGTTCTGCTGCTGTATATCATCGTCTATCTCGAACTCGTAGGAAGTGGTTCCTGGTGAGACTATCTTTGCGTATAGCACTGGAAAATAAACGATTAATAAAAATAATAACATTATTATTATTAAAGCAATATGAATTATTAGAATAAACCTACGCTCGGTCGGTCTGTCTGTCACAAATCCTGTGCGCTGATTGGCTGAGATACTAGTAGTGTTTTTTCCAAGCGTGCGTGCGAGCGCTATATTCACCTATAGGAAAATATATAGCAGAATAGGACGTAAATCTTGACCAATGAGAGCGTCGGATTTATGATATTCACTTGTGTAAAAATAATAATGTTGAATAATTAAAACCTAAAATCTATTACCCAATTCTTAAAACATAATTCAGATAAATTACTTACCAACATTGCTTTTCTTGATCACTATTTCTTTCTTGTTCGAATTATAATCCAAGTATCGTAACGCGAATTCTTCCAATTTTTGACTTGCAAGTAGAGGCATCTCATTGGTGGAATTAGTTGAAGACGTTCCCATGGCAACAAGTATGTTTTGCATCATGTCCACAGATTCCTTCAAATCATGTGAGAGTAATTTAAACTCAGTGTTTGGATTTTCACACTTTGAAAGTTCGTATGTTCTTTATAAACTAAAGAAACTCATTACATCTCCTCATCATAAGAAGGTTGAAATGGGGGGTAGCAGCTATGCATCTATTTATTTGATTGTATCATCACTCTATAATCTCATTTAAGCAACTATTTTATTCATTCAAATTTTCTTTCCAAAAAAATTGGATCGATCGTTTTCAATCGTATTCTTTCGAGGGAAAACTATGACTTATAGAATCAGTCTAGTATAGCTTGGGATGATATGATTAGTCTGCAATTGGATTACATGTCTGTCCAATTTGGAAATAATAAAATTTAAACAATTGCTCTGACTGCCATCGCCCTCTTCCAATTTTGTCAGTCCTCGGATTTTTTTTTCATCCAATTATTTCCAAAAATGGACAGCATGTAGTCCTATTACCTATACTTAAACGATGCTAGAAATATTCTATCCCAGTAAATCAAGTCCTCTTGCTTCGTATATTCGAAGAACTAGATTAAAGGAAGATCGATAGTCAAATAAAATATCCTACCCGAAAGTCAAAAAAAGAAAACAAAGAAAAAAAAACAAAGAAAAAAAGAAACAAAAAACAAACAAACAAAAAAAAACAACCGAAAAAGAAAGCTCGGAACTTTTACAGAAGGAATTTTAGTATAGATTAGATAGTAAAAATACTCCCCTTAAAACCACATCAAAAATGCCTTATCTTTTCCTTTTCATTAGCCAGAACGCAGTGCATAGTTTTCATAATTTTAATGCAATAAACTACCTCTAAAACTGAAAATTGCATTTCCGAGGGTCTCAGTTTCGGCCCACCCTAGCTACTCCCGCCTTCGGCACCTGTGTTTAGACCAGACTTACTTCCAATGAAGAACTTTGATTTATATCAAGTTTGGCGATCTTTTGTATGTAGATCGATACCTGAATAAAGATGGAACATGTTAGGCTGTAGTAAATATGTGAATATACTGACTCACAGACCCATGCAGTACGCAAAATATAGCGCTCTTATTCCCATCAGCTTTGATGTAATAATTTCCATTGCAGAGCTTGTGGCTTTCCTACGTGTAGTATATTTCTTCGTTTACTGGGAAAGGTCTTTCTAGAACTATTTATCAGTGTATTTAATGTCAAAATAGAAAGTAAAATTTATAGCGATCGCAAAGCTGAGTTATTAACATTTTCTTCTAATTGCTGGTTTTCAATCATTCCCAAGAGAGTGAAATAATAAAAGACAAGGCGGCCATGTTGGATGTTATAACAAAAGAGACTAATGACGGATCTTTTGTTAAATTCATCCAACATGGCGGCTGTGAAAACCATCAAATCTGACAGGTATAAGAGTAAATGGTTTGAACCCGGGTGTTGAAGTTTTAATGTGAAATATGATCGTCCGGGTGAGTGTGGTCTTGTGAAATACTGTTATTGGTGGTGACTGACGTTTCGATCGTCAACCTGAGCGTTGAAGTCATCTTCAGAGTCTAGCGAGAAAATGAGACACAGTCGATTGTATTTATACCTCTGGTTCGGTCGTAATGTAAACGGTAATTGGTCGGTATTGTAATGTAAAGATGCGTGGGCGTTATCACAAGTCGTAGTCTTTTGTTTGAGGTGCGTGAATGAGTCTATTGTAAGGTGCTGGTAATTGTTGACTTTCACCAACAACAGTCTTACACATAACTACACTCATCCAGACGATCACATTTCGCACCAAAATTCTGAAAGGATCGATCAAGATAATTTTTGTGTTACTTTTGTCTTGTATTGTCTTGTCTTTTTTTCTTTCTTTTTTCCCCTTCTATTGTTGTTGTCGCGGTTGTTGCTGTTCTTGATGTTGCTCTTGTTGTTGTTTGTTTTTGTTGTTGCTGTTGTTGTTGCTGTTGTTGTTGTTGCTGTTGTTGTTGTTGTTGCTGTTGCTGTTGTCGCGGTTGTTGCTGTTCTTGATGTTGCTCTTGTTGTTGTTTGTTTTTGTTGTTGCTATCTGATTTCGTTTGTTTGCCATATGGCAGCTTCTGTTAGTCAACATTTTTCATACAACGGTTCACTGGGCAAACGCAAAGCAGTCAGTCGAGGTTGCAATATTCAAATTTGAATAATCCTTTAAAAGTACCTAGGCGGTACGCTTGAGAGTTTTGGGTTTGACAAGTGAACCAGTGTATTGAAAACGGTGAATTGTAGTTGCTAAATCACATATTTCTTTTTCCCTAGCACCCAATAATTATTTTGTAATTGCATTTCGTTGCATGCATTATTACCAGATTGTAGTCCAGTTGATGACTTTGGTTTCTTTGACTTCCTTCGGCGCTTATAGAAGGCGAATACACTGATGTTGTCAATAAAGGTGCAGATGAAAACTGTGCTGATGTCGAGAATGATGTGGATGGCATACGCGACAACAAATCTGTTGTCAATGAAGACGATTGTGGGAATGAAACAAATGATGTTGATGTTTTCTTTGGTGATAATGATGGTAAAGATCCTTGCGATGGTAATATCGATGATGGTGACGATGATGATGATTGTGATGGCGAGGATGATGGTGATAGTAATGATGAAGAAGATGATGATGATGATGAAGATGATGACGGTGATGGTGAAGATGATGGTGGCAGTGATGATGATGATGATGATGATTGTGATGGCGAGGATGATGGTGATAGTAATGATGAAGATGATGATGATGATGATGATGACGAAGATGATGGTGGCAGTGATGATGATGATGATGATGATTTTGATGGCGAGGATGATGGTGATAGTAATGATGAAGATGATGATGATGATGATGATGATGGTGAAGATGATAGTGAAGATGATGGTGGTAGTGATGATGAAGATGATGATGGTGATGGTGAAGATGATGATGGTAATGGTGATGGTGAAGATGTTGAAGATGTTGAAGATGGTGCTGGTGGTGATATCGTTGATGATGATGCTGATGGTGATGTTATTGATGATGATGATGATGCTCTTGGTGATGTTGTTGATGATGAAAAAGATGGTGATGACGATGAGGGTACTATTGAATTTGATATCACAGAAGAACTGCCTGAAGAAGAAGAAAAAACCTCAACTACATAATATTCTCAAAGTGTTATGGAGCGCATACAACGAAATTCCAGATTTAATTAGCTTCCACTAATTTATTGTCATACTACGAAAATTTCATCTGATAGTTCCCATTTTATGTGGCACGTCATGGTTTTATAAGAAAGCAGTTTTCTTACCTGGAGAAGGAGTTTCATTTAGCTCACAAATGAAATAACTTTCATGGTTCTCATCGGTAGCGGCCCACGTTAGATCCCATTTCTTGAAGAGAGCATATTTAATAGCACCCAAACCACCCAATAAAGAAAATATTGATACGGCAGCACCATTTCCCCAAACCCATTGTCCAAGATAATTCGTCTTTGCTCCAACAAAGTATTCCAAGTCCTTCATGTCATTAAGAGAATTTACAAAAGTCAGTAGGCGTCCGTTGTCGAAGTAAATAAGATGAGCCCCTTGCACTGCTAAGGAACACTCTTTACTGGCTTCGCTCCATTTTTTCATGACATTGTAAACCTTAAAACACGAGTTGTTTATTGCTTGCCAGTCTGGTGGGCATGCGCAGAACACTAGAACAAAAGAGGAGGTCGTTAGTGCCATTCTCTTTCTCTCTCTCTCTCTCTCTCCCCCCTCTCTCTCTCTCTCCTATGTTCTATGGCAAAGATGTTTTTTAACGGCTTTAGTGAAAAGCAGTGCTATTACGTTGATGTTATGAACGTAGTCAAATAAAAGTTATTCATCCATTCATAAAAAAGAGTGGAAAATATAAACAGGAGAAGAGGCATGAGAAAAGAGAGGAAAAACAGTCAGAAGGAAGAAGAATAAGAGAGCAGAACAGGGGCTAAAATCTTGTTGTTCAGAAAGTTTAACTTATTTGGAAGTGGAGATGACCGATGAAAGTGGAATCAAAGTGCTAACCCAAAGCAAAAATTTATTCGGAAATGAGGTTAAGGCCTTCATTTGCTATATTTTCTATAAGAAAGTCTGACAAAGCAACATTCTAACACAAATGCAACAAAAAATATTTGTACAATTAAAAATACCGCTTCAAACAGGCATTTTATCATAGTACATCAGTTTCTAACTGTTTCAAAAAGGTTTTGAGTGTTAACCCAAAACGAAGATTGGGATCAAAACTCATACGAAAGTCTAGTTTTAGGCACTTTTTGCCATTTTTGCTCCTTATTGGAAAAAATTCCTCTTAATTGCATCGGAAATAATAATATTATTAGTCGAAAAACCATAGTTACATATATCACTATGAAGACGCGGCACAGATTCGCTGTAATATGAAATTTAAATCTGCTCTACTCAGTGTATTTAAAATTTCGCAATTAATTCTAATAATTTACAGTTCACTCAAGTTGAACTGACAACACTTGAACTTTCTATCTCTAAATGTTTCCGTTCTCTGATTGCGCTTTGAAGAATTCTGTCTATGTGAGAAGAGAGAAAAAATAGCGTCTTTGCTGCTTAATAATAGAACGGAAGTCCACCAATTATACGTGTAAACATATAATCAATCCCCTTGGAGACAGATGTGAAAAGAATTCAGTCATAAATAAATTATCAAGGAAGTGCAGCTGTCTTCTTCACTTCTCCTCCAAAATGAATTCCTTTTTTTTACATCTATAGATCCAAAGGTTACGATAATTTTGCTTATCCCGGGAGATCTCTAATTTTTACTTGTATACTCCGTATTTGTTCTAGAGAGCCCTTAATTTTCAATGCTCTAATTAAGGCGCTTTACAAGGATAGAAAGAATAGTTACTAAATTAGAAAACATAAATTAGTATATATCAATGTCCTAAAAAAGTTCCCAAAACCTAATCTTCTAAGAAAAATCAAAGGAAAGGAAAGAAAATAAAAAGTAAAAAAAGGCTTAAACCTTAAAACGTTTTCACAAAACAACAACTTAACGGTAAAATCTGGAGGAAAAAAAAATATATATATATATAACAGGTTAGAGGATAGAGTATGATTTGTACATGGATTCAACTGGACAAAAACAAACCCTTTGAATGACCGCAACGGTTAAACTGAACCTCTGGGCTAATTCTGAGCAGAGCTAGTCACAGATTGGACCCTGAACGATCTCTAGACTGATCTAAGACTTTAAAAAAAACAGAGAATTTTGAATAATTCTGGAATGAGTGTACAAACGTGCATGCAGGGAAGTAAAATGATCTAGTTTATTTCTTCCTAATCGGTTTGAACATGCAAAAATAGGCCAATTTACTTAAATCAATAAAGAAATGTAAAAAGTTGCAAAAGCTTTACTTATTTACTTTTTTTGCGTATTTATCTTATCAAAAGGAAATAGGAGGTTTCTAGTGAAATCAGAGTCATCAGTCCTTGTTGTCATGTGCACAATATTTGAGATCTTGGTATTCTTTTTTCATGTAGCAGGAAGAAAAAAAAGGAAAAAATAAATATCAATGTGATCGTTAGCAGCTTCATTTTAATTTACTGGATGATCAATCAATGGATTCTTTTTGTCACTTGAAAAAAAAAACAAGGTAAAAGGAAGCCAGGAAACGAAGCCTGTAGCGTTTCGATGTTTCGAGAGTTTTCTGTACAACCAAAAATAGCCGTGCTCTTAGAGAAGCCAAACGATTGCTTCAGGATTCGATTAAATCGATCATAGATATTGGTAGATTTTTAACACCTTAAGCCACTTCATTTAAAAGAAGTTTGAAAAGAGTTAAGCCAGGGCTAAGGTTATATTAACTAATATGATACTGGTTGATATCGGTAGGAATTGATTTATAACCAAACGACGATTACTCTAACAATTTTAATACCACTTCAGTATTTTGCGTAATTAAATGGAGACAGAGCATAATTATATGTACTTAAGCACATACATAAACTATAAAGAGGAAAGTAAGGCTTTTTTGCAAGCAAAACACACATTTAAATCTCTGCAAAAATAAAAAATAAAAATAATATAATATAGAAAACTAACAATATTTCAAGATAATATGAATTGTTATCATTAAGAAGTAGCGAAAATGCTTATTTAATGAAAAAAACGACGGACTATTTTGAACAAGTTTTGCAGTCGCGAACGTATCGAATGACATGAAGATGTATTTCATTGAAAGAGGGGAAAAAGAAACGATGAAAGTAGAATGAAATGATCCACGCTTATTAAATCATTCGTTTGAATCCTACTTACCAATCGTAGATGCCAAATAGAGAATTAAAACGACCATAAGTAACGGCCTTAAGGAGCCGCCAATTTCGGACATCTTCGTTGCTAAGAACCAGCTCTCTATGAAGTAAGTTATTCAAATAAACGAGTAAAGTTAGCGAAGATCACATGACGTTAATAATATGAATAAAAATAAAAATATAATGAAATGATAAATTAAACATTTACTTATTTTATGGCTCCAATTATTAGTTCATTTTCAGTTAAAGTTTTAAGCTTTCTTTACAGAAGATAGAAATAATTAGCCAATTGGTCGCTATTGATTATATTTGAAGTCATATACAATAATTTTGTGATATAGACCAAAGAATCCTGACTGTAAGCAATCCATATTATGAAAATATTATCAGTATATAAAACTATTAATTATACAGCTTCTCATTAATCCCATATAGGTAATTTTCCAATTATTTTCTTAATTGGACAGGTCTTGTTGATATGGGATGAATTAGGCATCATTAATAGGTAATGGGATCTCATGCTCCCCAATCAAGAAATAATTAGACTCGAAAAATTCCTCTGACTGCAAAATAAGACTCGGCCTAGGGCCTCAATTTTGTCAGTCCTCGGAATTTTCCTCGTCCAATTATTTCTTAATTGGACAGCATGGGTCCTATTACATATACTAATGGTCTATCCAAATCCTACGCTCTGATTGGCTGAGATACCAGTGGTCTATATAGTAATGGACCACTAATCGAATAATAAATTAATTCAGCCAAATTTCAACGTTGTTTGTATAGGTGGGCGTACTGTTTATATTTCAAAAATTCAATTTTTGAGCCATAAACGATTAGATTTAAGAAATATAAAGAAGTCATAACTGTTGATAATATTTATCAATTTGAGAGCAGTTGCTTCATTAGTTCAGGAGATATAATAGATTAAAGTTGCTAAATTTTGCAGCAAATGTATGTACTTGGTTGGCAACAATTTATGTGATACTTTCTTAAAAAAGCCTAATTATTTGGTATTCAATATTATTTCGGCAACAATTTATATTTAGTATAAATACACAGGTGATTATTGAAAATCTCGCGCGCTGATTGGTCGGGAAACTCAGATTATCACACGATAATCACCTCCAGCGATAATCCAAAATGGCGGCCAGCCGCTTTGTTGCTGTTATTGGGAAAAAATATGTCTTTTATCTTCTCTTTTTCCCTTGTTTTAAAAGAATCACCTGTGTATTTTTACTAAAACAAATATTCGCCTCAGGCTCAGTGAATATCGGGAATGAATAACCTCACCTTCGTTTCGGTTATTATTTCCCGATATTCACTTCGTCTTCGTGAATAATTGTTAAATAGATACATCAATTAATCCCTTACAGCTCTTTTAGTCGGATACACGATCAATCCTTTCCTTTTCCTTAGCAGTAGATCTTTACGAGAAATCCATAATTAGTACAGAAGCATTCATTTTATAGACCAATTATGATAGACCTGACTTGTGTTCAAAGGTGTGACATTGTTATAATGCCCTACGAGTACAGGTGCAGATCCAAATAATAAGTGGTGCAGGTTTATAGAAATTTCACTTGTAATGTTAATGGACCAACCTTTAACAATAAGTTGTTTCACTCTGTTTTATCAGTTTCTCCAATAGATTTTTCGCTGGCAATTTAAATAACAATAAGCGTTAACTATAATATATTTCGTCATCAAACGATCACCTATAAATTCTGATTTATAGGTGATCGTTTGATGACGAAGTATATTATTTATATATAATATATTTATATAATATATTATTTAAATATATTATTTGTATGATATTTTTGGATTGCATGCAAACAACCCGCTCTTGACTCGGGAGCTCTAGCGCGAGATCAGAATCTCGTTAAAGTGCTACTCTGACGAAAATCTCTCAAACTTGGATTCATACATATCCAGTTCTTTGTAGTTTATTATCAAAATATTAGTAGCAAAGGGAGAAAGAAATACCCAAACACCCCAAAATATAAATTATAGTCACAAGTAATGTGAAATAAGCACATTAGCCACCCTTTGGGCTTCATAGGAAATGAAATAAATTAAGGATTTATATACAAAGAAATATATGTAGCAATGTTTGATGTTGAGTGTATGACGTCACAGACTCCAAAAAATAATCGTAAAAATATCATACTTTCGTACTGAATATCGAGAAAACACTTCATACAGTGATTATTGGACATTTAAAGAGTATTCTTAGGAAGTTTCAGCTGAATCCAAGTTTGAGAGATTTTCGTCAGAGTAGCACTTTAAAATGTTAATTAATATTGGAGGTTTTAATTGTTTGTATAATTGAACCAGGGCCCGGTTGTATAAATGGTGGATATCGCTATCCTACCGATAAATCCTTATCCAGTGGACAAATTGGTGCTGGTATCCATTACGTTTATTAACTGAATAAGATTTATCCATGGGATAGCGCTATGCATCATTCATACTGACAACCGGGCCCAGGTGATCTAGAGATTATAGGCGCCCATTGCATTATTTGTCGATGCGAAAATCTCCCAGTATTTTCTATCGTGTCTGGTAAAAAAGAAATCTTTTCCACCAACTACGAAAGATTATGCATTTCTAAAATATATCTGCTGTCTAGTTTTATTTTCTTTAATGTTGAGTACAAGGATGTTTTTTCATAAAACCGGAAAATCTAGAACTAGGAAAAACTGAGCTACGAAACAAATGTTTGCTGATTGGCTAATTCGATCAGGCTGATAACGCTGCTCGATACTTACCAAGCATTAGCGAAACAGCGCAGAGTTTGCCTTTCCGAATAGACCTCTTTACCTTAGGCGTAATATTTTCCCTTTTCAGTCCATGTGTCATTCGCTAGAGTATCATTCATTTATTTAACCGTTGCGCATAAGAAGACATATGAATGATCTTTTTCCAACAGAATGACACGTGATCTGAAAGAGAAAAATTGCCAGGAAACATCGGGAAACATGTTTACTCAATATCGGTAAGCGCATGCGCACTTTCAAGATAGAGCTAGCGTTGCTAAGTAACGAATTTTTACTGAGAATATTGACTTTCGTGGCTAAACGAGGAAACATTGGGAAACATTGCTTTCATGCTTCTTGGAAGCATATGAAATATTTCTGCCGCACAGCAGAAACATTTTTGTGTCTTGGAAGCAAAATTTGTTGTACGTAGCAATATTATTCATGTGGCTAAACTTGGAATCATCGGGGAACATGCGCGCGGTAAACATGTTTCCTCGTTTAGCCAGGGCCTTAGGCGAAAGCCTAAAAGCAATTGAATATTTCTTGAGAAGAAAGTGTCCTAAATAATAAAAAGGAACGGATTTGAACAGTGTACTACAATTTCTTGGTCAGACTAAATAAAGATGGCGAATACGTTTTAAAGATAAAAACGTTTTAACGAGTCATAGTCGAGTACTGAATCATGGAACCATTGAAATCGCAGCCTAAGATCAATGAAATAGGGCAAGTTACACATGAGTTTCATTTGCACTTACCATCGATCAGATTCTTGTCCGATCCGTATTACTTTAGCTCCTGATCTTAAGTGAAATAGTTCGACCTACGATTGGTGCTTGAATTTACTCAAATGAATCTAAAGAAAACACAGTTGGAATTTCTACTTCAGAAAAATAGTTTCAAAGGAATTGCGCGCTAATTCCATGCAACAAAAAGATAAAGTTTTTTTCATAAAGTTCAATGAACACTCAGCAAATAAAAAGGTTATTAAGGATCAACCAATAATGTTCAACTTGGCCGGATATATGGCTAAATTAGCTAGATATTATGCTATCCTCTTGATTTAACCTTATAACTGTTGATTTTAAAATCGACACATGCCAGACTGTTATCAATCAAGATTCGGCTGATGAAAAAGCATTTTGATGAGTTTGAAGGATTAAATAGTACTTGAACCAAAAGGACAATAACTATGTTATTTACTGAAGTTTTAGAAATTAGTCGTGAGGTTCGTGATTGTGATGAAAAATAAAATATGCCCGAATTAAGTTTGAAAGGTTTAAGTCAAAAGAGAGGAAAACTAACCAAACTCAGTTAAAACAAACAACTGTCAGTAAGATAAATCAACAAGCAGAAAATAATAAGAAATCAAAAAGACACCGAAAAGTGAATTTAAAAAACGAGGCGCAGCCGAGTCGTTATAACTGTTGATAGAGTAAGTATAATGCCTTACTCATTTCTATACTCTGTACATGCTTGATCAATTCTAATCGTCATATTTCTATTCAAGCTCCAATTCATTGTACAAATTCTAAATCAAGTTTTCGAATATTGGGGTTTTTGGAGCGTAGAATTCAACGTAAAGATTACATCGTACGTGCGCACGTTGTTTATTTTCTACTTATTTTTCTGATCCTCGTATTTGCACTTAACCTGCGAGCAGAGTCTGCCTTTTAACTCCTCTACGGGCAAGAGGAGTTCAATGGAGACTCTGCTCGCAGGGTAGTTTGCACTCGAATCTTTATCAAGAACACTGCTATTCATATGAAAAACACATGCCAGACTGTAATCAATCAAGATTCGGCTGATGAAAAAGCATTTTGATGAGTTTGAAGGATTAAATAGTACATGAACTAAAAGGACAATAACTATGTTATTTACTGAAGTTTTAGAAATTAGTCGTGAGGTTCGTGATCGTGATGAAAAATAAAATATGCCCGAATTAAGTTTGAAAGGTTTAAGTCAAAAGGGGGAAAAACTAACCAAACTCAGTTAAAACAAACAACTGTCAGTAAGATAAATCAACAAGCAGAAAATAATAAGAAATCAAAAAGTATGTATTAAATTTATCGAAAATTGGACAAAAACAAACAAATCTCATAGACCTGAAGTATGATGACGTTTTATACGCAATATTTCAAACGTGCTAGAGAGTTCTTCCTCCGATTCCCAAACACCGAAAAGTGAATTAAAAAAACGAGGCGCAGCCGAGTTTTTTTAACTGACTTTGAGGTGTTTGGAAATCGGAGGACGAACTCTCTCAAGTGTTTGGAATTACTTCTCAAACTAATGAATATTTCTTGGAGAAAATCAATGAAAAAGCTTACGAAATTTAATGCAAATTAAGAACACATTTCCAAACCACCGTCACAGTAGTCGGATTTGCTATGAGAACTACTCTTCTAGAATCAGTAGTACGGTAGCATTTTTGTTATGGTAATTTTCACTACTGCAGTGGTATTCTCAAAGGAGTTCTAATATTTCATTGAGAGAATATTTGACATTTTATACCTACAGTTCCAGAATCAGTAGTACGGTAGCATTTTTGTTATGGTAATTTTTACCATCGTAGTGTTATTGTCAAAGGAGTTCTAATATTTCATTGAGAGAATGTTTGACATTTTATACCTACAGTTCCAGAATCAGTAGTACAGTAGCATTTTATTATGCTAATTTTTACCATCGTAGTGTTATTGTCAAAGGAGTTTTAATATTTCAAACGAGTATGGTGATATTTTATACCTACACTTCCAGATTACTTTCTGGTAGCTTCCCAGTTATGATAATTTTCTCAGATGAGTTTTAACATTTGAATATGAAAAGAGATGTTGAAAAAGGTTGTGATCAGTAGTTTAGGTATGAAACGTTATTTGGTCTTTTCCTTTGCTATTTCTTATTAGGCTTAGGGAAACGTCCAACTTTCCATGCAGCGAACTCATTAAAAACATTTAAGTTTGGTGCATGGAACGTTCGACGTTTGCCCTAGGTCTTAGTGGACGCTATGATGAAGAATAAATAAACAAATGAATGGATGAATATCAATTATTCAGAATAAGATTTAAGACGTTCGTTCGCTTTCGAAATGAAATGATTCAGAGTAAGGGAACTCGGAAAGAATTCCAGTCCCTGATATGAATAGACTACTTCGGCAAAAAAAGGAATAAAAAAAAAATTAGAATTGAAAATAAAAAAATATAAAATATAAAATAATAATAATAATTATTATTATTATTATTATTATTACTGATGAACTATTAAAATAATACCTATATATTAATCATATTTCAATTCATGTTAGATTCAAGTAGATGATTGTAAACTACCTGTAAGCAGTGAGGTTTATGATTGTATATTGCAAAAAGAAAAGCTATAATAAAGTTTCCATTATTATTATAAAACCGTAAATAACATTGTGTCACCATTATCGAAACAAAGCTTTGTATATTTGTCGTCTGGATTACCCATAATGCCCTGCGATTCAAGATGGCCCCTGATTCGTCGAAGTAGTCGATCGAATAAGCGCACGTTTTATAGAATATTGAATGTGACCTAGTGTGTGTGAGTGGAAAATGTACCCAGTTATTGCGAAAGTGTTAGAGCGACTAGATTATTATTTGAAGCTTTCGTTTTTTCTGATTACTCGGTTTTTAACCTGAATTTTTTTTTTCTTCCTTCTGATTATTCGATCAGTTTTAACCTGAATTATTAGTGTTGTTTTTTTTGTATTTTTTTTTTTTTTTTTTTTTTGTGACTATAACTATAAAATAAAACATTTTTTTCTAATCATATTTTAGATTTCTATTACCATCGACAGTAGTTATGAAAATAAGCAATATCTTATAGTGTTTCCTAAAGTCTGCCATAGGGCGTTCCAGAAGGATTTTTTCTGGGATGTCATACTGAGAGCGGCAAGTATTAACTCGTTACGCAACTTGGGACACAAACACGAATAAACATCTAGAATTAAAACCAGAATACAACTATTTCAAAAAAAGCTTGGTTAAGGTTTTTGTTGCTTGCTGCGTGTTGTTATATTCGTATGTAAATAATATTCAATTATTGGCACGAAAGAAAAATGAAAAATAGAAGAAAAAGCAATTGAAGATCGCCCATAGTGTAGCTTGAGTTAATAGCAACATGCCGCAACAAAGCCTTCAACAGCGTCTTTTGAAATAGCCTTATATACCTACAAAGGAAGACGTTCCGTGCATCTCAGCAGTGACTTGTGCTAATAGATCCGAGCATGGAAACCACTCACAGCTTACACCCCAACTATAAAACCCAATAAAACACTTGGTTAATTACCCTTTATAACACATGAATAGATCAATTCTAATAACTAACTTGGTTTCGTCGCTATTGACTTTTTTAAGTGTTTATTGCTCAAGGGCTTCGGCTTCCTTGTCGTAGGTTTGCTGTAACACTCATATCTTGTTAAATATCGTGGTAGTTGACGGCATCTGGTGCTAAAGCCTCTGTTGCTATGACATCGGGTACCCATGCAACCCATGCGTGTGAGCAAAAGGTGTCCCCAATAAGTGCCGAAAGCGTTAGAACGACAAGACACTTAAATAAAAGTGATTTATATATTTATTTTTTTAATCATGATAAAGAGATGCCAAAGGGAAGTACGATCCTTTTTCGGTATAATTTTGAAAGAGAAAACTAAATTAGAACCCGTCAATCTTTTTTGAGTAGCATTTAACAAAGAAACTAAAGCTAAGCTCCTTCGGGGCAAAATCCATGTTTGAAAATTTCTGATTGTACTTCTTTTGTCAACCAGAATCGAGTAATTTTGTTGAGTGTATTGAATCCATTGAATCCAGTTCACTTTATCCAACAAGATATTCACACTCAACAAAAATGGATAAGGTGTTGAACAGTAAAGTTTTCCATTTTTTTAGACGTTACCTGAAAATTAAAGGGGGACCAGCACAAAAATCATCCAAATTTTAATTCAGCTGAAACCTTACTGGAATAACCCTTAATAAAGTCCAACAATCACTGGTTAAAGTGTTTTCCTGATATTCGGATGGCAAGTATTATATTTTGCGAATTTTTACAGGAGTATGTGACGTCCTACACTCAACACTAAACATCGCTCCAAACATTTCTTTGTATTTCGTAATCAAAATATCTTCTAGCTTTATACTCAGTATTAAAGGAAAGATACCGTAAAATGATTCTAATTACAAGTTATGTACATTAAGTCCCTATGCGGACCTTTGGGCTTAATAGAATTAAAGTAAAACACGAAGTTATTTACAAAGAAATGTATGGAGCGATGTTTAGCTTTGAGTGTATGACGTCACCGAAACCTTTAGAAATACGCAAAAATATAATACTTCCCATCGGAATATAAAGAAAAAACTTTAATCATTGATTATTATATTTAACGCTTAAGAGATTATTTCATTGAAGTTTCAGCCGAATTACATTTTGGAAGATTTTCGTGCTAGTCCCCCTTTAAGAACTGAGTCGATCAGCAAGGCAATGAATCAAAATAGATTACAGAAACAATGATAAAGCCATTAGTACAAATTCTGATGACAAAGAACAAATGTATCTTACTTCATTACCACATTCATTACTAAGCCAGTTCTAAGAATACGTTAGAATTTTACCTACACCTACTGTTTAAAAATGTTTATATTTATATATATAGAGAGAGAGAAATAAGAGAAAAATATCATATGCCCTTGGCAGGATTTGAACCCACGTCTTCGGTATTCTAGTCCGATGTGTTAACCACTACACTACAAGGACCAACCACGCTGGTAACGCAGCCAGAATATGAAATGTAGGGTATTCGTGAGGATCCCAGAGCGATATTTTTTCTCTATAGGTAAGTTGAACACCGTAAATGTACGCAGATAATAGACATAGTAAAGTAGAAATTATGCGTTCGGTGTGTATATAATGAAGTAGAGAAATAAGAGAAAAATATCATATGCCCTTGGCAGGATTTGAACCCACGTCTTCGGTATTCTAGTCCGATGTGTTAACCACTACAATAGACTAGAATACCGAAGACGTGGGTTCAAATCCTGCCAAGGGCATATGATATTTTTCTCTTATTTCTCTACTTCATTATATACACACCGAACGCATAATTTCTACTTTACTATGTCTATTATCTGCGTACATTTACGGTGTTCAACTTACCTATAGAGAAAAAATATCGCTCTGGGATCCTCACGAATCTGACGAATACCCTACATTTCATATTCTGGCTGCGTTACCAGCGTGGTTGGTCCTTGTAGTGTAGTGGTTAACACATCGGACTAGAATACCGAAGACGTGGGTTCAAATCCTGCCAAGGGCATATGATATTTTTCTCTTATTTCTCTACTTCATTATATACACACCGAACGCATAATTTCTACTTTACTATGTCTATTATCTGCGTACATTTACGGTGTTCAACTTACCTATAGAGAAAAAATATCGCTCTGGGATCCTCACGAATACCCTACATTTCATATTCTGGCTGCGTTACCAGCGTGGTTGGTCCTTGTAGTGTATTGGTTAACACATCGGACTAGAATACCGAAGACGTGGGTTCAAATCCTGCCAAGGGCATATGATATTTTTCTCTTATTTCTCTACTTCATTATATACACACCGAACGCATAATTTCTACTTTACTATGTCTATTATCTGCGTACATTTACGGTGTTCAACTTACCTATAGAGAAAAAATATCGCTCTGGGATCCTCACGAATACCCTACATTTCATATTCTGGCTGCGTTACCAGCGTGGTTGGTCCTTGTAGTGTATTGGTTAACACATCGGACTAGAATACCGAAGACGTGGGTTCAAATCCTGCCAAGGGCATATGATATTTTTCTCTTATTTCTCTACTTCATTATATACACACCGAACGCATAATTTCTACTTTACTATGTCTATTATCTGCGTACATTTACGGTGTTCAACTTACCTATAGAGAAAAAATATCGCTCTGGGATCCTCACGAATCTGACGAATACCCTACATTTCATATTCTGGCTGCGTTACCAGCGTGGTTGGTCCTTGTAGTGTAGTGGTTAACACATCGGACTAGAATACCGAAGACGTGGGTTCAAATCCTGCCAAGGGCATATGATATTTTTCTCTTATTTCTCTACTTCATTATATACACACCGAACGCATAATTTCTACTTTATATATATATATACTAAAGCACAGAAAAACTTTTGATATTGATTATTAGAGAGTTTAAGTTTCGCATTTACGGCAAACGTGAAACGCCAGTTGACCATTAACAAATTCTTTAATTACAGTTAGTGAAAAGGAATCGTAAAAATCTCCAAGTAGTAGATAAACAAAAGGATACTTGTCTTTGTCGTGAAGGTTTACAAAAAGTAAAGTGAAATGTAGGGAAACGATGAAAACGTGGTCACGTTTGCCGTTTGCGGGATGGAAAAACAGGAATCTTAATCTGCCTACTATAGCAAACGTAATACGGCAAGTCATCTGCTATCGTCAGTGTAACGTTGAATGGATTAATCAATTTAACTTTACATGCACTGACGATGGCATATGAATTTTTTTTATTATTCTCTTAAGTGTTAACACATATTGCTGCACAAAGCGATCAGGAGTTGATTAAAGGTTTTGTCTAAAAATATTTGATTTGACAAAAAGGTTTAACCCATTTCCTTTGTGTTGTTTTTTTTCAGTCAAATTTTTTGACAAAGAAAAAATTTGAGATAGTTGTCTTGTCGAAGAAACGATCGATGCCCCACAATCGAGTTTTGAGGAAATGCGAGTCTGCACAGCAATTAAAGGAACGCAAGACGAGATATGGTGGATGGAGAAACGCATACATGTAAAGTTATAATGATATAATGTCATTTTGAAACTTGATTGAAGCTTTTCTTACTGCTATTAAATTAGAGGGGGGAAAAGATAAGCAAGCCAAGTAAATTAGTTGCTCAAAAGTCAGTATATTTGTCACAGGGAGCCCAATTTAGATTAAAGTGAATGGTGAAAAAATAAAGTCGAAAAAAAAAAAAACTTTTTTTAATTCGAGATCAAGATAATGTCCTCTGTAATGCAAAAGAGTGAAAAAAGCAATAAAAATGCGCTAGAACTTTTTTTTTGCGAGCGCCTTTGTTTTTCTATATAATTTCCCTATGGTATCTGATGTTGATCTTATGTATATATACTCTGACAAGGGAGGAAACTTCAGTCGCCATATTTGAACAAACAACTCACTTTAAACCACGATTTCATCGTCTTTTAAACCTCGAACTCCACAAAAAACTTGATCAAAATGATCCCTAAGATGGGGGATTCATTTATTTAAAACTCTTTTGGCTCTTCCTACAAGATTTCTATGAGTGAAATTTTCGTGCAGAAAATTTTTTGCTTGCAGAAATCGGGCGAGAACGAATTTCGACCTTACTACTCTCCCGCACTGGATTTTTGTAACGTGTACACGACCCATCATCAGCCACCCCACAGGGCTAGTTTTGGTCTTGAAAATTCCTTCCACAAAATTCTCTATTGTCGACATTTTTTTGCTTTTTTGATTGGTTTTACTTTGAAAATTGAAAGATAACTACAGATAATTCAACGCGATATCAGTTTTAGTGAAAATTGTAATGAATGTCTTTGATTTAAGTTGAAATTTTGGAGATTTCCGGACTTTTTCAGGAGAAAACTGCGCCATCTTGAAAGCTAGTAAGAAAAAATCGACGCTTCTTTCACTTAACGATCTTTTGGTTATCCATATTAAGAGTTTTACGTTTTTGTATGGAGTATTTTTACCGCAATGAAAGTAATAAAATAGATATGCTTACTTTATTAGCAACAAAAAAGAAAATAAGCTGGACATAAGATACGTCGTTCCTGAGCTTGATTACTCAACTACTGAATCATTCATATTTTGGCAGGGCCTATAAACAACGAAACCAAACTGGCGTTAGCTAAACTGATAATTCATTCATTAAAATATTTTCATTTACATTAAGGACTTCTAAAACGAAAAGCATAAAAATTTAGCATCGGGTGGTCTACAACATGAAGAGTCAGACATTGTTGGTTGATCATGAATCCTAGTCGCGTGGGGTTAGAGTAACAAAGATTCCATCCTGCGGCCTTGTGATCAATTCAGCGCAAACTCTGATTTGATCACGTGATTGCTCGGACTTCACGTTAAAGTGACGGAGAATGTTGGCCAACACGACCTTTTCTTCAAGTAGAGCAAAACGTTGCCCTGAATGAAAAATTAAAAAACATCGTAAGTTTTCATTGCGAATCCGTTTTCTTTCATGAAAGCAATCTCGTACCCAGAGCCTGCGTTTCTTCTGGCCTGTGGCGAAGAACTGTCCAAGAAATCTTGGTCTCAAAAAATGGATAATGCCAGAGCCCTCGTTCTTCAAGGCAGGCCAGAAGAAACGCAGGCTCTGGATACGAGATTGTCATGACAGCGATTAATTTATTTCCGCTCATTTATTGCGCATGTCAAGAGGGCTTTACATCAAAACGAGAAAACCATGACGACAGCGTCCTGTTAATATCTTGAATATATATTTTTAAAAAACACACTTACCGATGCAGTTTCTAGGTCCCGCCGAAAAGGGTACATAAGCGTAAGGATGACGACCTTCGCTATTTTCAGGTAAAAATCTGTCTGGGTCGAATCGCTCAGGATCTGGCCAGACATTAGGGTTATGATGTAAAGCCATAGGAGCCACTACGACTGTTTCTCCTTTTGGAATTGCGACTCCGTCTAAAATGATAAGATTAAAGGATATCAATAAAGGCGTTTTAATGAAGTTTACTTGCTTAGGAAAGGTATACACTCGATAGGCTCTTTAACGACCATTTTACCACTCCTGCATCTGCCACTGGAATATGGTGTATTGAGATCTTACCAATGGCAAAGTCGTCGGTTATTTTCCTTCCAAAGAACGAAACAGATGGATACAAACGAAGACTTTCCTTTGACAACATAAGAAAAGGAAAAAAAAAGGTATATGGTCGAACCAATATAAAGTGAGTGTTTAATAAGTGAGAAGTGTAGAAGTGTAGCCTCGTGGTGTTAGACCTGATAAAACACGACGCGATCTTCGAGTTTATTGAACGACTTCAAAATATAATGAATAATTAATGAGCATTTGGGGTGTTTGCCTGTCATTGTAGGCTGGTAATGAGATTCATTCAGC
The DNA here is from genome assembly GCA_011057435.1 of Actinia equina. NCBI lineage: Eukaryota > Metazoa > Cnidaria > Anthozoa > Actiniaria > Actiniidae > Actinia > Actinia equina. The sequence goes on along the minus strand of WHPX01001309.1, from coordinate 137,861 downwards.
TGATATATTTATACCAAGCAATATAATAATCTCTGGTTGATAGCACATGACGGGCAGTGATGGTAATGAGTTTTACAAGATTCGTTAGGCCGATATACACATGGATACCAAAATAATACCTTAATAACGCACTCCAGATACTTCAGACCCCTCAAAGAGTCGACAGTAAGCTGTTCAGGTCGAGATTCTGACAAGAAATGATTAATAATCAATATATATTTCAACATAGTTTTATCTATATTTTAATTTCACTAGTAAAATATATATTTACTTCCACACACAGACTTCACCTAATTTATCTCGGTTATAACATGCCGACACCTTCTGTCTCTCGGGTGTGGATTGCACCCAAAAAGGACCAGAATGCATTATGTTTATCGAACAAAAGAAAAGTAACCTATTAAGCGTAAAAGTAACTTATTAAGAATTTCAAAAGCGCAATTTGGACAACGAAAAAAAAAAAAAAATATATATATATATAAATATACCAAAGAATTCGTCAACTTCTTGCTGTGCTTTGTTCTGTACATCAGAATGTAGACCTAACAGGAGGATGACCCATGTCATGGCTGCAGCTGTGGTGTCGTGACCCTGAAATCCAAACAAAGTATCTCATAATCATAACTAAAATGGGAAGGAACGATTTTTCCTAGGAGGGATGGAAGGCGCGTGCGCAAGTTGATGACGCACGGGAGTAGGGTAAGGCGAAATTTCAACTGCATCCGCTTTCTAAAAATAGCCCAACCGGGAATTCATATGGCGCGCGTGTTATTAAGAAGTTCCCCTCTCTTATTTATGCTCTCTTGACCTTTTATAATTTGACGAAAGATGCTTCCTTGTTGACTTTATTAATAGAAGGGTCAGTTTGGTATTGAATGTATACCGCTGTTTTTGAAGACCACAGAGTCATTTGCACAGGCTTAACCTTGTTTATAAGACAGTTATTCACAGATACCATTATTCAAAACATTGGTATTGTTCGAGCATCGCATTCTTTACATTACGACTGACAATTGTGAATGATTTACTCTTAAGCGAGGCTTAGCCTGTGAAGATGAGTCTTGTAGTCATGAAAGACGCTGAGCGTTATTCACTGAATGCGAAAAGGGACTATTTTTTACTGTGTGAATGGGAGATGGCTACAGTTGTCTTTGGACATCAGCGTACCATAAACAAGTTATTTCCATTCCCTAGACACTTTAGTATTATTGTCGGGAAACCATAGTAGTATAGTACTGCAAATCTTTCATATTTCTGTGTGCCACAGGAAGCCCATTAAACATAATGCTACGAGTGTAAATGGTTTCTTATATTATGTATTATAACTTATTTTTAATGGAACTAAGCGCGATCTTGCTTCCTTGAAACTGAAAATCGATGACTTTACAAAGTTTAGGATAACTAAAAAATAGAAACATACCTCAAACATGAACGTGTCTACTTCTTCACGAATGCCTTCTCTATCAATCTTTCCATCATCAAAGGCATCAAGTAACAGATCAAGGAAAGCCAATGGACGTTTTTTACGCTTCCCAGTGAACTCGTCCACTTCCCTTTCCTCTTGTCCTGCTGATGATTTCCTTTCTAACAGCCGCTCGTCAATTACCTGAAAATTTATTAAATACAATCAAATATCTATATCTACCTCATGCTCCGCAATAGAGGTTCCTTTTAAGAGCACAGCACACACTACAGAACACCTATACTATGTGTCATATATACCATACACGCCAACTCCAATATTTTTTTTCTCACTCACAAACTCATCAAAATTCTTAGAAAACGTGCTGAAATGCACGTTTGCGCAAACGTTTTTCTCTAGTGTCCCGAGTACCTTATTGGTAAAGCCATGTAGCATGTTGAGACAATGTTTGTGTATGCGTCCAGAGGATGACAGATGATAAACGAAATTAGGCCATAACCAAGGACTCTTTGCGCGTTGAAGAAGTACCTCGCTCATCCTTAAAAAGAAAAAGGCAAACGTTTTTTTTAAAGGTATAGATTTAAAGTTGAAATTGAAAACGCTTATTAACATGTATTCATTCAGTCTTTCAAATCAGTCCCAATTTTAGGGCTCTCTCATAGTAGAGTCGTATTCGCCTTCTATTTCGCTCGAACGCTCAACTTTGTGCTATACGCGCTCACAACCGGAAAACTATATATTAACAAAAGAAAAAAAGAAATAACCAGATATTAAGGGGAAAAGCAGGCAGGCAGGCAGGCAGGCAGGCAGGCAGGCAGGCAGGCAGGCAGGCAGGCAGGCAGGCAGGCAGGCAGGCAGGCAAAAGAAAAACTAGATCGTACCTTAAAACAGCATTTACATAAGGAGAGTTTCCCTCGATCTGAGCATTGACTGACTTACCCATCGATGACTCTGTAAGAACAATGGCACTAAAGGTTACATACACAATAGACTCTTTGCAGCACTTGTGAATTTTGCAATTCGGCAATTTGGAGGACATACATAACGATAGGTTTCCAATTATCATGAGATTGGAATTCTTTTGTTTTGTCCTCAAAATTGAGCTGCTTTGACGACACGTGCAAGTGGTATCTATGATGTTACTCTGAACCGGAAAATTATAAGCATGCCCTTTTTTCGTGTTTTGACTTTGTTGTAACTTTACTAGTCAGAGTAAAAGATAATAATTTAAGTTAATACTTGCTTGTGTAAGTCTTTTTAAAGAAAATAAGTAAGTCAAATTTGACTTTGTTGTAACTTTACCCCTTACTATAGGAAATTAACGCTCGGACATATTAAAGTGCTACTACGACGAAAATCGCTCAAACTTGGATTCAGCTGAAACTTCCTAAAAAATACTCTTTAAAGGTCCAATAATCACTGTATGAAGTGTTTTCTCGATATTCAGTACGAAAGTATGATATTTTAACGATTATTTTTTGGAGTCTGTGACGTCATGCACTCAACATCAAACATTGCTACATATATTTCTTTGTATATAAATCCTTAATTTATTTTATTCCTGTGAAGCCCAAAGGGTAGCTAATGTGCTTATTTAACATTACTTGTTACTATAATTTATATTTTGGGGTGTTTGGGTATTTCTTTCTCCCTTTACTACTGATACTTTTGATCATAAACTACAAAGAAATGTATGGAGCGATGTTCGATATTGAGTGTATGACGTCACAGACTCCAAAAAATAATCGTAAAAATATCATACTTTCGTCCTGAATATCGAGAAAACACTTCATACAGTGATTATTGGACCTTTAAAAAGTATTCTTAGGAAGTTTCAGCTGAATCCAAGTTTGAGCGATTTTCGTCGTAGTAGCACTTTAACATAATTTAAATTCACCCGACTTAAATTAACGCGATTCAGAGGGGGAAATGCTCCCAAATGAAGGAAATTAACGCGAAAAGGGGCTAACCTAAAGTCAGTAAATATTCCCGCGTTAAATAGGTGAAGCGTTAATTTCCTATAATGAGGAAGTCAGAGTAAGATAATTGCTTACTATCAATCACGTGACTTTTTGGAGTTGACTAGGGGGCAAACAAGCGGTTGACTGAGGGGCAACTAGCGGATATTAGATCAAAACATATCAAAATAAGTCCTCAAACTATTGTATTTATCTATTTCTACGACATGAAACCAGAAAACAAGAGATCAAAACAACCTTCAAGATTCTACAAGCCATTAAAAACGCAGCTATGACCGGAAGTGACGTCTATTGATAGCGACCTATAATTTAAGTTAATACTTGCTTGTGTAAGTTTTTTAAAAGAAAATAACTAAGTCAAATTTTGATATCATTTGGTGTTCTTTCTTCAAATTCGATTTGAAGTTACTCTTTTGCACCTCGATCTTATTTTTGCACCAAAATTTCATAAATCCATGCGGGATTCCTGTGAATATGGCGAGAAACTCTAAACTCGAAATGAGGTTTGGGGGGAAAATGGTACATCCTCGCCCCCAGAACCCTTGTGATCAAAACGTAGCTATACTAGAACCAGGACGTCTGGGAGTTATATAGGTCGTACAAAGACGAAAAACCCCGATCAAAAAGTTTTTTATCACAGCATTCCTGGTACTCCGGTTTCTAGTTCTCTTTGGTCAGCCTTATTCTCGGTTGTGCTATAATATTCAGCTGTTCAACTAACTGAAAACTCGTGGCATTTTAATCAACTCGTACGGTTCCGTAGTACGTACATTCCTTATTATACAATGTACCTTAATATAGAAAAAGAAAAAAAAAATATTTTGCACAATAGAGGCTAAGACTAAGCAAAGGCAAACTCGAAATGGGAGTATAGAGGCTTTGCACCATCACGTGATGTCACCCACGACGGGAACAATTGAATCTGGTCTAATCTGATTTACATGAGAAACAATTCAGTTTCGAAGGGGAGAACGACTCTATTCGGTTTTCCATGGCTGCCATCACGTGATGGTGCAAAAGCCTCTATTCCACAAGTTTGGGATCGCTGTGCTAAGCGTATTGCTTATACTCCTATATAAAGGCAGAGCAGGCAGCATACCACAAATAATGTCCAATGCGCATCTTGTTATTTTAGGGAAGATGTCCAGTTTTCCTTTCTCGCATTCATCCTGAACAAAAGAAGAAGAAACCTCCATAAATATATACATACGGCCTGCTACCTGTTAAGCGCAGAAAAGACGTCAGTAAAATGATTTAATTCGTATCTTTTTTGTGATTCTCTTGTGGTGAGCTGTTAATATCAATCGACGTCGTTACTGAAACAAAGCTTTATTTGCCCCTTAGACGCAACATAATGTCTTACGAACACGATGGCCGCTTGTTGAAGTAGTCCAACGAACCGGGGAACCCTAAAATGAGGCAATGACACTACCGCTACACCACCCTCGATTTGCTACATAACTTTTCAAGTACATGTATGAGTTTACAAAATACGCAATATCTTTTATTATTATTATTATTATTATTATTATTTAGGACAAGGCACTTGTTCCTCACCTTCAGAACAGAAACAAGAATTTTGGACTGTTCTTCAAACACTTGAATAAATTCATTCAGAATTTTGAAGTGGAATGTTGGTGTTATTTGTCTGCGTCGCCTCTTCCATTTTTCGCCAGTGCTAAATATTTTAGAATGAATAAAGTAATAAATATATCAAATGTGAAGGAGGGGGGAGAGAAAGAAAGAAAGAAGGAAGGAAGGAAGGAAGGAAGGAAGAAAGGAAGGAAGAATGAGAGTGAATGTTGTAATGATGTCTTTAATTTCCATGCTATTACAGACCACGTGTCATTCCCAAGAGTATGATTCATTTCTTTGTTTAAATGGCTGTTGCGCATGAGAAGACACAAAAATATGGATACATACTGAAAAAAGAATCTCAATCTCTATGGCCTGGCATTTCTTCTGTAATGTGCACCGCAATGATTGAGTAATGCTACTAACTCAGACATTAGAAATTTCATGGATGGAAGTCTGAATAATTAGAAAATGTCTGTTCAGTCTGGAGTTGTATTGAGTTGCTAAAAGATGAAAAGTGCTCTGAAACAGTACCTTGTTAGAAGTCCTTGTATGGAATAACACAAACATCATTTTAAAAAGAAACGGGGAAAAAAAGATTAAATCTTAAAAACCTATCAAAAAGGTTTTAAAAAGTTTAGCATATTATTTAAATCTGTCAATTTGAACCAAGGGAATGCAATATTTAAGATATATACTGTATGTAAAATTTTACAGAGTGCAAACAACATCCTTACCAGTTCCTAGCCATGGATGAACAAAAGTATACAGAAATGACTTGGTAATGTTGCGAGGGCTGCTTAATAATAGCTGAAAATTAGAAAGAAAAGTATATAATTAATATAACTTCCTTGAACAGCCTGCCCTGTGGTCTTAAGCCTGGAATACTAGGTGGTCTTTGTTCTTTAAATGTCACTAATTTAATTTACTAAAAGTAAAATTAAGATCATGGCCTTGCTGGCCAGATTAGTTTCTCGCATAACGGCAATATGTGGGGTGCCCCTAAGGCCACAGCAGTGTCTTTGAGTGCCTTGTGCAGATCATTGTTGATCTATTTTTTGGATGTATGCTTGATTTGGTGTGTTTGCTCCCATCCTCCCTTCCCTGGTAAGTATATGGCCATGGTGAGTACTCCCAGAGTACTCCATTAAATGACATGTCAGTGTGACAGGATATGGTATGTGGTGTTGAATCATGGTGTGGTTTCCATGGTCACCTCATTGTCATGTAGAGTACAACCAGCTAACTCGAGGCACCTAATATCAAGCGCTTCTTTAACAATGGGTTTGATTGTAAAAAAAATGTCTGGCAAGCAGCACAGGCTGAAGCAGAAGGGAGAAAGCTCCAATGGCTTGATTAAGTGAGGTTTAATTAATCAGTTGCAATGAAGAATCCCTCCATTTAAAAATGTTTTTGAACAAATGAATGTATTCTCTTGTCACTGAAAACTAATCAGCATGTACCGATCTTTGAATTTACTCACTCCCTTTTGACTCCAGAAATTATCCTCCCCCCCCCCCCCCCCCCCCCCCCCCCCCCACCTGGGCTCTCATGGAGGAATTTTAAAAAAAACACCCCCACCCCTGAAAGTTCCAATTCCCTTCCTTACAAACTCTTTAAAAAAAAGTCTCTGCCCCCTACCCCTTGGAAATTATCCTCCCCCCTCCTCCCATGGAGGAATGTATTGAAAAGAACAAGCCCTCCCCCCAAAAAATGTTCCAATTTCTTTAACTAACAAAGTCATTTTAAAAACTTCTCCCCCCCCCCCCCTCCACCCCTTGGAAATTATCCTCCCCCCTCCTCCCATGGAGGAATGTATTTAAAAGAACAAGCCCTCCCCCAAAAATAATTTTCCAATTTCTTTAACTAACAAAATCAGCATGTACCGATCTTTTAATTTACTCACTCCCTTTTGACTCCAGAAATTATCCACCCCCCTCCCCCTCCCCCCCTGGGCTCCCATGGAGGAATTAAAAAAAAAAACACCCCACCCCCCAAAAGTTCCAATTCCCTTCCTTACAAACTCTTTAAAAAAATTCTCTGCCTCCTACCCCTTGGAAATTATCCTCCCCCCTCCTCCCATGGAGGAATGTATTTAAAAGAACAAGCCCTCCCCCCAAAAACAATTTCCAATTTCTTTAACTAACAAAATCATTTAAAAAATTCTCTCTCCCCGCCCTCCACCCCTTGGAAATTATCCTCTCCTCTCCCATGGAGGAATTAAAAAAAAACAATCCCCTTCCCCCCAGAATTTCCAATTCCTTTCGTTACAAACTCTTTAAAAAAAATTATCTGCCCCTCGATCCCCCCTCCCTACTCCTTCCAAATTCCAAATTCCACTGTATGGGATATGGATAACTTCTGGAACTATACGTTGATATTTAAAAATAACCTCTACAAAATCAGGATGAAAAGTGAAGATCACGGTGTGAAAGGGACCAAACCAAAGGCAAAAGTAACCTTTCTCCTGGTACTCCTTGGACCATTGCAACAACTGATCGGTGAAATCTAAAAATAAACAAATATTTTAAAATCTATACATTTTAGAATCCCTCGCTTATACCATCTGAAAACCCATCTTGAAACCCTTCTTGAAACCCTTCTTAAAACCCATTTTAAAAAGTGAAATGTGCTGGCCAGCTCCAGCAAGCACTACAGAGAGCACCCTCAAAAGTGAGAATTGGGCTTAGATTTAAAAATATATCATATATACTATGCCTTGTAAGTATTTATAGACATGATATAAAGAAGAAGAAACCTCATACATATCCATATCTCTGCCTAAATCATCATCATCAGGTTTTGGTCCAGGTTTTTATTACATACATATATACATAAATACATATACTTTATTTTAACACAATAAAGTAATTAAAGCATAAGCTTATGGGTAGAACCAAACCAAAATGAAAAAAAGCAGCTTCTAGCTTCTCTATTACTATTGGTTATTAACTGGCAGGGCCTGAGGAAGAAGAAAGAGTTAACTTAGGAATATCCCTTTAAAAAATACTACAAATTATTAATGATCCTAGCTTCCACTACCCCTACCAAGTAGTCACTAGCCTCCTTAACATTGCAGAAGTTCTCTGTGTTGATCCCTACCCTGTCTGACAGCCTGTGAAAATTGTGTGAAAAACCTGTGAAAACTATTTCTGAGTTTCACAAGTTCACAAAAGTTTTTCTCAGGATTTTCACTGTTTCTCAGCTCAGCCAGTAGTGAGCTTTATACGCACTGCAAAGAACAGTGTAAAGATCGGCTACCCGGTCCCCTCAACAAATAAAAAAGCAAAATTCATATTTTTTAAATACTCTCTATATCTATATATAAGGTACTCATTTTTTTCGCAAGTATGATGCCGCGGTCACACTGGAGCTTAAATGCTGGCTAAATAAGTAACACATGTTTGTTTAACTTGTTCTATACAGAAATGCATGTGTGACCGACCTTTACCTCGATTATGAGATTTCATGTAATCCGAGGCGAAAACAAATAAAACTACAAAAGTTCCGAAGCTTAAGTTAAGACTAGTTCTTAGGAGGTTAGAAACGAGCTAAGTAAACACTTTAATGAAGGAATAACATCTTGGCCAATGAGCGAAGAGTAGTTTGTTCATCTGATCACTACTCACTTTTCGGCACTTTCCCGCGTTTTTTACCTGAAGCTTAAAAGTTATCATGGCGGCTAACAACAACAACAACTACAATGATTTTGATCTTCGATTTCCCCAGACTCAAGCTCAGTTTCAGCAATTTTTAAATCAGCCAGCAATGAGCAACAATCGGCAATTTGATCCCTACTACACCTTTCAACCATGGAACTCTGGAGGTGCTTTTCAATTTATACCTGATACTACACGCAACTCTGTGTCTCCTGCTCCTAGCCGTTCTTCGTCAGAATGCAGCCGCATCAGTGGCGAAGACGATGCGAGCGAGAAGCAAGAAAGTGCGAAAAAGTTGAGGTGGTCTGAAGAACAAACCAGAGTGTTGCTGGAGGAATGGAAGGAGAGGATCGATCAAGTAGAAAGTGCCCAAAGCAACGATGCATGGAAAGGAATTGTGAGCGAGGTAAATAAAGGTGGCCCGCAGAAAACCCTCAAGCAATGCAAGGACAAGCTAAAGAACTTGAAACAAGCCTACAAAGAGGCAAAAGCAAAGAACAAAAAAACCGGAGAGTCTCCTCAAAGAAGCCCCTTTTATGACCAGTTAGACGAGGTGCTTGGTACAAGAGCAGTGATCACAATGCCAGGGGTAAAGCATGTTGGTGTAAGCGAGTACGATCTATCTGGTCGTGGATCCCCTACTTCTGACGTTGAAGAGAAGGAAAGTGGTGCTGAAGAGGCAGCAAGTTAACAGGAAACTACCGTAAAGAAAGGAAAAGCGAAGAGGAAAACAGAAGACGATAAAGGTAACGGGCAAAGGCAGAAGAAAAAGCGCGCCAAAATAGATTCCTCCATGAACTTTGTCGACATCACAGAAAAATTTCTAGATGCTCAAAACCAGCAGATGGAAATGCTCAACAGAGGCCAGGAACGCACAGAGAATTTGCTTATTAAGCTGGAGATGGATCAGCGCAAAGCTGATGAGGAAAATCGAGCAAGGGACAGGGAATTTTTGTTAAAAATGGCCGAACTGCTAGGTGGATGATTAATATTTTAGAATATTAACTGGTGCATTTCAGAACGTTTTACTCTATCATTTTTTCCCCAGCTGATTTGTATTTAGTTAGCTGAATTCACGAAGATAAATGCACAGTATCATTATATCAAACGTTAAGGCTGAAGTTTGTAATATTAATTTTCTACTCAAATGTATTGAAGTCAATATAAGCTACATATCAACATGGAAAAACTTAAACATTTATTAATAAAGGCAATTGTTGTTTTGTTCCTGAATGTGGTCTTGACTAATGAATGGCTGTGCGTATGACTCGGCTATTAGCCGCAGCAATGTTCAGGTGCGGTCTAGCTCTGGCATATCGGCGTTCCAACATGATGGCACGGCGAAGTAACTCTTGATCGTCAAAATAGTCTCCTGATAATTGGCAAAAGTTATGCAATATGCAGCAAGTTAGAATTACGTCTGAAATATTGCAAAACTTTACATCAAGCCTCTTTAGCAAAATACGCCAACGAGCTTTCAGTGATCCAAAAGCTCTCTCGACGACAGAACGGGATGAGGAGAGCTTCACGTTAAATCTACGTTCAACAGGCGTAATGTTGGCGGTTATGCGGTAAGGCTTCATCATCCAAGGAAAAAGTGGATAGGCGCCATCTGCTATGATTAATGGTCTGATGGCACAGTTATTTTTGAGAATTACAGGCTCTTTCAGGATTTCATTGTTCTCTGCCCGTCTAAATATATCAGAACATCGAAGAACACGTGCATCATGCATGCTACCAGGGTATCCTATATAGTCAATCTTCTTTCACTAATAATCTCGTTAACAGAGGATTGCAAGAAAATACATGTTTATTTAGCTTAGACAACAAATAAAAAGTGGGTGTTAACGATAAATTTATGTCTCCAATTTTAATTACTCACCACTACCATCCCTTTTAAACTGCATAGCATTTCCAAAGAATAAGCTTTTCTTTGGACCAGGTAGAGTTTCCAGTACTTTCATTGCATTTTTTGCCCTTTTCCATGCCATCAATCCCCACACCGCGAACACCAAAGGTACGCCAACGGACAGGGCAAGTATTAGTGGCCAAAGTTCGGAACTTGAGGTTTCCATTATTAGTTTGATACTTTGAAAAGCTCCCTTCCAAAGGCTGTAAGTCTGTCCCTCTGGAGCAGAAGTATGGCTCGAATCGTTTACCGGGGCCTTTGCTGCAAGAAACGATCCACAAGTTTATAAAAATGCCACTTAATGGCTAGAGAAAGCGGGGGGAGGTTTTCTAAAGTGGCATCTGTCAGAACATGCTGGCCAAGGTCCAGCATATATATTTTTTCTGTCACGCAATTATCGCAACGCATCACGAATATATAAAGATAAAAAAACAAACATGGGGAATAAAAGAATAAAGAATAGATGCAAACCAGTGCCTTCACTTGCAGAACACAACAAGATATATTCAGGATCACGCGAGATGGCCGCGCGAAAGATCATATCAATGACGGCGATAGCAAATACATAATCAATAAAACAAAGCTGACATTGATTGACCTTAGCCTCGTTTTCGTTTGTTATTTATATATTGTTGAATAGACTTAGACCGGGACTTAGAGTGTGGGATATTAGAGTGGACGGAACGTAAAAAGAGATACTGAAGTTCATGAATAAGATTTTTGGCTCACTTTTTATCAAATCTTCGTGACTTCACAACTGAGTTTCGCTCATCATGGATTACTTGGACCAAATGTATGAATCAATGGTGGCCCCCATGAGCTCGTTTGTTTATTTGCCAATACTCCTGGTTTTATTGGGATTGTTCGTATGGAAAAGAAAAATAGACAAGGTTAAGATGCTTGAAAAATTCCCAGGACCCAAGAAAAACTTTCTGTTTGGAAATACGCTCCAGTTTGCTCGAGATCCAAGTGGTGAGTGATTTAATACTAGCTGCTAAGTTTATATACAAGATTAGCTAGCTCGATCATCGAGCATTTACCTTCGATTACAACCAAACGTAATCCAACGTACAATATGCACAGGTAGTGGGCTATGTCATAAATAGTGGCGTGTATTTCTTCCCGTGAGAATTAAAGGACAAAAGAGATCGGCCGCCATGTTTGGTTGACATCACAAAGCCAAAATACATCTAATGGAAAAAACAATGGTTTTTTTGGTGCATTAGAGAAGATGCCCTATTGTTCCGTTGCCCAGCTAAATACCTCTAGGAACTTAATGCCAGGGGTCTTTAGCAAGCTACATGTACTTGGCTACTTAGCTACTTAGACCTCTGACAACTTACTCCAAATCTTTTTAAGAATTCCTTGCTCACAGGAAAATATATTTACACCAATCACCCATGCATTGCACCCTCTCATAATAATTAATGTTCATCCTCATATGATGCCATAATAGTAAAGTATTCTGTGGGTGAAGTTACCTCATAGCCACCATGCATGTTGGTTGACAATCATATAACCAAGCATTACTTATCATCTTGTTAGCCAAGATGGCAGCTTTTTCGTTGTTACAGTATTTACTGATCTTGAGGGGAGTTTTGAGTCATGTCCATGGTTGAATGTACTTCAAGAATAATATCTCTATGTAAAACTAATGTTCTCTCTTTTTACTAAATTATTGTAAAACAGAATTCCTTGACCAGGTACTCAGCTGGTCCAAAGATTTCAAGGATAAAGGCATGTTCTGCATATGGCTTGGTCCTTTTAATCCATTCATATATACCTTCAAGCCAGAATATACAGAGGTAAAATATGAAGAAATATGAAGATAAATGAAGGTAGATGTTGACCGCTGGTTGTTATTAGGTACTCCACTGCAGGAAATCCATTAGATGCTTTCATTAATCATTGTCCATACATGTAATTTCTTACTGTGTGATAAATAGTATAATCTTGGGCCAATTGGGCTACTGACTTATGTAGAGCTGGAGGGCACAAGGTCTAATTGTTCAATAGCTTAGTATACTAATCTGATTTTAGTGCCAGTAGGGTTTTCCCTTAATACACGATAGAACGACAGAATATCTATATTTGTTTAATTAATGCTTTATTAACCTTGAGTTAATGTTTGATTTTATATAATTATCTAAATACAATCTTTGTCATGGGAGTGTGAGGCTTTGACTAGTATATGTGTATCTGCCTTATGGACCTAGAAAAAGGTTGTTTACTGGTACATTTTGCAGATTATACTGAGCAGCTCCCGCCAGATCAGCAAATCTTACGAATATGTATTTTTACATCCATGGCTCGGCACAGGTAAATAATTAGATGTAGTTAAGTACATGTGGATTTCATAGTTTGGGTGGCATGCATATGGGTGGCAAATTGTAGTGGCTTAGTGATGTACTCTGGTTTCAATGCTGTAGTCCGTGTACAAGCCCTGGCTCAGACTAGATCATATGTGAGTTGAGTTTGTTTTACAATATGTGTTGTTCTCTCCCTAGCTTAATTGCCACAAGGGTTTTCTCCATGTACCCAGTTTTCCATATGCAACTTGAGTTTTGTATGTTGTAAATATAGAGTGTAGTGGTAGTGTGTTTGGAGGGAAACCTCACAGAAGAGCCTATATGGGGAGTGGTGGTTGTAAAAGAAAAATTTATATAACTTTGTAATTTGTATTTACCTCTCAATTAATATTCCCCTAGCTACCAAATGTATGATCATGTGTAACTAAGAACAGTAATTAAAACATTGAACAGCTTAATATGAGACATTAATGACAAATCTAATTTTGCAGATATGCTCTTAGTTAAGAAACAACATAATGGTTTGGATGGGAGGGGCCTGGGATCCCATACATAGCCTATATAATATATTGACACTGTAACCTTAATACCACTACCACTGTAATCTCAGATTGGGTCACTTCCCTATTACTTACTTAATAATAACCACACCTAGTTTCTTCCCCTCACTCCTTTTTCTAAGGCCTATGGTATGATTTCGTTACTCACATGATTTACTATTTTACCACAACAGTTTAACTTATAGTACAGTCCCAGCATTACAGTAGACCATTAGACTTCATTTCTTTATGGTGTCTTTGAGGTCTTCAGGTCAAATAAAAAAGGGACTGAACTTTAAGTGTAACTGTTGACTGATGCTTGACAGGTCTTCTTACCAGGTATGTAATTGCATTAATTATCATGCAATTAACTATTTGACTTTTGTTCTAACCCAGTACCCACTTTTGAATGAGCTCCTCAGTGTCACTAACTTGTTCGAGATATTTGTCTGGTAGCACCTTCCTTCCTTGTTCCTTACTTGTTTCTGGCACCTATCTCATAGCATCCTCCTTCTCCTCACCATCCTTCTCCTCGCCATCCTTCTCCTCGCCATCCTTCTCCTCAACATCCTACATGTAGCTCCATCTACCCCAGCCCCCACTTTTGAATGTGCCCCTCAGTAACTCTAACTTCTCCCTCACAATTTATCACAGATCACCCTTTTTCTCATCCTCCTCCTCATCCTTCTCCCCCACCTCCCTCCACCCAGCGCTGATATCTGAATGTACCCCTTAGTATCTCTAACTTCTCCCTGGCCCCTCGTCACTTAACCCTCCTCCTTCCTATCCTCCTGCCATATATAACTGATATATTACCAGGATATAGCAGAGCCAACAGGGCTGGAAGAAGCTCCCCCACTTTTCACTAGAAAGACATCTTATTTACTTAGATAAGTAGATAAATACCCCCCATTAAATAGTGCTCTGCTGTCCCTAATCACAAATTTCTCTTTACAGTAGTAATGATTGTAATATATTTAATAATCTTTCAGCACTGGAGAAAAATGGAAGAGGCGTCGCAGACAAATAACACCAACATTCCACTTCAAAATTCTGAATGAATTTATTCAAGTGTTTGAACAGCAGTCAAAAATTCTTGTTTCTATTCTGAAGGTGAGACAAGGTCTAACATGGTGTTGATCTCATTTTATAATTGAGTGCACTTTTCATATTATTTTTTTCCAGTCTAAATACAAGGAAGGTGCTCTAGATATTTTCCCTCGAGCCGCAAAATGTGCATTAGACATTATTTGCAGTAAGTAAAGTTCAATAATGTAAGTGGTTAGCTTATACATGTATTTAAAGATTGAGGAGCTGAAATTCTGACCTAATTACTATAGATAGTAATAATAATAATAATAATAAAACTTTATTTAAAGAGGGGACACAACAGTTACAATAAAACACATCGTACTGAAAACCCAGTGGCCCTCTAAAAGTTAAAACTATAAAAAACTAAGAAATACTAAAAAATACATAATCGAAAAAAAAAAAAAAAAAAAAAAAATCAACAAAAATTTAACAACAAACTAAACGTGAATAAAAATAGATAAAATTAAGGAATCTCTAATAAAATAATAATAATAATAATAACGTAAGACGTTTCCTCCAAGCCAAGAGCACCGCAGCACAGCTCCACTCCAAGTCCTCAGGCCGCCAGCTGGAAGACTTGGGGTGAAGCTGGCACGGAGCCCCCCATGACTCAGAACAAACGCATTACATCGTTACTAAAATGAGCATGACTTTCATACAATTGATATAATAATCTAATAAAATGTTAAACTTTCTTTCTGATGTCCTAAGTACTTAACGTACAAACCCTTTTTGAGGCCCTTAATTGATTGTGATTGCTTAATGTCATTGTTCATACTGTTCCATAATTTAATGGCTCTAACAGTAAAAGTTTTACCACCCTCGGTCTGTCGATGAAAGAGGGGGCACCTAAAATTATATTTCTTAAAACGAGTATTTCTATTATGTATATCAGCGTTCGTAAGAAGGTTTTCATTCATATATTCAGGGGTCTGTCCATTAATGATCTAATTCTAATGATCAACTTGAATTACTGATTGACTTGACTCTTTGGCGACTTGACCAGATTTTGAATTACCAGTACTGGTTGTAGGTGTGGTACATGTACATTTTGACATATTCAAATATTTATTGTAACTATTTCTCCTGTATGTTCCACTTTTTCCCCTTATAGAGTCATCAATGGGTAAGAATGTTAATGCTCAGAGAGATGGTAATTCTAGATATGTTGCAGCTGTTACAGGGTAAGTTATTACTATTCACAATACTCCTAATGATATGTGAGAATGAAATAACTTACAATATCGGTTCATTAACGACTAAGTGTACATATGCACATGAAGGACTCTAACTGGATGGCTATAAATATGAAATGGACCAGAAATGCTCCAATCTTGCTCAGTTCCAGCAGAACACTGGTTAAAGAAACGGCCCACCCTTCCTCCAGGTTCACTTGGGTCGTATTCTCTTTACCAGTCGTAACAGCTTGGCTTAGACTGCTGATCAATATTTTCCCATTCCTTAATTAAATTGAGCATGGATAAGAGTGTTTAAGGATTTACCATATCGATATCATACAAAAACTTGCTTTTCTTTGTCTTACTCTGGTTTTGCTGCAGGATCTGTGAGCTCATACAAGAACGTCAAAAAAGCCCCTGGTATTGGCCTGATCTCATTTATAGCATCACTCCATCAGGACGCATGCAGCAACAGTACCTTGAAACTCTTCATGGCTTTACCAACAAGGTAACAATGCAGAAACAACTCAATTTACCAATCACACCAGCGATCATCCTTACTCCAGAGCCATCACCTCACATGAATGCATTCGCAATGGGGGGGGGTTCGCTTTTTCGTATCCTGCAGACACAACTTGAATTGGTAGTTTGTTATTCTCCCTCTTGACTCAATGTACAGTTAAAAGAAACCTCTGTGAGGAGCAGGGAGTAAATTTAGATATTTGATTGTCTTTTGTTTTTCGTGCAGGTAATTGACGAGCGTCTGTTAGAAAGGAAATCTTCAGCAGGACAAGAGGAAAGAGAAGTAGACGAGTTCACTGGGAAGCGTAAAAAACGTCCATTGGCTTTCCTTGATCTGTTACTTGATGCCTTTGATGATGGACAGATTGATAGAGAAGGCATTCGTGAAGAAGTAGACACGTTTATGTTTGAGGTATATACAGAATCAGTAACATTTTCACAAGAATGGATTCATGATTAATCAATGTTATTTTTTATATAATAACACACAGACGTTTCTGATTTTTCTGGTGAAATACTCTGTGTCGTGAATAATTATTGTGCATACCAACAAAACGTACACTTCGTAGATATGAAGTTTATACTAAGGGATGGGCCATCAGATTCTTGAGGGAGGGATGCATGAATTTATGTTACACGATATTTATATTTTGTAACGACCCCGGCATGCATTTAAGTGTGTGTTTGTTTTATTTTTCTTTACTGAAAAGGTATTTTTGGGGGATTTACGCCACCCTCCCCCCCTTTGATTATCTAGTGGTCCGTCCCTAAAATCCATCAATGTCATGTTAAACGACTTGTGTCGTTAATACGCCTAAAGCGAGATGACGTTTTACCTCCGTCTCTAGACCATAATCCTTTTCATGCTGCTTTTGTTCTTTAAGTATGACTATTGTTTCTGTATTCTCTAAGGAATCAAAAATTTTAATATGAAATAATTTTAAAAGCTATTATGGCATAGAGTCGGGGGTAAAACGTCATCTCGCTTCAGGCTTATTCGATATCGTCAATTTCGATTTCTCACACATTTTCACGACAGGGTCACGACACAACTGCTGCTGCTATAACATGGACCATACTTTTACTGGGTTTACATTCTGAAGTACAGGAGAAAGTACAGCACGAAGTGGACGAGTTCTTTGGTAAGGATCATGCGCAGTTCATTTGGTTAGTTTGCGACCTTTGGAGTTAGAGTTCCATGGTTCGATCCTAAAACTCAATCTACACCTCTGTTTCAACTTCTCTCTAATCCGTGTAGCTTCGGCTTTGAATGCTCTTAAAGCAAAGCACTTATAAAGAGAAGGGGTAAAGTTCGCACCGTCTGCTTCCTGGGATACTAGCCACATAGCCGAAAGAACTACCGACGTCAAATATAGTTACTTTTTCTTGTAATTTTTTCGGTTACCAGAGTGCAGGGAGCGTTTGCATATATTTCAGAAAGGTCTTGAGCGAAGATCCACGTTCTCATTTCTTTACGCATATTTGTGCACGTCACGTCGCGCATGCCCTGCAGCACGCGTATCCCCTTCACATATAATGGGCAGAAAATGCAAGATAATTATTGACTTTGGGGGTAGAGTAAAGACGATGATTTTAGTTGGGATTCATGTGGACACGCGCGGGAATTACACTCGTCTTTACTGAATCTACTGGAAGGAAAGGTGGGACCACTCGGAGTCTATTTTTGGGTGGGGGTTGAATACTTTGTTTTAAATATAGAGTAGCTCCATCAGTATTGTATTACAATAAAAAGATTTTAAAGTAATCATGAAAAGCAACTTGATAAAAGACATCGGCTTCATAAGTACTGAATATAAATTATAAATATTCTTAATATGTAGAATCTCGACCAGAGGAACTGACTGTTGATTCATTGAAGGATTTGAAGTACTTGGAGTGCGTCATTAAGGTAAGCTGAACCTGTTTTAGCCAAGTGCTTGCATTTTATTGCATTCTAACAGCGCTTAATTGATGAGTGATACTTTCTGCACAATAAAGGTGGTAATGCAAGAATTTTCTTTTAATAAGAACATTGAGAATGCTTTCCATCATGGTTATCAGGGGCGCTTACCATCTACTGGAAAAACCGGAAATTCCTATAAGAAAACAAATGGTACGTGTCATTCCGATTGGAATGTCTCAGAAAACTCGGTCTTCCGATTGAGGTTATCCCCATTTCCCGCTCTTTTCGGTTCTTCCGGTAGGCGCGTTTACCATTTGTTGGAAGCCAAAGTTTCCCGCTCTTTTTCCATCCGGAAGGGTTAGAATTAGCCTCCTCTGCAGGCTACCCCATTTATTCTCTGTTGATTCCTTTCTTAAATCTTATGGCAGAGAAGAACTAGGGACGAGAGAGGAGGAGGAGTAGGGGCGAGTGTTAGGCATCCAAGGCCACTTGTATTTCGTATCACTGATATCAAACGGTCTTCACTATATTTTCTTTCGTAGGAAAGTCTTCGCTTGTATCCATCAGTCCCGTTCTTTGCAAGAGAATTATCAGAAGACCTAACTATTGGTACGACAATTTAAACCAACTTTAACGGATTTTTATTCTTTTTATTATTGCTTCATGGGTCTATTTCCCAAGCATGTAACTCGTCCACAGGGAAGACAGACATCAAAGGCGCAAACAAAAAAGAAACAAATTCGTATTCGTATAAACTGATTTATACAGCGCACTTTCCTAGGTTGCAATAATTTATTTTCCTCCTTCGTTTTGGTTTAAATTTTTTTTTTTGTTTCGTTTTTTTTTTTTTCAAAAACGTTTCAAACTTAAGTGCCCCCCCCCCCCCCCCTCGCTACGCTACTGCAGGTGCACCAAGTTGAAACTATCGGTGTTACCGCTATATCACTCTTCACAGATGGAATACCAATACCTAAAGGAACCACAGTAGGCGTCGCACCAGTTTCTCTGCACTCCAACCCAAATGTCTGGCCAGATCCTGAGCGATTCGACCCAGACAGGTTTTTACCTGAAAATAGCGAAGGTCGTCATCCTTACGCTTATGTACCCTTTTCGGCGGGACCAAGAAACTGCATCGGTAAGTTTAAAAAATATATATATATAAACAATCAACAAAATTAACACCAAAAATGATAAAAAGAAACACCAGTCATTCCAGCTATTGCTTGGATCTTGGAATGAGATCTATCGCATATTAAGCTGACGCACCTTAAGCAACAAATTTGGGTGACACACATTGTAACAAAATCACGCAACATCGCTTGTGTCAGCCTGCTATGTTTAGATATTTGGTCAGCAGTTATAAATTTGGTACAAGCTGATTGGCTGGAAATTTCAAAATAATGCAGATAATGTTGCAGTCATGTTCACATGATGAGTTTTGTTGCGCGCAATGTTGCACCGTGTGTCAGCACCTTTATCTATCACCGTTCGCCCCTTTAACCTTTCTTGGAATAGCTGTATTTCGTCGATTAGGATTCCCCAGTGTAGCTGAATCATCACTATAAATCAATTTCAGCTCATTTTTTCTTAAATATTTCAGGTCAGCGGTTTGCTATCCTGGAGGAAAAGGTCGTGCTAGCCAACATTCTTCGTCACTTTAGCGTGAAGTCCGAGCAATCACGTGATCAAATCAGGGTTTGCGCTGAATTGATCACAAGGCCGCAGAATGGGATCTTCGTCAGTCTAACCCCAAGAAACTAAGCAAATTCTTTCGTACGAGTATATGAACACGTGGTTTGTTTTCCTGGGGGATGGGGAGTACTTCCTTATATTCGCTATACGGGTACGTGCCGCCAAACAAGGTATGATTTTCAGCCATCTTGCTCTGGAACAGGGTATGAATTTTGGCGATTTTACTCTGGAACAGGGTCAGGGTTCAGTGGGCTCAGCGGCACATCCCTACCCTAAACGGGCAAGAGTACCCCCCCCCCCCCCTTCCCTATAAAACAGACGTATTTATGTCTGTTTGCTCAGGATGTTTTTACGACACGATACGATAAACTTGATAAAAAGAGAGTGACGCAATATCTAACTTTTGTTCTTAGCCTATGTAAGAAAAAAGAAAAGAAAAAAGCTAAAAACTGGGAAAATTATTCCACTAGATTATAAAGTATATCATCCACACCTTTTTTCCAAAGCAAAACTTGTTCTCATTGGTATTAAATATCTCTATTCTATCTTATTGATTACAAGCGAATCGATATCAATTTGTACGTAAATGTTATAAAATTGATAAGCCTAATATCTATCACGCAAATGTAATTATACTTCTGATAAACACTCAAACAAATACAGCTTCGATACACGAACTTATCATATCATAACCTAGATTTTTCGCCTGGATTGTATTAGCTTGCAGGTGTTGCTGGTTAACAACGGGGAGGATTGAGGCAAGTCATGAGCGGCCTGTTATGTCGATACACAAGACCGGTTGTTATAGTCCGTACCTCAAACTCCGTGCTTCCCTTTTTTATTATCATGACTTTTAAATATGAAATATCGTTATAAGGGGTAGAAACAGTTCTTAGAAATAGTTTTTTTGTTTTTGATTTTTGGTTTTTTGGGTTTTTTGGGTTTTTTTCTTCTCCCAGCTCTCAAAGGAAAGATTACAATTAGCTTTTTTAAATGTATTCTTAAAAAAAGGTAAAAGAGTGAAAAGCGAGAGTGCTTTGGAGTATTGGCTTGACTGTTCTATAGATTTGTCAGGGTTCGTACTGCTCCTGGAATTCCTGGTAAACCCCTGGAATTAGGAAAGTTTCTTCCAGGGCCCTGGAAAACTCCTTGAAAATTTCATTTTTGACGCCAACTCCTGGAAAAGTACTTGAAATTTCTATTAGGCTAAATATTAGACAAATGAAGTTAAAGGTAGAAGTGTTTTCTCCATCAAAAATAAGTATGTCACTTGTTCTAAAGGAAAACTGTCACTACTTCTGACATGAAATTTTCAAGTTAAGGATCCTGGATTTTTTTAAACCCTGATTTGTGTAACCAAATGAATCATAAAATATTAGTTGCTTATGAAAGGCTTCTGGTATTGCTAATATGGTGGTTGGTAATTATAGCAAAGGTCTCAGTACGTAGCTGAATTCTGCTTCGGTTCTTTCATAGAAAGACAAACATGTCATCGATTTGAATATGATGCTTGGCTTGAAGTAGTAAGGGTGAATGCAAACTAGCTACACGGATGTTATGTGATTTCCTTTATGTATTGATTCTGCCATCCGTGTCATCCATCTATAATGAATCAAGTAATATATTTGATCAAAATGCAGCAAGTACTAAGAAAATATAGCGAAAGCACTCGGGCGGGTATGGTAAGGTATAAACTACAAAAAGGCAAGCGATTTGTATATGACAGTGTCGTCATAAACTCGTTAACAGACGGCATTTGATGCAAATAAAATCGGAAAACCAAACAAAAAAATGTGTTATTGATTGGTCCCTCTTAGGAGTGAAATTTCATCACTGCCACGCCCATCATCCCAAAATACAGGTACCTGTCAGGGGTCATTTTCGGAATTTTCGACGAATTTCCCCTCCCCCCCAGGGCGGGAGGTATGCGTCGCCTCTCACCAATGCGACCGAGGTTCAAATCCTCATGTGTGAGTAGAGTTGTTTGTTTGTTCTCTTCTGTGCTTCGAGAGTTTTTTCCGTATGGTAGTGACAGTCAAATGACGGCATCACGCAACGTCTTATTCGTGGCTGCAATGCGTGACAAGGGTCTAAAAGAGAACATTTTCTTCAGAATGCATTCAAAAACAAGTCCTACCTATCTCGGTCATTTTCCGTTTCTGCAGAAAAGTGGTACGTCCTTAGTGAGTCATCAGGAGGACTGCCATAAAAACAATAGTGTTTGCCACGCTTATCGCCCATCTCGATTGTGTAACCAAGTAACTTCGCAACCCCCAAGGCGGTAGTATTCGACATATCAGAGTAGTAATACAGGTAGCCGTTCTTCAGGACACAGTAACGGCGCTTCCAGTTCTTGATGTTATTACCCTGTTTTGACAAGTAGCCGTGGCACTCGGGGTCTTTGATGGATAGAGCTGGGATACTGACGTTGTGGACGTTACCCTCTGAGATTTGGAAACTTGACTATGATACAAAAACAAGTTTGTTATTCGTGATTGGTGCGGAAATCTTTTGGGAGAAGGAAGGGTTGTCAAACTACAAAAGGATTTTGTTACTTCTTGACCCGGAATCGAAGCACCGAGGACTTTACAAAAATTGATGGCCATGTTGGATGAATTTAACAAAAGATTCGTCATTAGTCTCTTTTGGTATGTCATCCAACATGGCGACCGCGTCTTTCATTATTTATTTTCCTTGGGAATCACTCAAAACCAATAATTGCTGGGTTGAAAATAAATAAAATTCAAAAAACAATTGCTGGATTTCACTTGACGCCATCTTCTGTTTCGTGCGGAACGTTCACCAGCTGAATCACAAGAATCAATATCATTTTGTCTGGTTGACAGCACATTCGGAGCAGATGATGTTATTCAAAAAACTTTTAAAAGCTGATTAAAACCCAGCAATAGGCCCTTTGCAGCTCAGTAATCACGTGCTGATTAACTCACTGAGAGCAAATGAATGAACATCTTGATTCCTATGGGTGAAATATACTGGTGAGCAAACAAACTTTCAACAACCTGTTTCGAGAGATTGTAATAAAACTGCATTTCGTAACACACTGGTTACACATAGTAGCTAAAAAGAATCACCAATTTAAAATAAAATAAAAAATTTTGCTCACCAGTACAGACACGTGACCGATAACTCAAGCAAAGGGACTGTTGGAGGTGCGCATCCCTTCCCATAAGAATAAAAGGATAAAAGACGTGGCCGCCATGTTGGTTGACATAACAAACGAACCCAACCCCATTTTCTACAGCCGATAAAAGTAGCGGTCACATGCAACCCAAAAAATACCTACCCCATCAGGAGCGACTTTATTTGCTGCAGCCATAAGTCCCACCATCCATTCTCTCATCTCATCTTCATTGCTGGCGCTAAGGTGGTAGCTTCTTGCACCTCCTTTATTCAACTTAAAGCAGTATTTTCTGCTGTCCTCGGGTGCCTTGGTGATGGAGTAGTTACAAAGTACTATAACTCCACAAGGCACTTTGTCTTTAGAATGCTTGTAATAGTACAAGCAATTATCTCCCTTGAGCACGAACCTGCAACAAACGAGAAAACGTGATTCGTTTATCTCTTCTATTACAAATATTTTACCAAGCCCTAAAAATCAAACCACTTGCCTATCACGGATTTTTATCGGGAAATTAACATGAATCGTACGCTTACGCTTTTTCTCTTGCAACTATTCTACCAAGTCCTAAAACTGACCAAATCAACTGACCTATCACTGATTTTATAGGGAATTTTGCATGGATTGTACATCTTTCACTGATGTCAACTACATTCGATCTACAGCCCGGTATTGTCCATTAGTTCACCAAGAGTCTCATGTAGCTCAGTCGTACAGCATCTGCTAGATGTTGGAACGACATGGGTACATTTTCCTTCAGGGATTCGAACCCCCTCCTTTTCACTGTGACACGGTGAATAAGATGTTTTACACCTTGACACAAAACTCGATTTACTTCCTATGAAAAATTCGATTTCTTCTCAGTCTTACCATCTCCGTCTCCAGTTCCTTGGCGTAAGACCAGATCCTCCTAGTTTTAGCAAATATCCTTGCACAGTAATATGGTCTGTGGCTTAAGTTGAAAACAGAGCAAAAACATTTATTACAAATATGAACATATTACCTATTCTACCGCAAAGAGTACGAAGTTTTGCACCTAGAAAATCGTTTTACTTCGAATTCATACCCCATTTTTTTGAAATTAGATATTTTTGTGTTATTGCCATACGTAAATGATATTATAGGATAAAATGCGCTAAATCGATAGGAGAAGTTCTGCTGCAATTTGTAGTGTGTGTTATATGATGCACTGCAAAATCACCGCTGCAATTTTGCGACTGGCATTAGAATATGGCATTTTAAGAGAGCCCTCTTTACCTGAAGTTTCTCCGATGACGCCGTCTGTATTATCTGATAGGTCCCTCCTAAACTCCTGCTCAGACATCGTCGACGAGTCTGATCCAGTGCGGTTTCTATCAACCTCTAGTAAACTGGATTTACTCTTCATGGAAAAGTCACTGGATGAGGTATCAAAAGTATCATCTTCACCGATGTCTGATTTGGAATCTGTATCTATTCCTTCATCAGACAGTGCTGGTGAATCCGGTCGACCATGGTGGTTATCATCATCTATACTATCTAGAGAATCAAGACTTTTACGTTCGGAAATTCCACTCTCGTCTGTCATAAGTATTTCTATTTCTGCTGCTTTCCTATCAACATCGTCATCATGCACCTCGGGAGATCTTTCTTTGCTTCCCTCTTCCTCGGCATCCTCAGGTTTTCCGTTTGCACCCTCGTCTTGAGCGACAACCTCCTCTACCTCTTCGACATTTACATCCTGACTGCTTTCTTCAATTCCATTAGCACTTGGTTTTGAAGGGTCATCTTCGTTTACATTCTGACTGCTTTCTGCAATTCCATCAGCACTTGGTTTTGAAGGGTCATCTTCTTGGACATTTACACTACCAGTATCCCTAACAATATCTTCACTGTACTTTGTCGTTACCTCTGTACTTCTCTCTGCTTCAATATCTTTAGCTACATCAACATTTGCATTATTCTTTTCTCCACTCGTTTCCCTCTCATCGTCGCCCTTGCATTCGGTTGTAATCTCTGTATTTGCGTCTTCTTCTGCCCATACAGTTTCTCTATCTGTGTTTTCAGTTGGCTTTGCTCCACTTTCCTTAGCATCGTGGTCTTTCTCTTCATTCAAGGAGATAGTTATCTCTTCTTCCTTAGCGTCCGTAAAAAGATCATCACTACTCTCTACGACATCAGACGTACTTGAAGCGTTATCTTGTTCAATACATTGTTTTGGACCCTCAGAAATCATTAGGCTTAGCTGCATTTCAAGATCAGATAGTTCATCTACAGCTTCTGATATGCTCTTGCTAACGTTTCGTTTACCTTCCTCAGGTAAACCCTCTTCATTCTCATTTTTCAGTTCAACTGTTTTTTCCCCGTTTTCTTTTACTTCCATTGTTGCTTCTTTTTCCAATGTATTGTCAACATTTATTTGCTCTGTGTCTTTTTTCTCTATTTCAGTGGAGTTATTTTGCTTGTGGTCCATGATAGCTGCGTCTTTTGTTATATCCATAAAAGTATGAAATAGCTCATTTGCTTCTTGTCCTTCACTTATCTCATTTACTTGTGGCTCACTTAAAGCCATAACATCAGTAACAAGCTTGTGTTATTTTCACATTTGGCTCAAAATGTTGAGGTTTAAATCTGTTGAAGGAAAATTCAAACAATAATTCACTCTGGTTTATTGCATCTAAAAAAATGCCAATAAATGTGTAAAAAGTCAATAATAAAACACCATGGCTACCCAGTCCCAGTAAATGAAGATAGCAACAATAAACATAAGTAGATTGATTCCAAGATGTGACGCTCACTATCAAACTATTGCTTTATCAACTTTATGAATGCAAGCTAAAAGTAAATACCATACTCACTACAATCTGTCAGTGTATCATATCAAGAAAAATATATAAATTTTGGCTGTATACTGAAAGCAAGAACAAGCATTAAATTTGCCATTCACCACAAAAATAAAAATAATAAAAATTTGATTGACTTTGATTTGGATTACCAACCAAAATGCACTATTTGATTTGGGTACCTATGTTCTGATTTCCATATATAATTTTATCACGAACGTAGGAGCTGACAGCTGACATGAAATTATGGTAGATCAGTCAATTGTATAATACATTTTATTGGTAAAGATTTTGCAAATAAGCAGCTGAAGCAGACCAGATTCACTAATACATATTTCTAACACTTGAGAATGTGGTAGCCTTTGCTTATCACAGTCAGCTATACTTACTGTTGACCTTGTTTTGAATGCAAATGCCTTTTTTTATTTCAACCCCCCCCTCCCCCCCCCCCCCCCCCCCAACTAAAAATTCTGCTCTAATCTCCTACCTTGTTTATTATATCTTAAAGAAGTAGTTCAAATCATTTGCTCAGCTACACTTATGATATTCACAGTGATAACAATCAGTGGTACTACAAAAATATAAAGTGAATTAAGGATGTTTTTAAATCTAACATCACTTATAAATTTAATAATCTTCCCATCCTATTGACCCTTTTAAATATGTTAACAAATAAAACTTTCAATCAATCAAAAGTTTGATGTAACTCTTTGTTGTTTGGCCTTTATGATAATTTTGAAAAAAGCCTGTCTGTGCCAACCATTTAGAACTAAGACATACTCTCAATATAGTTAGTATTCAAAGTCTTTTTAAAATAGTTCCAAGAAGCCAAATATTGAGACAATTTAATTTAAAGAACTGACTACTTCCAATTAGCACCTTTTCAGGAGAGAAATCATGCAAGTTTGCCTGTCGGAATGTAACAATCAATTAATTTGTACCCGGTAAAGTTTAATCTCTACGCAGCATTACATTTCGACTTGCTGGCTAAGTTTTATGGATGACTTCGTTTTTGAGAATTAATGAATTCATATATAGTTGAAAAACATTGCAATACTCATATTGCGTGAGCTAAGATTAACAGTTTGTAGTGATCTAACTTAAAAGGAATCGATCATGTTCATAAATGTACTCTATTTAAAACTCACGTAATAAATGTACTTAAACTACGATCGTTATTGAAAGATTGAAAGTATTTATAGCTTCTTGGGTAATTTATTACAGCACCATATACAGTAGTATAAACTTACTGCAACTTTGACGTAGCTAGCTGATAAGAAATAGCTCTGTCAAGTCAACTATGTAACCACAAGTAAGGCATATAATAAAATTGCAAAGAAAGAAATAAAATTTGATATCCTAGCCAAAATTAGTATTCAAAGAAAGGTTGGCAAATTATTCATCATGATCATGCCAAACGAGTTTCCGATCCGAGCCTCGAGCGCTTTGAGGAAAATATTTTTACTTCAAGAAAGCAAGGAAGCAAATACGGCATAAAATAAGGAAACCTAAAAGGTTTTTGGGAGCGAATTACACTTTAACATCAACAAGAAAAATTATACATCATGAGGATGAAAATTAGCTTCAAGAACTGAATATTCTAATGTGCTGAGCTTTAATTAGTTATGTGGTCAACAAGTTTAAGCAGAGTATAGATCTTATACATATTATCAAAGGAGATATTTCTATAAAATAAATTAAGAATATTCAGTTTCAAAGTTGCCTTTTAGAATAGCTAATATAAAAAGAGATAAATTATCGTAAACATGCATCAAAATGGCTTACCTACACGATTCAATCTTGAAGTTTAATTTACATTTCAATGTAATCGAAAACTCCGGAACTTTGGTGAATTTGTATGCTTCTGCTGTCACGACCTTGACTTCGCTAAAGTTTATCGTCTGGCAGAAACGCATTAACTTGATCAGTTAGCAACGACTGAGACAGTATTTAAATCTGTTTATCACAATTGAATAGCCGTGCTAGTCGGTCTGCAAAGCACGAAGGTATCTTGTTTACCTTGCGTAACAGACGTCAATCAAAATGGGATGGGCAAGTACAGTAGTCTAAGTAAGACCGGAAGTAGGACATTTTGAAAGAACTTCGTGGTATCAAGCCAGCAGTTACATAGTGAATTCACGGGCTACATACCACTGGTATATAACAGTGATAAAAGGCACTCTTCTCAGACCTTCCTGCGGAAGGGGAGGACTTGATATGACATGAAAACATAAAATAATTCATTGGTCGTAGTTTCTCTTTTGGGGTACCTGTGTTACGAGCCACAGGGAACCCATTTGGCACCGCACGAAAGGGAAAAAGTGCGATGAATGACCATTGCTGTCTTCCCAAAATTGGGCTCTACTAATAAAGAAAAGAAAAGGTGTTGCGGCAAGTTATATAATATTTTCGCAAGGTTATATTTTCTTGTCAGATTCGCTATATTTTTCTTCTTGCTTTCCCCAGGCCTCCTCATCCAGGGTCACTTCAAGGTGGCCATGTTTATTCTCAGGTTTAGATTTTGACCTCCGTGCCATCATTCTCTTTTATTACATTCATTTTACAGCCTTAAGTTTCAATGTTAAGGATATCGAAGAAAGCTTCATTACCACCATCATTAGTACGATGCTTTAGCACCACAACCCGTTTATTAAGGAGACAACGTCTAGTAATACTTGGCACTGGCTGGGGTAGTTACAGCGTACTCAAGCACATTGATAAGAAGCTATTCGACGTCGTAGTTGTAAGCCCAAGAAACCATTTTCTTTTTACGCCATTATTATGCAGCACAACTGTCGGAACTCTTGAGTTTCGAAGCATCATTGAACCAGTTAGAAACACTGGCTTCCGAGATGAGCATGATTTCCAACTCGCTGAAGCAACTGCTCTTTTTCCAAACGAACGAAACGTTGTCTGTAAAAGTACCCTAAATAACGAAGTTGTCGAATTTAATTACGACAAACTGGTTATAGGTGTGGGGGCAGTGAGTAACACGTTTGGAGTTCCAGGTGTCTACGATCATGCATTTTTCCTCAAAGAGATTGCAGATGCAAGGAAGATTAGAAATCAAATTCTTAAGAACTTCGAGCTCGCAGTGCAACCTGGGATATCAGAAGAGGACAAAAGGCGGCTGTTGCATTTTGTGATAGTAGGGGGGGGCCCAACAGGAGTAGAATTTGGAGCAGAGCTATATGATTTTGTAAGACAAGATGTAAATCGCCTATATTCCCATGAGAAGGTAAATGTGAGGGTAACTTTGATAGAAGCTCAGCATATACTACCGTCGTTTGATGAGAAGCTAAGGAAATATGCAGAGAAAAAAATGAAACAACGCGAGCAGTTCAAGTTACTTCAAAGTAGTGTAACTGAAGTTCATCAGGATGGCGTAACCCTCAAAGTTGGAGATAAAATCCATTGTGGTCTGGTTGTTTGGTCTACAGGGCTTGCACCAAGGTCATTCACAGGTAAAGTATAATATGTATGACTTAACTGTGGGTTCAGGATGTTTTAGATGGAAATGGGGTAAGGGTCCAGATAATGGGTATAACGATAGAAACTGAGTTTATACATTATTTACTGCTTTCCATAATGAGTTCAGTTCCCGTACAGGTATGCAGGTCATGTACAATGATATAATTATACCTAATAGATAATCCAAAATTATAAAAAATCTAAACTCCTTACCTATGGATAGACCCCAGGCACAATGTGTGTTCAACAGCTATATATGAGCGCACTACTGGAAATTATGTGTTCTGATTGGCCAAGCTATTTATAGTCTATTTCCCATAGTCCATTATAGTAAAGACAATGCTGGGGCACACCAGAATAGAAGTGCTAAGCCCCCTGTGAGAATACGAGGGTTTGCAATTTGCTCGCAGTTGTTCTGAGATCATCCTTACAATGTGGCTATATTTCTTTTGTACTGAAAGTTGGGTCCTAATCGTATGCCACTGCAGTTGGTAGCACTGCATGTGTTTACTGTTAGGCAGCATTTTTACATGTCCATACTGTTGTGGAACTGACGACAGAAAACACCTTTTACAACTCAACAACTTTACTTGAGACTTCATTACAAACATGTCAGCACGAAATTCAATTCATAAGGGGGTTACAATTTATTCCTCACCCGGGGAAGGGTACTAATATCCTAGTCTCTTGGGGCTTCGTACCACTCTTCCTCCTTTCTTAACTTATTGGGCTGTAACACATACATACATTTAGTCACCAGCAAATTGTCGGGGATAACCTGACAAAATAACTTGTGACAACCTTCTGATTCAAGTATCAATGTTTAATAATGACTGCCGTCCACTAATCCTTATCTACCTCTCTCTCATTTGGTGTGCACCAGCAGTAAAGCTGTTATGTTATTTATTTAGTATTCATTCTTTTAGCCTAAATTATTTCTCATTTTTTTTATTATCATCTACAGCATCTCTTGACTTACCCAAAAACAAGGCCCAACAGCTGATAGTTGATGAGTGCCTTCAAATCAAAGGTGTTGAAGATTTATCATTATTTGCTGTTGGTGACTGCTCTTTTGTGGAACCTAATCCATACCCATGTACAGCCCAGGTTGCAGAAAAACAGGGTCGTTACCTTGCCAAGTCTCTAGCTCATTATGCTGAGGGAAAAAACTCAGAGGTAAGACCTTTCTCCTGGAATAACCTTGGTATGCTTGCTTACCTAGGTGGGTATCAGGGCTTGGCAGATTTTCCAACAAGCAAGCTCCAGGGATTCAAATCATGGCTCCTTTGGAGATCAGTGTATCTTACCAAACTTGGGAGTTGGAGAGCAAGATTCCAAGTTCCTTTTGATTGGACTAGGACTTTCATCTTTGGAAGGGATGTTTCTCAGTTTTAGCTTGGTATTTTAGCACTGTATACGTTCTGCACCGAAAAAAAAGTAAAAAAAAAAAGAAAAGAAATTCAATGCAAACCCTCGCCATAGCGTTTTAACCTTTATATAATGATAATGTCATAATTTATAATTATATGATTAATCTAATCAAGATTATAATGATAAATTAAATTAATGATACAATTTAATTAAGGACATATGTCAATATTTCTCAAAATTATCTGGGATGGGAGGCTAACAGGAAAATGCAGAAAAGATGATTCTAGCATCTTGATCCAAGCTTAAAACCATAGCGTTTTAACCTTTATATATAATGATAATGTCATAATTTATAATTATATGATAAATCTAATCAAGATTATAATGATAAATTAAATTAATGATACAATTTAATTAAGGACATATGTCAATATTTCTCAAAATTATCTGGGATGGGAGGCTAACAGGAAAATGCAGAAAAGATGATTCTAGCATCTTGATCCAAGCTTAAAACCATACAGCCAAGTAGATAATCCCTATTAAATCTTTTTGGAGGGGGGGGGGGGGCATTTATGACGTATTCTCGTCACGTATAATATATATCATCCGTTCAAACTACACAATCCCAGACTGCTGACGATCATCTTGCACGACCGCTTTTTTAAAATAAACTTCAGTCCATTCTCACAGCTCGATTTTTTTACATTTTATTACGAAAATTGAAACCACAAACATATCAATGGGTTTGATTCGTTAACTCATACGCTAACAATCAAAAGGCAAACTCAAAGGCTATGGCTTTGGTGAGATATTCCTTGGACTTGATGAGATACTTTTTCGATAGACGACTAAACAGAGTAAACTTTGGAATCGTTACACCTTGGAATCGACCTATCTATATATGTAAGAAATGCAAATTTAACCATGTATGAAGACGACCATCAGCTGTACACTACAGGGAAGGAGGTATCTACTCTAAGAGATTCTAGGAAAGGAAAGCAGAAAATGCACTTTACTGGTACATGTATAACAACTATCTTAAAATTTTGGATAACCCTGACATAATAGTTTTTAAAATTCTTTCATATTAAATTTTTTAATTCCTTAGAGAATACATGAACAATAGTCATAATCAAAGAACAAAAACAGTGTGAAAAGGATTATGGTCTAGAGACGGGGGTAAAACGTCATCTCGCTTCAGGCTTATTGGCGTCCACCAAAACTCCGAGAGCGGTTTTCATAAAAATTATAAAAACAAACTGTCACGAACCACGGGTTTTTAATAAGTAAACGCGTGAAAAAAAGCGCCAAAGAAAAATAAATATAAACGTGACTTAAAGCAAGTATCTCATTGGTGCAACAATTAATAGACTATTTAGCCCTTGTTGCATGATTTAATAATGATTAATGAAATCTGACTAGTGGTTTATCATCAATACTGCGTTCTGG
Organism: Actinia equina; assembly: GCA_011057435.1. Classification (NCBI taxonomy): domain Eukaryota; kingdom Metazoa; phylum Cnidaria; class Anthozoa; order Actiniaria; family Actiniidae; genus Actinia; species Actinia equina. The sequence continues at coordinate 105,829 of WHPX01001309.1, read as the reverse complement.
TTAGATGAGCTACTACTAGTCTACTATTACTAGGACCTATTATTAGCAAAAAGTAGCGGCTTTGAGAATCAAAACATCATATTGAATCCCGGTGGGGAGGGGGGGGGGGTACTTCCATATATGAACTATACGGGGATGATCCGCTGAACAGGGTATGGTTTTTCAAGCTTCTTGTCATAAATAGGGTATGCAATTTCACTCAAGTTCCAAGTCCTTCCTGAGTTTCCTGTCATATTCAGGGTTTCTACTTTCGTATTGACCGAAACTGGTTATTATGGTCTTAAAAAAACGATACGCGAGATGACATTATGATTGAAGCAGGAACTCAATGCAATTAATTATATCTCTTGTCATAAACAGGGTCCACGAATTTGATTCTTTTTTTTGTCATAAACAAGGTACCCTTTTCAGAAACCCAATGGAACACCCCTACCAAAATTCTGGCGGAGTACCCCTCCACCCCCCCCCCCCCCCCCCCCCCGAGGTTGAATCTTGAGCAGCGCAAATTCTTTGAATAAAAAGTGTATTTATGCTCCGATGCCAATTTCATTCATATGTCAAGATGTGCAAAAGTGCGTTTAGAAAACACCAGATAAAAGAAGAATCAGCCCACGATCACCAAACTGTTAATTTACGATAAATTTCTTATTAATCCCCTGGGCCTTTCACTGCAGGATACAGTGTCATCCAGGTGATATGGAATATAAGCACGCAATGCTTTTTTTCAGTCGCACCGCAAACATTTCTAAGTATTTTCTATCATATCTCGTCAAAAAGAAATATTTTCCATCGACAACGACGAAAATGTGCGTTTTCTATATTATTTTGGTGGATCATTGATGAGATTAATTGATTTTCTGTATTCTCGAGTAAAAGCTGTTGTTAATTGGACCAAAACATTTGGGGCTAGGAATATTTAGCAACGAACAAAATGATTGCTTTGCTCGAGCTGTGAGAAGGCAAACACCTCGATGCTGTAACTAGTAGAAACACCAACAGATAGGATGTTACAAAAATATACTTCCATACATATTATTTTCCTTTTTTTGTTTTGTTTTCTTTTCTTTCTACTGATAATTCATGCATTAGCAACAGAATTTAGTGCCAAGTTTCAGGGGTGCAAACCCTATAGCATAACATCACCATGAGTACGACTGAATAAGTCTTCGAAGTTCAATTAAAGGAATAATTATCAAAGGAAGGATGTTTTTATTAATTTATAATTAGCTAGTTGTGTTGTGAATCCCACCGTGGTATTAACAATGAATTAATGTGGAATAAAACGATCTATATTTAGTACGAAATTCGCAAAATTAAATATGCTAAACAAAAGAATACTGAACATTGGTACAAGCCACATGCATTCCAAACGAGGTCCGTGTGTATGGTTTGCCAGGGTCTTTTTATTTAGGTAGAGAAGAGCGGATTCCAAAAAACTCACCAAACGGCCCCAAATCGCGCTGAAACTTCGCAAGAAGTTTAAACGAGGTACAAGCAACGATTGTATCAAGTTTTAAAGCAAATTGTTCAGTGAAACATATCTTTGCAGTATCCGCTTCATGAACTCCCCTATCGTTCTCTTATTCTGAGCCATATTAAACAGGAACCTTGCTTGGGCTGCCTGTGTACATGCCAGCTGCAATAGCCAAACTAGACTAAAACGAGACAATTGGCAGATAATGAGATCACATTAACATATTTTTTGGTTAATAAAAACATATATACGAAAGAAAAGTTGAAGGAAAAAAGATTAGTAGCAACAAAATATTATCCTTCGGTATTGCGACGTACCACATGGCGTTCAATGCTATTTTATTCGCAGTTTTCTTCATCTTAACGTATAAAGGCCATCAGACTAACGCACAAGTCAACAGGAAAGGCAATTTTGTCTTTGGTAATTATCAAAAAATGAAAGTTGGCAAAATCTTTGAAAAGAATGGAACTTCCTTAAGAAATTTCACGGCCCAAGACGAAAGTGATTGTTTGCTTGTATGTGTGAAACAAGAGAAATGTCTGTCCATCAACTTGTACTTTAATCGACCAAGTCGGGTACAATGTGAGCTTCTGAATTGGGGAGGAACGGCTTTTCACAGATATCTGAAGCCAAGAGCAAACTCTTACAGCATGAGGTTATTGGTAAGTGAACTGTCATTAGTAATGGCTAACAAAAGTTTGGAAGGAGCAAGTTTGGATACAATAAAGTTATAAATAGTGTGTTTCCCTCTGAGCAAAACTTTCTATCTGAAGACATACATTTGACAAACGTTCCACAGACATTTTAGTGCCCGGCTTCTAGTCTGCCAAAGATAAAGTACACCAAATCCCTAAAACTTTGGTACACATTTGGGATTTATATACATATATATGAAGGACAATGATTTAAATAATTTCTTAACAAAAATTCGTGTAACTATGTGTCTATTGTTTTCGAGCTCAAGACAACAGGCAAACGTAACAAAAGAGATCTACATATGTCGTAAACTTCAAAAAACTTTCTTTTTCTTCTACTGTATCAGATACATAAATAATGCACGTATATATATATATGTGTGAAGATTTGTTGTAGCCAAATTCATAAAAACAATGCGCCATCTTAAATCGTTGTCTTAGACATTGATATTATTGATTGAAGTAAAAAATTTCTATAAGTTTCACTTTGAAACTTTTATTACAACAACTTTTGCCAAGAAAAAATAAATTAATAATTAATAAGCGGGCGGTTGTATACTGTTAATCGAAGCAGTTGTTTATGGTTGTGTGCGACTTGTCAGTCTCTATTTTAAAGTTTTCGCCGATTACTTTCCCCCCGCACCACCAGAATCGAAAACTGTATCGTTAAGTTAAAGCACCATCATTGCAGAACAGTATAGAGTAGCTCTCATTTCCTCATTTCCTGAATTTCCTCAGTGGTTAAAGCGCTTCCTTTTTCAAAAAAGAAAATGCAGTGTCAACAATCATGCGGAAAATGAATCGAACATTACGTGATATTATATTCTTTCGCTTAAAAACAAAAAATTGCTTTAAACTTCAATTAAAAGTCGAGTTAGTAATCAACTTGCCTTCGCGCAAACCGTTTCTGAGTTATACCAGCAGTTCATAACTTTTGGTTATACTCAATTCAATTAAACTATCATTTTTAGTTTTGCAATAAGGATTTTTTTCTACTCTTGGACTGATATATTCTTCGAAGTAACAATATTTCTCGAAGAGATAATATTTATGTTATGATCATCCGGGTGGATGTAATTGTAATACTGATATATTCATTATCTAATAATAAATATTTAATGTATTTCACCAGTAAAAAAATTTAAAAAAAATCAAGTTACAAGGGTAGCAAAAGTATATATTATAGCATTTATATCGTATTTCATTTAAAATCAAGCCCATTGAATACAAACTCAATCTTAAAACAAAAGATCTGCTAAAACTATTAACAATGCAAATGCAACATGCAAATGACTAAATATTAAAAATAAATAAAATGAACACCCGCTTTTTGATATTACCATAAAAAATGGCTTGCACCCAACATATTTTTGAGATAAAGCCAACAATCGTTAGCTGTAATGTTCTGCATTTTTTTTGAAATAATTATTGTTAGTGACGAAACAACGAAGGAACATTTTTGCACACTGTACACATAAAAAAACAAGCTGCAATGGACTTAAACGTTTTGCGCATGCGAGTTTATTAAACGGCTTTAAAAACTCATGATGGACGTTCTCATATCGTACAGAGTTCTTTACGAAATGAACCAAGTTTGCAAATGAAGACGAATCTATATCAGGATATACTAGTCATGTCAGATTGAAAGTGAATTAGTGCTGCGGATCGATTGATTTGTCCTTTTCCTTCGTATTGTGTTATTAACTATATGGGAGAGTAAAATGTTTATATAACATTTAAAATTATTGCAATGAATGGTCTGAACCCAGGTGAATGGATATTTTTCGAAGTAACAATATTTCTCGAAGAGATAATATTTATGGTAGATCGTTTAACACCAGACATGAGGAACATCAAAGTGCAGTTGTGAAACATGATAATCGTAACAACATTGCCATGCATCATACCAAGACTGGCCATGCAATTGATTGGGAATCTAGTTAATGTCTTTCTTTTTGCAACAATAGAAAGCAACGCCTCGTGCTTGACCAAAGTGAAGCTAGCGTCGGATTGGCAGCGTCGGATTGATATTCATTGAGATTCAGAATCATTTCCGGGGGAGGTCAAACAGGTCATTCTACTAAAATCCTCTGTTTGTGGCAAAATCACGAACGAATTCCGATTAAACTTTCTACTCTGATTTCTATTTATGATATTCTATGCTCTTAAGTAGAATACACTGCCTATTCTCGACGAATTCACTGATTTTGCTCTCAACCTTGGATTGGACTCGTATTACAAGTCACGTTTGAAACATTCAACAGACTGACTTATAAATCATCAAACATTCAATTTATTCCCTTCTAACTTTCATAGTGAACTCGATTTTACTTCTAACCTTCGTATCGGAACCTATTTACATTTGATTATACTGATTTTGCTCTCAGCCTCGGATTAGGCTTGGGTTACATCTCAGCCTCGGATTGGGATTGTATTACATCTCAGCCTCGGATTGGGATTGTATTACATCTCAGCCTCGGATTGGGATCGTATTACATCTCAGCCTCGGATTGGGATTGTATTACATCATTACATCTCAACCTCGGATTGATCATGTTTTCACATTAAATCTAAAAGATATGATTCAACATACTCGAGGAAATTAGCTTAAAATTTGTATACGTGTTTACAAATTACTAATAAGTTTACATTATCGCCGCATGCAGTTGTCATCGCGATGGCATTAGAATTTTTGATTCATGGTTAATTTGATTGACAAAAGTAAAAAATATATATTTAAATAGCATTTGTAAACAGCTCTTTAAATCGAAGTTCATGTAAACTTATTTAGCTTCGTATTACTGGACACGGATTCTACAGCTATAGTTTCTTGCCGGGCTATTGATTACCCTGACTATCACGCTTTCCAAGAACAAGTTTATAAAGTTAACATTCCTTAGATATCAGTTAATAAAACAACTTTGAATCGAAAACGGAGATATCAACTCTTTTATGGTTTCAGGTTGAACGGTCTTGCGTAATGGTTTATGAACGGCATAGTATTAAACGATCCTCGGTAGCAACTTATCATGTTCTTACGTTTAAGTCAATCTATCTATCCATCCATCCATCCATTCATAAATCAATCAAAACCTGGCGTCATGAAGCATAAAGCTCGTTCATATCTATGAATAATTATTATCGCGCCAAATTTCTTCTATTATTAGTATGATCCCCACTGTAATTCAGTTTACCTGCAAATGTGGCGAAATAAGCTATTATAATAATTATACAGCTTCTCATTAATCCCATATAGTCAACTGTGCAATTGTTTTCCTAATTGGACAGGTTTTGTTGATATGGAATTAATCATGCAGCTATATAATTAATAGGTAATCTAGACTCGAAAAATTCCTCTGACCCTGCCAAATTTGACTCGGCCTACGTCGTCCAAATTTTGTCAGTCCTCGGAATTTTCCTCGTCCAATTATTTCTTAATTGGACAGGATTGAGTCCTATATACAAATACAAAAACTACAAAGAATCCGAGGCTGAGATGTAATACGATCCCAATCCGAGGCTGAGATGTAATACGATACCAATCCGAGGCTGAGATGTAATACAATCCCAATCCGAGGCTGAAATGTAATACAATCCCAATCCGAGGTTGAGATGTAATGATGTAATACAATCCCAATCCGAGGCTGAGATGTAATACGATCCCAATCCGAGGCTGAGATGTAATACAATCCCAATCCGAGGCTGAGATGTAACCCAAGCCTAATCCGAGGCTGAGAGCAAAATCAGTATAATCAAATGTAAATAGGTTCCGATACGAAAGTTAGAAGTAAAATCGAGTTCACTATGAAAGTTAGAAGGGAATAAATTGAATGTTTGATGATTTATAAGTCAGTCTGTTGAATGTTTCAAACGTGACTTGTAATACGAGTCCAATCCAAGGTTGAGAGCAAAATCAGTGAATTCGTCGAGAATAGGCAGTGTATTCTACTTAAGAGCATAGAATATCATAAATAGAAATCAGAGTAGAAAGTTTAATCGGAATTCGTTTGTGATTTTGCCACAAACAGAGGATTTTAGTAGAATGACCTGTTTGACCTCCCCCGGAAATGATTCTGAATCTCAATGATATCAATCCGACGCTGCCAATCCGACGCTAGCTTCACTTTGGTTCGTGCTTGAGAGTTGGTTTACAAAATTTGAGCTGAATCCACTCAACCGCTCAATTAAACTACCCACGCCATATAATAGGCTATTAAACAAAGCCGAAATGACGCCAATTAAGTTAGCGACGCGAATCATCCCTTAACTTCACCTATTGTTCTATTGTTTATTGTGGCAGTATAAATAAGACCCATATCTGACTTTTTCTCCACTTGACTCTGAAGATGACTTCCGCACAGGTTGTCGAAACGTCAGTCACATCAAACAGTCCTTCTAAGGATTACATCCACCCGGATGATCATAACATAAATATTATCTCTTCGAGAAATATTGTTACTTCGAAAAATATTTAAAATTATAATTGGAATAAAACATATTAAGTTTCTAATTTCAATTGATTTAGTATCTTCCTCGTGAGAGAAAACAGTAAATTATGTTGTCTTACAACCCACAACTCATTAACTTTTCCTAGCCGTTGAATTGCTTTTTACTTGTACACATTAATATCAGTAAGTGTTTATTAGTAAAATACAACAATCTTTGGATCATTTGTAATATCTTTTATTGTATTTGACAGTCCATATTACCACGCTGAATAGTAACAAAACGTATAACAATTTCGTTCTCAAAGACGTTACTTTGGCTCGAAGATACTGTACCTGCTATAGAAAGCAAAAGGCCAACAAACAGTATTAGGCACATAGTTTAAAGATATATGCTCTTGATCTGGGATTGCATGGCTTTCATGGCTTTTAGATACATCTTATCACCTTCGATTAGTATGTTATCTGATTCAGTCGAGTTTCAAACATGGGTGGGTTGGTTGGTTGGTTGGTTATTTTTCTCATATTTTTTATCTCGTATAGACCGCAGCTTGCTGGCCAAACCCTTGTAAGAACGGTGGAGAATGCATAACAAACATCGGAGGACAACCATACATGTGCAACTGCAGTAAGAACTACACAGGAAAGAATTGTGAAAAAGCAGGTCAGTATAAAACGGGTGTCCACTATGCTCATTTTACGACACTGGTAGCATCTGAGAGGGAGACTCATACTAACCAGGACCACTTGAAGGATGTTAACTAACCAAGGTATACGGCGAAGAAAAAGCAATCAAACTTGAGTCAAACTTGGACCAATCAGGAGCAAGCATTTAAAACTAGGGATCTATCTGAGAAAACTAAGCTTAGATGTAATAAACGACAAGTCAACAACTGTGGGAATAAAGCCCCGTCCACACTATTCCGGATAAATTTCAACCCGAATTTTTATTTATTCGGTTAGGCCTACCGTCCACAGTAGTCTGGGCGAATCTGGAACAATTCTTCACCGAAAACGATACTTTTCGAATACGGTCTTCAGAGTGAAACAATTTGAAAAATGCCGGCTAGCGATATTAATGTGGACGGAGAAATTTTCGTATCCGAATTTTTTCGGATACGATGACATCATGATTGTCATGGGAACATGGCGGGAAGGCTAAAAATTCACCGCGGGCTCGATTTCAGCTTCGATGCACAAGCTCAGATGTGCAATGAAGAGCTTTTGCCGCCTCATATCGGACTAGTGTGAACGTGAAACATTTTATTCGTTTTCATGTGTGGACGGAAAACCTTTTTTTTTTCGGTTTCGGTGTGAAAGTTGCGGATTCAAATTTATCCGGCATAGTGTGGGCGGGGCCTGAGTGATAAGAATTGCCTATTTCACAGTTGTCTAAATGGGCTTTAGATCTGTGATCAGCGGAGTCCCCCTTTTAGAGGTTTATAAAGGGCTTGGAGACTGGTTTTAAGTCGTTATCCGAGAATTCTAATTTTGCTAGATCAGTCTCTCCCGGTTGGCTAAAGTTCCTTTTTTTAATCCCAAGTGTATGCATAGTAAAGAATACAATTTCTATTTAATGTCTTTAGAAACAACTTTGATCAGCCCATAGGTTGTTTCAGCGATAAAGATGGTTTGCATATCTTTATTTTTGTAGGGTGTGTCCTTTTCGACTTTGAAAATGGCAAAGCTGACTGGACTCTTACAGGAACAGCCTTCAATAACCAACCAACGTACGGTGACAACAGCCTGGTTCGACGCGGCGCCGCCATGGCCTCAAACCTCAGAGGGGACTGGTGGATAGGAACAGCCGAAAACCGACCGAGTCCCTCTCATTCAGCTGGCCTTCTCCAAGGTGATGTACCTACTGGCACCATGACGTCATCCCCCTTTATCATCCGAGGTATGAAGATAAAGTTTCTGATTGGTGGAGGATCTGACATAAATGTTGAGCGTATCGAGCTCCTGATTGGTGAAAATGTCGTTGCGAAAGCCACTTCATTGACCACCTTTGCAACAAATAGAGAAACCATGAGACCAAGTTCTTTTGATGTTGCAAAATACCATGGCAACGTGGCTCAGATAAGGATTGTGGACGGGGGCAGTGCATCATGGGAACATATCAATATTGACCATATTGAGGACAGTATTTGCTCTGAATGAAAAGAAAAAACGATGCATGGGATTTTTTCAACACTAGAATTTCTCACAATTTCAGATCACAACACTCTCATACAACCATTAAACATTTCACCGTGCTCGTGTGTATTAGGCCAAAAATATGGTGACATACTCGTACTACTCGTACTACTGATCACACCACAGGGAGCCCAATCTATATTAAAGTGAATGTGAAAATAAAATCGGAAAAATTAAATAATTTTTTTATTATTTCGAGATCGAGATAATGTCCTCCGTAAAGAGAGAAGCGAAAGAGTAAAATAATCAATAAAAAATTCACTAGAACATTTTTTTTGCGTGCGCCTTTGTTTTCCTATATAATTTCCCTGATCTGATGTTGATCCTATGTATATATACTCTGACAAGGGAGGAAACTTCAGTCGCCATATTTGAACAAACAACTCACTATGAACCACGATTTCATCGTCTTTTACGAACCCCGAACTCCACAAAAAAACATGATCAAAATGATCTGAATAAAAAACGGCGAAGAAATTGAAGGCTAAAATAAAAGAACATCGCTAATGATTGTTTTATTTCTCTTATTGTTCATTTGAATCATGCAAATGTTTGTCCAACCACGTTATAGAATATAACATTGACCCTCATGATTGTTCAAACGCGTTATAGATTGTCAATGGTTATGCTAATAGCACTAATGAATTTTCACTCTTGGGTAAATGATTGTCCATAAATGCAATCGTTTGTCAATTCGTATTATTGAAGTTACTTTCGCGCACAAGAAAATACATTTCACGCATATGAATGTACAAACGCGCTATTGATTGTCCATTGATGCCTATGAATGTACACGCATATTCAATTATCGTTATTGAAAGTTGATCCGCGCTAATGATGTTACTTGTGGTGTTGATGAAAGTACATTACACGTTATTGATACAACTATTGGTACAAATGAATGTACATTTTCTGTTAATGAACAGCAAAAGGTGTAATGTGTGCTTGTCTAATATCTATTACTCGTGTTTAATGACTTCACTCTAGTCAAATAGACACAAAAGAAAACAATGGAATTAGGGTCTACTAATGTGTGTTTGTCTAATATCTATTGCTCGTGTTTAATGACTTCACTCTGATAGACTTAATCCTTGTTTCCCTTGAAAGAAATGTCGGCAAAACAAAACTTTGTTCTCAAACTTTGCATGGGCACTACTGTAATAGATATTTTAAAGCTGCGATAAGTGCCACCATTCTCATTTTCGTCAGCTATATATTATCTTCGCACAACAAAATACCCAAAACAATCACTTTACTCACCATTAGAACATTGTTTTAACTTCTCAAATTCTAAATATCTAAGTTTTATTTTATATAGCACATGGTTTAAATATTTTTTGAAAGTTCTTTATATTTGATGACGTGCCAAAGTAACTTGGTAATAAAAAAAAGTCAACAAATTTATTGGAAAACAATAAAATTTCACAGATTTAAAGCCAAAAGATTGTATAAAAAAGGTTTTTTAACAATCAAGTCCATAGACATTTCTGCATTAAGGCACGCGAGACACTCGAAGTTAGATGATACCTTGGCTCTCAAAGAGGGTCAAATAATCACAAGTTGGTTAGTTTCCTCGTTTTTTCTCGGAAATAAAGCGATATTTTGGCAAATGAAGTATACCACGGTTTACATCGCATCAAGGTCTTCCTAACACCAAAGTATGAGCAAATTCGATTTTTCGACTGTTGCCGGCGTATGTTCGATTTTTGCTGACATCCTCTCTTAATAAGCCTGAAGCGAGATGACGTTTTACCCCCGACTCTATACCATAATAGTTTTTAAGATTCTTTCATATTAAATTTTTTGATTCCTTAGAGAATACAAGAACAATACTCATAAATAAAGAACAAGAGCAGTGTGAAAAGGATTATGGTCTAGGGACGGGGGTGAAACGTCATCTCGCTTCAGGCTTATTTCCATACACTCAAGGATGTTTTCTTCCTTATTTATAAGTTACGTTATTATGCTGTGTCGTAGTGTGATAATCAATATTTACACGATTGGCTCTGTTTTCGATCCAACTTTATGCGATAAAAAATTTCCAGTTATTTTCTATTATCTCTAGTGAAAAACGAAATATTTTCCTCCAACAACGACGAAAATATGTTATTTCTATAAGATATTTGGTGAATCACGAATGACTCTAATCTATTTTCTTTGTTTTCGAGTCTATAAAAGCTGTTGTTTATTAAACCAAAAACAGCGGGGGACTGTAGGAAATATTGAGCTACGAACAAAACGTTCGTTGCTTGGGTAATTTGTTCCGGCTGAGAGAAGAGAAAGCTAGATATGCACAAAAATACACCATATGATAAAGTTATTATTATATTATTATTATTATTATTATTATTATTATTATTATTATTATTATTACTATTATTATCATTATTATTATTATTATTATTTTCCTCGGATTCTCTTAGCTTCTGATGATTCATTAGCAACAGAATTTATTGGCAAGTTTCAAAGGAACAAAACCTACAAGGGCGGTCCCCTCACACCAAACTTTACTATGACGTCATAACACTATGGTACGATTTCCTCTTTTTTATCGCTTTTGTGGCTTAGAAAGGATGGTCACGGGCTTCATATGCTCCCCTTAATACGCCCCTGACCTATATAGCCCCCTCACCATTAATATAAGCATAAAGCTTAGATGTCTAAGCATTTAAGAATACGGAATTATATTATCTATTCATGTGGAAAACACAACATAAATTCCCACCGTGAAGAGTGTTGTAATTGAGATGCAGAATAGTGTTAATCTGCATAAACTTTAACTTGGATTTTCTTGGCCAAATTCACTTTAATTTTTCAGAACATTTTAGTGAAGCACAAAGGAACTAACCTAGACGTTTGATAAGCAATCTACAGTATTCGGCTACGCCTCGAGTTTGTATATCGGATACAACATGCCCACTCATACTGTATATATTACATAAACTATTAAATTATTAAGGACGGATATTTTTATTAATTATTTATGTGTTAGTAATTGGGAATAATAAGGATGAATACTGATTTGAGTATTTGCACTGAATCTTTATGATTCAAAGAGTTCAAATCCAAACGTATGACATGGCGTTTAATGCTATTCTATTCGCAGTTTTCTTCATCTTAACGTATAAAGGCCATCAGACTAACGCACAAGTCAACAGGAAAGGCAATTTTGTCTTTGGTAATTATCAAAAAATGGAAGTTGGCAAAATCTTTGAAAAGAATGGAACTTCCTTAAGTAATTTCACGGCCCAAGACGAAAGTGATTGTTTGCTTGTATGTGTGAAACAAGAGCAGTGTCTGTCCATCAACTTGTACTTTAATCGACCAAGTCAGGTACAATGTGAGCTTCTGAATTGGGGAGGAACGGCTTTTCACAGATATCTGAAGCCAAGAGCAAACTCTTACAGCATGAGGTTATTGGTAAGTTTGAACTCTTATTTAAGGGGTAAAGTGTGGATACAGAGTTAACTATGTAATGATGTCCAGTTAAGCGACACCTTTTACCTGCAGTTTATATATATATATATATATAATAATAATATATACTCGATTGTAGAACCGTTGTAGTATACGTTTATACATATATCTTATTTATTCAGTATATTTAATGATATGCAAAACAGGAAAAACGCTTTATTTATTGTTTGTTTGATTCACTGATTGTCAAAACATTTTTTTCTTGTCTATAAGATTGTACAGATCATAAATCAGTTGGTTGTAAGAGTTAAAAATGGTTATTTTGCATAATGAATCTCATTCTAAAGATATACTGAATAAATTAGATATATGTATGAATGTATACTATACTATGTTGCCAACCAACGTACATTTACTGCAAAATTTAGCAACTTTAATTTATTATATCTCCTGAACTAATGAAGCAACTGCTCACAAAATGATAAACATTAGCAACAGTAATGACTTCTTTATCTTTCTTAAGTCTAATCGTTTATGGCTCAAGAGTTGATGTTTGGAAATGTAAACAGTACGCCCACCTAAAGTCAACCGAAGCAGGTGTTAACAAATGCAAATGATTTACAGCTGCGACTGTCGTTCGTTCGTCGTTCGTTCGTTCGCTCCTTTTCTCATATTTTTTATCTCGTATAGACCGCAGCTTGCTGGCCAAACCCTTGTAAGAACGGTGGAGAATGCATAGCAAACATCGGAGGACAGCCATACATGTGCAACTGCAGTAAAAACTTCACAGGAAAGAATTGTGAAAAAGCAGGTAGGTATATCACTGCTGTCAACTATACTAATTTCACTGTGCGGACACACTAACCGGGACCACTAACCGGGACCACTTATGGAAAATTAACCAATCACGACATAGATTGGGGGGGGGGGGGGGGGGGGGGGGGAGCAATTAAACTCTGGTCAAACTAGAACGAACAATGAAAACTAGATATCTGACATCAAACCAGCTCAAATTGGAGGACAAAACCAAATAAATTTAATATTCTGAAAACCTATTTTTTTGCCCTCCAAATTGACTTCATTCCGACGTGCTGCAAGAGATCTATTGCGACCAAATCTTTTTTTATCGTAAATTTTGTTCAGGTGATCACGGTTTATAGTATTTGCACAGTTAAGTATACAACGAACCATTCTATTAAACGTATAAAACAATGAAAAGTTATAATTTAGTAGATTAAATGTGGCTAAATGAAATTTCGGCGAAGTTAAAATCGAGACAATGCATGTTGCTCAGCGGTCTTCCAAACAATGTGCGGGAGGGACCCAGGGCATTATCAGGGGCTTACTTTTTGCAGTGCTGGTCGATTTGCACCAAGAGTTTTTCTCCCGCCCTCCATCCTCTGGTAAAAGGTTCTTTACAGGTGAGTATATACTCCACTGAATCTCAGTGTGACAGGTACCGGTGGTGAGTTGTGGCCCGGTTGCCATGGTTACCTTCCAGCGGGAATGCGAACTGTCGCAACCCGAGCTCGCCCTGGTACCTAACCCCAACTCATTTGTGGATAAGTTTAACTATAAAACACAGCACATATTTACGTCCATTTGCGTCCATAGTTACATGTGTCGCCCTCTCACAGCGAGTGTTGGGCTTAAACTCGCAAAACCTAAATGATTGACACACTATTTTTACAACCATGTGCTTCTGCTTTCTTTTCTCTGCCTTCGACCCCAATCCCGCCAAGGATTCTAGGTGATGCCAACATTGAACCTGAGGGAGAGGGGTGCAGCTCTTACGCTTCTCACATGCACCTGCCACTCAATGAAAGCACCCTAATAAACGAGAATGTTAGTTAGTCGTGTGCTGAGAAAAGCTCTTAGAAGGGTTGTTTCAGCGGGATTCGATCTGTAGTTTGGTCGTGCCCCGCCTTAGATCATTTTTTTCTCTTTTTGTAGGGTGTGTCCTTTTCGACTTTGAAAATGGCATTGCTGACTGGACTCTTACAGGAACAGCCTTCAATAACCAACCAACGTACGGTGACAACAGCCTGCCTCGAAGCTCCACAGCCTCAAACCTCAGAGGGGACTGGTGGATAGGCACATTTGAAAACCGACCCAGTCCCTCTCATTCAGCTGGCTCTACTCAAGATGATGCACCTACTGGCACCATGACGTCATCCCCCTTTATCATCCGAGGTATGAAGATAAAGTTTCTGATTGGTGGAGGATCTGACATAAATGTTGAGCGTATCGAGCTCCTGATTGGTGAAAATGTCGTTGCGAAAGCCACTTCATTGACCACCTTTGCAACAAATAGTGAAACCATGAGACCAAGTTCTTTTGATGTTGCAAAATACCATGGCAACGTGGCTAAGATAAGGATTGTAGACGGGGGCAGTGCAGCATGGGAACATATCAATATTGATCATATTGAGGACAGTATTTGCTATGAATGAAAAGAAAAAACGATGCATGGGATTTAATTATTTTATTTTAGTATGTATTGTAGCTGTTATCCTGAGGGCCAGAGGCTCTCCTCGCTTCCTTGTCGGTATCGCACGCGACAAAGCAAAATGTATGACGAAGAATCATTGGAACGAGAGCTCAAGTGCCTTTTTTTAATACAAAATATTTTCGTTTAGGGATTCTCATTCGGTTTAGCGAATCTACTAAGAAGCATGTCTTTAAATTTAGGAGGAGAGAGATTTATATCGCTCTTTAACTGGTTTTTACGGCGTGATAATTGAGCAGTGCAAGTCATCTCTGAGCAGTCAGGTTTCGGCGACCGATCGGGTCTGATTGTGGCAAATCTGTTCCGATTTAAGATAAAACACTGAGTTGGTTTAGTGATTGGCCAGAGTGGCTCTTAGGTTAGATAATTATTCTTTGAATGAAGAATGCGTTAAAACTCACTTCAGGACGAAGACGAAAGCTCGATCTGTAGAAAAACATTTTTGCAAAGACCCTAAGTAATTGCAAAAGGAAAACCTTCAAAGGAAGTAATTTTACGAACCAAAAAAGAACAAATTTGACCACCTGATGACGTCAAAAGGTCGATAAAATGGAAGTAAATTTCATAATTTCATATCCCTTGCACACTTTCGTTTTGTTCACTTAATTAACACCAATTGTCTTATTATTCTCATGAAGAAATACAAATTAGTTTAGAATAGAAAATGCGCAAATAATGCATCTTGATATAATGGGAGTCAAATGACGTCATCATGCCTACGTCATATTCTTGGTTTGCACATGACCTCATAGCCTCCATCTTGATTGGATTAAAATAAGAATAGTCAATGAATTCTTTTGTTCTATCAAACAACATGGCCGCCATGTCTTTAGTTATTTCACGTGCACTCCACAGTGAATGTCCCACAACCAACAAGCCAATTAGAATAAAGTCTGCAGTAAGACCCAAATAGAGGTAACAGAAACATCTTTCGTCCCCCCAGGACAGTCGTATCAAACGTATATATTGATCGTGATCTCTATTATTATCATTTAAGTACTTGAAGTATTATTATAGTGAATAGACAATCCTTAACTGGGCTTCATAAATGTAGTAAATATCAATTTGTTTGAGACATTAGAACAAATTCTGGAATAAAAGTGTATTTATGCTCCGATGCTGCTTTATCCCTTTTCATCCACACACGTTGAAAAACAAACGTGTAGAGAATACCAGAAATCACACACCACTCACACATGTACATACACACAAACACATGTACACACACACACGCATACACACATACACACATACACACATACACACATACACACATACACACATACACACATACACACATACACACATACACACATACACACATACACACATACACACATACACACATACACACATACACACATACACACATACACACATACACACATACACACATACACACATACACACATACACATACACATACACACATACACACATACACACATACACACATACACATACACATACACACATAAGATAGAACGCATCAAACTGGGTATTTCTAAAACTCTATCTGGTCAAACTCAGTTGCAACTAGAGACTGTTACTTGCTCCTCTACTTTTCGATGTTTTGAAGCTTTAAGCCATGATGATGTCTCACGCTTGGTTGGGTCTACTGCGAAGTCATGTAGCCTTGACCCAATACCTGTCTCTCTCCTAATGGAGTGTCTTGATCTTCTAATACCAGTTTTCACAAATATTATCAACCTCTCTCTTTCCCAAGGTGTGTTTCCTGATTCTCTGAAAATTGCTAAACTTACGCCTATTCTCAAAAAGCCAAATGCAGACCATGATGATTTTTCCAATTTCCGTCCTGTTTCTAATCTACCGTTTATCTCTAAACTAATTGAAAAGGCTGTTGCATCTCAGTTAAACAGTTATCTAATGGACCATAATCTTCACGATTCATTCCAGTCGGCTTATAAAGCTATGCACAGCACTGAGACTGCTTTGGTGTGTGTCTATAACGACATTCTTCAATCAGTTGATGCCGGCAACTGTGTTATTCTTATTTTCCTTGATATGTCAGCTGCCTTTGACACAGTGGTTCATGATACTCTACTTGATAGACTTGCTTATCGGTTTGGAATTGGTGATGTTGTGTTAAGCTGGTTTAGATCCTACCTTTCTAACAGGAAGCAATTTGTTGATATCAATGACTGCTCATCCTGCCTTGTTAATCTCGATGTTGGAGTTCCTCAAGGCTCCGTACTGGGCCCTATTCTTTACTTGCTTTACACCTCTCCACTGGCTGACATTGTTAAGCGACACAATCTTAACTATCATTTCTATGCTGATGATTCTCAGCTCTATATATCTTTTAAGGGCAATGACAAACTTGTGCAATCTAGACAATCGTTAGAGGAATGTCTAACCGACATCTCTAGGTGGATGCTTTCCAATGTCTTAAAGTTAAACCATAATAAGACTGAACTTATGTGCATCCACTCTAGATTTCAAGATCGTCCTTCCTTGAGGGAAATTCTTGTCTGTGGCGACACCATTGTCCCTTGTATATCAGCCGTTAATCTTGGAGTTGTTTTTGACCAATGTATGACCGGGGAGCTCCAAGTTAACAATATCTGTAAATCATCTTACTTTCATTTGAGGAATCTGTCAACTATCAGGAAATACTTAACCTCTCATGCTGCTCAGTCGGTTATCCATGCTCTTATTTCTTCTAAACTAGACTACTGTAATGCTCTACTTTATGGACTTCCTAAATATGTCGTGGAGAGGCTGCAACGCATTCAGAACTCTGCTGCTCGTGTTGTCACCGTCACCAGGAAATTTGACCACATCACTCCTGTGTTGGTTGACCTGCACTGGTTGCCAGTATACTACAGAGTAATTTTCAAGATGCTGTTGCTGACCTACAAGGCCTTACATGGCCTTGCACCGACATATCTGTCTGATCTTCTGTGCTATCGTTCTTCTTCTTATGCTCTCCTATCTATCTCCAACAAACTTCTGGTTGAACCTAAAGCTAGGTGTACTACGTATGGTTTCAGGTCATTTTCCTTTGCTGCTCCCAGATTATGGAATAGGCTCCCTTTTGAGATTCGCTCTTGTACTACTGTTGCTTCCTTTAAAAGTAAGCTTAAAACTTATTTATTTACTTTATTCCTTAATAATAGGAAATATATTTAGATCTCTTTTGTTTGATTCATTTCCTGATTTCATGCATATTGCCTTTAGGCTTTTAAGATAAGTTTTCCTTTTATAATTAGATTTACTTATTAATATTTAAATACGTAGCATTGTAAATATTGTAAATACATATATATAATTTATACATATATTCCTGTTGTAAAGCGCCTTGGACATGCTCATGGATATGAGCGCTATATAAATAAACTTTATTATTATTATACACACATACACACATACACACATACACACATGTACATACACACACAAGAACTTTTGTGAAAATGATTTGCATATTAGCATGACCTATATTCCTTTGTGATGAGCTCCCCCCCCCCCCCCCCCCCCCCCCCCCCCCCCCCCCCCCGCGCACATCCAAAAGTTGGATTATGGAAGCGCGCTAACCTAACCTGATAATTACTGTTTACTTAAGGCATGATGATTTTTTCATGCAAAAGCTATTCCCAAGAAGGTTTAGGGCAAGGATGAACTCAAACTGATAATTTCCATGCTCCGTGGCTATTTTAACAGCCTCTCGTGGCTAAAACGCGAGGTAAGGATGTCCGACTTCTACAACTTTTGATGCGTCTTTTCAAACATTGCTGGTAATCAAATATATGATAGCAATCGCAAGAAAATGAAAAACTACTTTTTAACTTTTCTACTGTACTGAGGTTTCAATGTGGTTGGCATTTGATGATTTTCTTGTATTCCTTTCTGAACGTTGGATTCATTGCTCCATATATCACAGGATTGACAGCACTGCAACTCGCCATCAAGTACGTCACGATCATGTGCACCTGTCGAGGAAGGCTCTTGTCGTGGCTGGTTGTTAACATCACAATAAGAATTGGAATCCAATTCAGCACAAACCCCATTAGAACCGTAAACATGGTCCACGTAATTTTGATTTCTTGGACACTCGTTCCCAGGCTGTTCGGGTTGGAGGCATTAGCGATGTTTCTCTTGTGTTCCCGGATTTTCTTGAAGACTTTGAAGTAGCAGTAGGTGATGGTCGTGAGTGGCAATAAAATAAAAAAGGCTACCAATATGTTTCCTATAATCTTTGTCGTTGAGGTTTTTGTAACGCGCGAAAGTTTACACATCATTTCCCTTGGAAAAAATTTAATGAAGACAACTTCAAACTTCAAGCAGTCTTGGGGGCAAACATCCGCTATTTCACCTAACATCAAATATACGTTAAAAGTGTATTGTAATTTGTCAGTTCGGATTTCAACTTTACTGCAGTATTATTAATGATGAGTCAAGTACTATTTCAAATATCAATTGTGTAATTATTAAGCAATGGACATAGAGCGACTTCATTGTTAGCAAATTCAGTACGAGCTCAATCGCGTGCAATAAACAAATAAAAAACTAATTCGTGATAAATTGTACCACCTGAACAGTAGGAAACAAAGAACGAAAGAAAGAAAGTAGCAACTCGTGTTAAAAAAACGAAAAGCAAACAGAAACAATAAATTAAAAATTAAAGTATAAGATAGGAAGGAAGGAAGGAAAGGAAGGAAAGAAAGAAAGTAACAATTCGTGTTGGAAAACGAAAAGCAAAGAGAAATAATAAATAAATAAAAAAGTATGATAGGAAGAAAGGAAGTAAAGGAAGGAAAGAAAGAAAGTAACAATTCGTGTTGTTCGTGTTGGAAAAACCAAAAGCAAAGAGAAAAAATAAATCAAAAATTAAAGTATAAGATAGGAAGGAAGGAAGGAAGGGAAGGAAAGAGAGAACGAACGAAAAAAGATAGGTAATCCAAGAAACTCACCTTTTCCATCGAGCATCAAGAGCTGGAAAAAACAGTTTTCAACCGCACTATTTCCTTGACTTTCGTTATCTCTTCGTGAAATTCAGTACTATCTCGCAATAACGCGAGAAACAAAGTTTTTTGCCTCACCTTTTGAACGATTCATTATCTCGAGCAACGATACTCACCCTACGAAGCTTAGATTTGAGTGATTCAAATTTAACAGCCATCTGCTTGCCTTTAATCTAAAAGCCTTTATAAATCTCCGGTCATTCACTTGATTTTATTATCATCAAAATCATCACTTATCAATGCTTTTATCTTGTTTTGTCTTGTTACATCGACAACTTTTCTTTCTAATTCGTACAGTTTTTTAAAACGAATGGTAAACTTTTTTGTCCCATTGCTTAGCTGACTGCCTGTAAAAATAACAGCACTTACTTATATACCTTTTATTCATACACGATTATCTAAAATACCTCTGGGCTGATCTATTAGTCAGGGCACGGCTAACTCACAGATCAAACCCTGAAACAACTTCTGGGCTGATCTAAGTCAGGGCACGGCTAACTCACAGATCAAACCCTGAAACAACCTCTGGGCTGATCTATTAGTCAGGGCACGGCTAACTCACAGATCAAACCCTGAAACAACCTCTGGGCTGATCTAAGTCAGGGCACGGCTAACTCACAGATCAAACCCTGAAACAACCTCTGGGCTGATCTAAGTCAGGTCATGGCTAACTCACAGATCAAACCCTGAAACAACCTCTGGGCTGATCTATTAGTCAGGGCACGGCTAACTCACAGATCAAACCCTGAAACAACCTCTGGGCTGATCTAAGTCAGGGCACGGCTAACTCACAGATCAAACCCTGAAACAACCTCTGGGCTGATCTAAGTCAGGGCATGGCTAACTCACCGATTGAACCCTGAAACAACTTCTGGGCTGATCTAAGTCAGGGCACGACTAACTCACAGATCAAACCCTGAAACAACCTCTGGGCTGATCTAAGTCAGGGCATGGCCAACTCACAGATCGAACCCTTAAACAACCTCTGGGCTGATCTAAGTCAGGGCATGGCTAACTCACAGATCAAATCCTGAAACAACTTCTGGGCTGATCTAAGTCAGGGCATGGATAACTCACAGATAGAACACTGAAACAACCTCTGGGCTGATTTAAGTCAGGGCACGGCTAACTCACAGATTGAACCCTTCAGATCACATGGAATAGGAGATTAGCATGTCAGAAAACCCGGAGAAAGCCACTTCAATCGAGAGAGAAACTCCTCTTAGCCATACGGAATTAATTCCTTTTAATGAGAGAAAGTTTGATGAAAAACTCAGTACTTTCTGTTTGTGAAACTGAAATGTTGCGAGACAGTCTGGTCTTGTAACACCACTTGAAGCCTGTCTGAGTGTCTTACAAAAAGGACTACATCAGCTCTAAGCTAAAGCCTTTCCATGTGCAGCTTTAAAATACATATTTTGGAAAAAGGGAGGGAAATGCTTTTTCTTCTTTTTTTTTTCTTACTCAGTCTTCTTTTTCTTCCCGTTGTTGTTATTGTTGCTGCTGCTGTTGTTGTTGCTGTTGTTGTTGCTGTTGTTGTTGCTGTTGTTGTTGTTGTTGTTGTTGTTGCTGCTGTTGTTGTTGCTGTTGTTGTTGTTGCTGTTGTTTTTGTAGTTGTTGTTGTTATTGCTCTTTTTCTTCTTCTTCTTCTTTCTGTCGTTTTTGTCGTATTTTTCCGAGGTGTTCTTTAGTTGATCAAGAGAATTTTTTAAAAGAATAGTCAGAATTTGTTTAAAAAAGAGGTGGACTAGTATAAAGCAAAATATTGTTTTTATGAACTGAAAAAGGAACGATTTCTTTAAAAAAAGACTAAATTGGTTTATACTCCTGTTTACAAACGAGGCGGGTTTAAAGTGAAATCCATACAGCTTTAGTTGTTATGCTGACATTTAACAATTCTCTGGTACTCGTGTCTAAATACCCTGTTCATTAATCCATATATTATTGGATTAATGGCACTATTGCTTGCAATAGAATACGTCGTAACCAAATATGCTTGTCGGGGTAGTTTGTGAAGATCATCTTTGGACATTAGCGTTATGACTAATAGAGGAATCCAAGTCACAAGATAGCCCACCAAAATTCCAAACAAAGTCCATGTGACCTTTATTTCAATCACTCTTCTACCAAAGCCATTACTATTAGGAACTACGTTTCTCTTGTGTAGCTTTATATTCCTGAAGATTTTAAAGTAGCAAAAGGCGATGATGATGAATGGAATTCCCATGGTGGTTAACATGGTAATGTTCTTAATTACCAATGTCTGTAAGCCATTTTCAGATCTCGCTGATGAAATAATGCAGCGTATGTTAAATGGATTGTATTTGGCAACTGACAGTGAGTTCCCCTTGACGAGCAATATCGTTATGATAAAAGACAGTACCCAAGAAACACCTATCATGTAACATGACTTTCTTTTGCTAAAAATCTGCCTGTACCTTAATGGTTTACAAACACGAAAAAAACGATTGACGGCCATGAGAGTTATAGTAAAGATTGAAACTCTTGACACACCAATTCCAAATATTGCCTGGAAATCACACATTCCCTGGTAAACAATGACACTATTGTTGATTGACCAAAATAAAGTAAAAGGCAACGCCAACATCGGGTACAAAATGTCAGTCATCGCGAGCGAGAGTACGAAGTAGTTAGTGATGGTGCGAAGACTGGGATTACGATAGATGGAGATTACTACCAGAAGATTTCCTTCAATGGCAATCAGTCCAATAAGGAGTAAAATACTTGTCTCTACAGCGATGGTAGCTGGACTGCGATAGTAAATGTCGATCGAACTGTTTAGCACTTGTTTCATCCTAAAAAAGAAATGTTTTGGCGGTTAATACATGAGTCTGTGAACACGGTTTCCGATCGATAGAAATAACGCTAGGCTAATTCACAAATCAAAGTTGGAATTTAGCGGAGAAGGTATTGCAGAGGGAGGATCACTGAGAACCCGGTTAAACTACTGGCGAGGCAAAGGAACATGCGCCTGTATTTAAGCCGAGATTGCAGCTGTGTCCAAATTTTTGTTGATTTTATGGTCTAACCTCAAGCAAAAGACTTTTATAGATAGCATTTTCGTCATCCATCAAGCAAATTCGAGAAAACTCTAATGCCGGTTTCAACAATGCAAAAGATTTAATAGTCTAGCGATTCATTTAAACAAACTTTTCTTATATGACATATTGCTGTGAAAGCTTTTTTAGACGTGTATATTTCAAATGCCTCGAAAGATCAAGAAAGTGGAAAATTTGACAAATTAAACCTTGAAAAACCGCATAGTGAAGAAAAACTACGAAGGAAAATATTTGTGCTAGTGTTGTACAACCCTTCTTAAAATTAAAGTTATGTATTAGTTCCAAATATAGATTGATTAACAAAGAGTTCCACAGTACCAATTAATAGAAAAGATACTTAGTCGTCCATCACATTGTACAGCTGACTGATTTGAGTCTATTAATACAAAAACGCTCTTATGCATGAAGTCCATGAGTTACTAAGACTCTCGTGTTGGATCTGAAGGGCTTTTAACTTCAAGACTTCCTCAGCATTGTTAGAAAGTGTAAACATGTCAGACAATTTAAGATAACTCTATTCAAACTTTCAAATCGATTTCCTCAAAAACACTTTGTTTACGCAGATAAAAGTAAATGCTAGAGGTTTTCACCTTCCTCCGGCGTTTCTCGAAGTCTTCTTACAGTTTCAGTTTCGCCTGGCTCTCTTACTGATCTTTCTCCGGTT
The DNA here is from genome assembly GCA_011057435.1 of Actinia equina. Lineage (NCBI taxonomy): Eukaryota > Metazoa > Cnidaria > Anthozoa > Actiniaria > Actiniidae > Actinia > Actinia equina. The sequence continues at coordinate 82,364 of WHPX01001309.1, read as the reverse complement.
TAACTTCATGTTCAAGTCAGGTAAAGTCGGTAATAAAATTATAGCAGTTCTTAATAAAATAGATGCCGACTGTGAGCAATTTGATAGTCAACGAGTTCTACTATCGTAGCACTGTTACCATCGCTGTAGATCGAGAGTGACAAGTATTTTACTCCGCTCATCGGACGGATTGCTATTGGAAGAAATCTTCTGCAATAATCTCTCGTCCATCCATCGTTATCCGAGTCTTTTGCTAGCGATGGCAGAGGTTTTTCTCCCTTCTACAAATTTGCCTCTTATTCTGGCTTCATAGTTAATTGACTCCCATTAACTATGCATATCAACAATTGTTGTCGTTCGCGGGCTTCCTGCGCTGACAAACGACGCTCCCCTCCCCTACACATTTCCAGTCCTTTTTCGGCCAAAAGCAAGATGCTTACTAGCTGAGATGTTTTCAATCGATTTACAGTACGTTTGACCAGTTTTGAGCAAGAAATTCGTCTATGTAGTGAAGAAAATTATATTCCAATTTCCAAATATGGTAAGTAAATTCCTTATATGGTAAAAGAAACAGCTCAAGCGGAAGGACAACTTTTCTATGTGGAAAGTTTGAATGGGCTTCGTCAATTAAAAATTGTTTTCTGTTGGGGCAAAAGGTGTGCGAGCTGCCGGTTGCTGGTTGACATGGACTATTGCCCGAGGGGAGGGGGTGGGGGACGGTGTTTAACTGTCGCGTACCCCTAGAAGATACCGCACGTGCTAAAGACCAAAAACTTCTCGTTTTTCACCCCTAAGAGAGGAAGGAACTTACGACATTGTCATCAACGTGTGGGAAGTAACTCAATTAAATTTTCATTCAAAAAGACTTCTACTTTCCGAAAATTAATGAATGCTCTTCAAACTGGCAAGTATTTATCCTTATCGTCCCCGTCTCCGCATCGTAGTCTACTGCTACTTGTTAGTCTTCAAGTACATCCAAAAGCACAAGAGAAAAATTTCGCTCGGCCTGCCTCCAAACCAATAGGCCTGTGAACGACGAGTGTCCGATAACTTAAGATTTCTATGGATCAAATTCACAGTTTGGACTTAGGTTCCAGCTTTTACGGTGTTTCGTAAAATTGGATATTTATCACTTTCGTAGCCCTGCGGAGTTAGAAGGCCGGGGAACGCGATTTAATGCCGAAAATTAGGATGGCGTATAAAACACTTTATGTGAGTAAAATTTTTTTTTTTTTAATTATTTTTTTCATTAAATTACATTCAGCTCTCAAAGCTTGTATGGGCTTCCTGTGCAACTAATGCATGCGTGCGGGATTAGCCTCGAATCCAGGAGTTGCTTATTTTGTTACTCATGTATCAAAAGTGAGTCTAGGCCAGATGACTTGAGTTCTATGAATGTCAATGCCTTCAAAACATTAAAATAAGTACTTGCTTTCCTTTAAAAATATTAATTTGTTATTCAAACACCTTTGCCCCCCCCCCCCCCCCCCCCAAAAAAACAATATCCACACAAAACCAAAACGTTTTTTATAATTTCTCAAAATTCACTTATGCTGTCATGATTTTAAATAAGCCTGAAGCGTCTCTAGACCATAATCCTTTTCACATTTCTTTTGTTCTTTAATCATGACTATTGTTCATGTATTCTCTAAGGAATCAAAAATTTTAATATGAAAGAATTTTAAAACTATTATGGTCTAGAGACGGGGATAAAACGTCATCTCGCTTCAGGCTTATTGTAAAGTGTAAAATGTTTCAGCTTATTTTCAGTTTTATGGCAACATTTGTGAGACCTGCGAATGCAACGGCATACTTAAGATTATTTTGAATGCAAGGCTAACATGGGAATACAAAATGCCACAATATGAAAAGCGGTCATCTTGAAGACAAAACTCGTAATTTGCATATCTAGATATTCTGGGGTATGGATAAAGTATTCATTTTTTCCGGTCCGGTATCCTATAAAATGGTGCGTTCTAATCGGCTGTTTGAGCGGGCGGTATTTTTCAGTATCTGCCCAACTGTCGGTCCGGTATCTTTTGCTGCCAAACAACAAAACAAAATAATTACAAAAAGAAATTTAAAAAATACGGGACAAAAGTTATTTACTTATCGTCCTATGGTCGGTCCGGATGTATAGGGAAAAACGTAAATAACATAACCTCTAATATATAAGTTTCTATGAAAACCGGAGTAAAAACTGGGTTTATGCTGTAAAAGTTTTAATTAATTTGCTATCTCTAACGGCTGTTATGAGCCCACGAGCCTTTGTTCAGCAAAGACCGATGGTTTACCATAGTAACTTTTGAAAAGAGTATTAAGGAAATATTCTTCGTTTGCACGTTACTTCATCGCGGCCATGTTGGTACCATTTAAGAAAAGATTTCTCATTAGCATCCACTGCGGTTAACGGTACCACAACGGCTGCCATGTTTTTGTCTTCTAACTCTCTTGGGAATGCTTGCAGCCCATCATGCTCAATTTCATATATTATGTTTAATTGTTTAAATGAGTCATTCAAATTTAGGAAGGTAGATAGATGGATAGATAACTTTATTTATCCACGGTAGATCCTTCAGGAGAAATATATTATATCACGCTAAATATAAAATTAAACACAATCATATCAAAGAATAAACTAAGCTTACTAGACAAAACTAATCTACACTCACTACACTAAACTAAATTATATATTTATTTATATATTTATTATTCATTCATTCATTCATTCATTCATTCATTCATTCATTCATTCATTCATTCATTCATTCATTCATTCATTCATTCATTCATTCATTCATTCATTCATTCATTCATTCATTTATTTATTTATTTATTTATTTATTTATTTATTTATTTATTTATTTATTTATTTATTTATTTATTTATTTATTTATTTATTGGCAGTTATGAATGTATTACTTAAGGGAAAATAAAACCGAATGATAGAATACGAAATGATATAGTTAAATTTCATGATGTAGCATTCAAAAGATTTTTAAAAAATACTTTATAGTTTTAGCTGTTCTCAGTTCATTTCGTTTCTGTTTGGCATATTATATTATACATGATGTTATCAAACGGATTACATATTGAATATAGAAATTGTTAGGGGGAAAAAATTCTTGTTTGTCGAATAAAGACTGAAAGATATTTATTTAACCTCAGCAGCTGGAAAGTATATTTGGGCTGAAAAAGTAAAGTTGATTAAATTTTGAAGGCCGAACCCCAAAGACAAACAGTGTCAGTTCCAACGCTTTTCATGTTCGTGTTGCCAACTTTTTACTGTTCAAAAGTCAATTTAAAGATGCCGACACATTGTTAGGAAAAAAAGACGAATAGTCTATGATATTGATATGATATACATATCTTTACGAACCATATCGATCGTTGTAGTTCTTAATCTTAAAACAAGCAGTTGATTGTTGTCGAGAATGAACACGACTAACCAGACAAGCAGCATAAGCAAGAGTTGTATGGAGTTCCTGAACCGCAGTCCTGCCACCATCGCTGTAGAGACAAGTATTTTACTCCTTATTGGACTGATTGCCATTGGAGGAAATCTTCTGGTAGTAATCTCCATCTATCGTAATTCCAACCTTCGTACCATCACTAACTACTTCGTACTCTCGCTCGCGATGACTGACATTCTGTTTCCAACCCTAAGTTTGCCTCTCAGTCTCTATTGGGCGATACAGGGCCGATTTACTTCCACGCCTGGAACATGCGAGTTTCAAGCCGTATTAAATACCAGTCTAGTATGGGTCTCTGTTAGCAATCTTCTCTTCATGGCCGTCAATCGGTTTGTTCGCGTCTGTAAACCTCAGAAATACAAAAAGGTGTTCAGCAGGAATAGAGCTTTGATTATGATCGTTGTTATCTGGATTGGAAGCTTTTTCTCGTGTGTGCTGTATCTAAAAGGGGGACTTGAATTGGTGCGTGCGAGGTTTAGTCCATCCAAAATTACTTGTAGTTACGTTTATCAAGCAACAAATGTAATATCAGAGATAATAACAAATATATCAATTTGTATCGTCCTCTTCATACCATGCGCCACTATCTTCTATTGCTACTCAAAAGTTTTCATGAAAATCCGAGAACACAAAAAAAACATCGCTCCTGCCTCCAACCCAAACAGCCTGGGCACGAGTGTACAGGAAATCAAGGTCACGTGGACTTTGTTTTCAGTTTTGATTGGTTATTTACTTACGTGGATTCCTGCTCTTCTTCTTACATTGACAATTAACTTGTTTTTGGACAGAGTTAAGGTTCCTCGTCAGGTTCGCATGCTAACGATATACTCTGCATCTAGCAGTTGTGCCATCAACCCTGTAATACATGGGCTAATGAATCCAGGCTTTCGACAAGAATACAAAAAAATATTCAAACTTATGTGAAGAGATGAAGATTCAAATGTAAATATAATGTAAATTACTCGTCACATAATGTAAGTGAAGTGCTGCGGATATATGTGCAAGACCACATTTTTCCAACAGCCGGCACCAATATACTTTAAAACATTTATCAATAATACCTCTGTGTATTAAAGCAATTGATCTCCTTTGTAAAGCATTGAGATAGATTGAAGGAGATTTCCTTCCACGAGGATTTGATCTACCGTTGCGGTAATTCAAAGTTCAACTACCAAATTCCGAGCAGATAACGGAGCTGAAAAACTTATGAAATAACATTGCCTTCCCCGTGAATAGTGACTGAAGCTCTGATGGCGAATGCTTGGTGAATGCTTCCAGAAACGAATAGCATTCGATATCAATCAAGCCGTGTGGAACGTATTTAAGGTCGAACTAAACTAATTCAGAGCGAATTTTGACAATTTTGTTCTCGCTTTGCAAAACTATTGCGTCAATTAAACTTAATTTTTCATATAATGTGTTCGGATTATTCTAGATTTTAACAGATAGATGAGGCAATGCGCCATGTGGATGGGCTCGGATATCAAATAAGAACATACGTAATAGGTAAATTACGAGCCTTAGATGAAACGACTGAAGAAGAGTGCCATACAAGCCTTTCACAACTTCAAATCGCGTAAAAAATGAGCCCGGCTCTCTCTCTCTCTCTCTCTCTCTCTCTCTCTCTCTCTCTCTCTCTCTCTCTCTCTCTCTCTCTCTCTCTCTCTCTCTCTCTCTCTCTCTCTCTCTCTCTCTCTCTCTCTCTCTCTCTCTCTCTCCTGCTGGTTGATCACTTAACATTGATGTTACAGGAAATAAACTCAAACATAGTTTAGGTTTCAATGATCACTTCAGATACCAAGCCGCTGCTCACAACTACCCGAAATGGCACGAATTTCAGTTTCGTGACTATGGTAACTGTCAATCAAAATTTCGGCGCTATTACTAGCACATGTTAGTACTTCCTGTTATCAAAAATATGATAACTTTTAGTATATATTGAGAGTTTGACAGAAATTAATTTCAAATAGTCAGTCGTGACTAATGTGCACTTAATAAAAAGTCCTACAGTGTACGAGATTGCTTCGAGAAAATGTAAGCTGGTTTGAATAGATCGATCAAAAGCTATACTTTACTCGAAACGAGCCAATCGATATTCCTTTCAGTATAAACTATTTCTCATTTTAATCAAGCTTCAGTGGAATTATTATTATCGGCAGGAATAAACGCCACATTTGGTTGTGATAAAAAGGTAAATTATACACCTTGAAAAGATGAAAAAAGTTACTGACGTTTCGGACGCTAGTCCTTCGTCGGAGTAAAAGAGACGAAGGACTAGCTTCCGAAACGTCAGTTAGTTTTTTCATCTTTTCACGGTGTATAATTTACCTTTTTATTATTACTGTTAATTTACCTGTTAATAAAATATACTGTTAATAAAACACCGACGCAGCTCACACTAGTTTTTAGCTAGTTATATCTTCTTTCCACATTTTGATGATCAAAAACTCGTACTTCTCAATATTGAAGTAAGACATGTAAACCATGTTAATATTTAATGATGCAGTTTGGCTTTCGCGCCGAAAACAGTCGGGGAACATCAAATGAAAAAAATGCAATTAACTCTACCTTGAGCACAATATTACTGCACAGCAACTGGATCGTTCTTAGAATTGACTTTTTTCGATTTAAGACACACAACTAACATTTTAAGTCGTTGTTGACAATCTTCTATCAAAGGTAAGAAAATGTGTTGAAATTTGCCAAGTAAATATTTTCAAGAAAAATATGTTTCGATTTATTTTCCTAAACTTAATTATTCCATGGGTTAGATAGGATATTATTATTATTTCCGTAATGTTTCAGTGAAGCATATGGTTCACAGTTTTTCACACAAGTTTTTTCGGTCGTTCATCGTCAAACTGGACAGAGTAGCAGACTTTTTTTGTTTTTATTCCATAAGAGCTAAAATAATTGTGAAATATAGATAGAGCAACATTGTGCGTGGTCAGTTCATTTATTTATTTTATTTGCCTCCTATTCAATTCCACATCTTTCTTTTGATTAGAACTTGAATTTACCTTTTTTTTTTTAAAAAAAAAAGCTAGTTGAAGCAAAAACCGGGAGAAAAACCAAAAGAAGTATTGAAAGCGAGAAATATCGAGTACAAAATAGTCTTTGTCAGTTAGTCATAATTACTTAGCAAAACTGACCAACGACGAAGAAAACAGGGGAAAAAGAGCCTGGCAGGATTCGCTCAAAGGTACCGATGCTAACCTTAGTTTGATTATTAAAGAACTTTCACTTATTTGGTCTCAATCGTCTTACTAAAGAGCTTGTTTATTGGAAAAAGAAAATTAAATCTGACGTAACATCAATTTGCAGTCTATGCCCAGATGTTTGAAGCATGGTTAGTAAGGTTCCAGATAGTCATAACCAAGCAACTGAAATTTTCATATCAAATTTAACCCAGCTGACACTTATTGCTTCAACACTCACTGATACATCTTGCTTGGAATCAAAAGAAGCCTTCCGGCCGGATGACTTTCAAATTTACTGATCAATACCCAGCAAAAACCTCTGAGCTGATCTGAATCAGGGCACGGCTGAACTCACAGATTAAACCCTGAAACAACCTCTGGGCTGATCTAAGCCAGGGAACACGGCTAACTCTAACTGAGATCAAACTCTCTTCATGAAACAACCTCTGGGCTGAATAAAAGTCAGTGACTACGGCTAACTCATAGATTTCGACCATATTTTACTGAGTCAAAATAACTATTTTTTTTACTTTATAGGACGATGAAAATAGAAAACTCGTCTACGTTGAGTAAAGAATGGAAAGAATTTACAACCCGCAGTCCAGCTACCATCGCTGTAGAGACAAGTATTATACTCCTCATTGGACTGATTGCCATTGGAGGAAATCTTCTGGTAGTAATCTCTATCTATCGTAATCCTAGGCTTCGTACCATCACTAACTACTTCGTGTTGTCGCTTTCTTTAGCTAATATTCTTCATCCAATATTGGGTATGCCTCCGACTATTGTCTGGTCGATACAAAGCCGTTTTACCTCACAACAAGGAGTTTGTAATTTCCAAGCTAGTTTTTTCACCAGTTCCATTTATGTTTCGGTGGTGACCATCATCTTAATGGCGGTCAACCGTTTTGTTTGTGTCTGTAAACACGACAAATACAAGAAGATCTTCAACAAGAAGACTTCTCTGTTGATGTTGGTATCGGTTTGGGTTATCAGTTTTACAGGAGTTCCTTTGTATAACGAAGCAGGGTTGAATCAAAGTAAGGCAAGTTTCATACCGAGTCAGCTTCGATGTGGCTTTTCAATTAACAAGGAAACCACCTCCAAAATACTAGTAAACTTTATCATTGCACTAACTCTTCTAATACCATTCACAATCATCACATACTGCTACTACAAAGTCTTTAAGAAAATCCGACAACACAAGAGAAACATCTCTCCTGCCTCCCACCCAAACAGCCTGGGTGCGCATGTGCAAGACATCAACGTCACGTGGACTATGTTTGCTGTTTTGATTGGATATTTCATGACTTGGATGCCCGTGTTGATAATTACTTTACTGAAAAACATTTTTGGTTCTGCAAACTTACCTCGACAGGTCCACATGATCGTACCCTACACAGGGTCGATGAGCACTGCTATCAATCCTATAATATACGGAGTAATGAACGCATCCTTTCGACAGGAATACAAGAGGATATTTAGATGCACATAAGGTATTGAGACGACAGCACGTTTACGCCTACAGAGCCCTTGTTTTTGGCCGCCGGCCTGAAGTAACGCTGGCTCCGGGTATATGAGATTGATGCATACCTGGCCCTACACTACTTACGAGAGTCCAGACTACACATGTGCAACCAGCAAGTTGGAGATCTTTGCTTTACTGAATTCTTTAAGAATTGCCGTTTGTTCTAGATCCCATTCAGTTCAAAAGTACCGTTTACTTTGTTGTCCATACCTTTCTTTTACCTCAGTTTCTTTGTCGTACTGATATATACATGGGCATAACTATAGAATGTATGCTGACGGCTTACTCCATGCACTATTATCAAGAGAATGTGTTCATTTTCTCTTGCTATTATCTATGCAGCCTCAACTCTGAACAATCTCCAAACACAAAATATCTGGCTTAGATCAAATAATTAAGCCTTAATGTTGCTAAAACTGAATTTATGGTGATTGGCTATGGTTAGCTACACTAACTCAAAGAGAAAGTACGATCACCATGCAAGCTGATGATAAATAAATAGAAAAGGTTGACAATACCAAATTTCTTGGGGTTTTTATTGATGACACCTGAAAATTCAGATCAGTGAAATCTCAAAAAAGATTTCCTATGGACTTGCACCCTCAATAGAGTCAGAACTTCTATTTATAAACAGGCTGCAATAAAAATAAACGAGGTTCTGATAGAGCCACAATTTGAATATTACAGTTAAGCATGGGATGGACTGTTTCAGCATTTGAGCGATAAAGTGCAAAAACTGCAAAATTGCGCAGCCAGAGTTATTACTTGCTCTGCCTATGGCGCTAGCTCTGAATTCTTGCTCAAAAGGCTTCCATAAACTACATATCAAAAGGAGTAAGCAAAAACCCGCCTATGCCTAGAACTGACTACCTCAAACGTAACTTTAGTTATAGCAGATCGGCATTGTGGAATAGACTACTCATTGACTTATTTAAGTCACATTTCTTTGCCCATTTTAGAAGAGGAGTCGTCGATATATAATTCAGTTTTATTTGAAAATCGGACTCCCAAACGGCACTAAACATGTAAAACAATTGACATTTTAACTTCTTTAAACTTATTTATAATTTCCCTGCTAGCAGAGCCTATTTTCCTTTTGTTTTGGTGGAGTGAGAAAAAAAGGCACTTTGCCGATGTAGGACGTTATACTTATCGCGCCTGTGTGGCGTAACTTAGCAACGCTGTCATGATTTTAACAGCCGCTCTTTTCAAACAACGTTTGGCGCCACGGTGTGTTACATTTTTTCTTCATTCGCACTACATGTACCTGGTTAAAAACCAGGTTCAAAACTGGTTTCGTTCGTCCACAATCGTGGACGCAGGTGTATCAAAGGAAACGCTCTACATCGACAGAGTCTATCTCCTCCCCGCCTTAAAAAAAGGGAGAGAAAGAGGAGAGACTCTGCTTGCAGGGGAAATTTATGATATAGCTGATATGTTTTTTACCGTGTTTAGATAAAGTTGTCTGTTTGTCTATCTTATCAGTGTTTTTGGGCTAAATCCTACGTACTTTCTTCCTTTCTTTCTTTTTTCCTCTCTTTCTTTCAATTTACAAGCCACGTGATAAGCTGCACCTGTCGTGTGTCCATGTTTTAATGCATACACTCTTTATTAATACATACATCATCACTACTTAAGCTTCCACCTTTATTAATTTCCTCACACTCAAAGCCTTTTTTCAAGTGGTTTACTTTATTTTCATTTTTATTGTTATCTTTATCTTTTTCCGGCTTATCTTAGCATATATTTTTCTTCGATCTATCTTATCTTTTTTTTAATTCTCGCTCTACATTTCCTTTTCCTATATATATATATATTCCTTGATTTTTGTTTCGTTAGCTACGTTTTCTTTAAAATTCCATTATATTGTGATAAACAGGGATATTCGCATAACTTTCGATAGAAAAGCTTGGAAATTAAACTATCAAACGATTGAAGAATCATCAATCTTATTACTACAAAAGCTTTTGATTTTTCCATTTCGGGAACAAGGAAACTTGAAGTTTGACAGTAATGATAAAAAGGTAAATTATACACCGTGAAAAGATGAAAAAACTTACTGACGTTTGGGACGCTAGTTCCTTCTTCGTTTCTCTTTTACTCCGACGAGGGACTAGCGTCCGAAACTTCAGTAAGGTTTTTCATCTTTTCACGGTGTATAATTTACCTTTTTTATCATTACTGTTTCATTAGAAACAGCGACGCAGCTCACACTAGTTTTTAGCTAGTTACATCTTCTTGAAGTTTGACAGTGACTTCCTAAAAAGCGTGGTCCTGCATAAACTATTGGAGTTACTTGATCGCTTTTTCGTGGATGGGTTTTGTTCGAATTCTCCCGTTTTCCCTGGACACTTTTTAAAACCGATTCAAGTTTATGAAGTATAAAATCTTGCAATAGACGCCAAACCATCATTTGCAAAGCCTGTTTAAAATTATCTGGTATTCATAGCTACAATTTGAGAGGAGCGAGTTTCATTTTCAACTTCCCTTGCCAAAAACCAATCTTATGAAACGCTCCTTCTCCTACCGTGGTGCTATTGCCAGGAATGAGTTGCTCAACGAAATGTGAGAGCTCGATATTTCAAATCCTTCAAAAGAACTCTGCAGCGAGGGTTGCCAGTGAAGCTAACGGCCACTGGCCCCCAACTAGTTTTATCGACATATATGACAGAGACTTCACCGTACAAGTATGTAGAAATTGAAATTCTACACAGGGTAGATTTAGGAAATTACCAACAGCAAAAAAAATACACATCAAACCGGTGAGACAGATTTGGCATTCATAATACTTTCTGGCCAGGAGATGTTCGCACAACGACGATCAAACGCAAATGAAGCGTAATGAACCTTTTTAACCCACAATGCTTCACGCGCCTATCACCCTTCTCTGGTTGTGAACCAATTAAGTGAAATGAGCGAAAGGTGACGATGTCGACCGAGGAGAAATGTTATTATTGAACTTCCAAAGTATGTCGTATCTCAAATTGGATATTTCTGGATAATTATTAATGGTTAGAAGTACGAAAAAACCTGACGATTTGCCAGCACAAAACATGCAACATTTGGCTAGAATAATACAGTAAAAATAATCTTGAATAGCAAAAAATGTTATTTTATGAAATAAACATGTTGACGTTTCGGGAAACCTTTAAATTAATTCTTTTTTTAGTAAAGATAATCCTGAATTTCATCCATACCAATTTTTGGTTCGTGTGGAACTAAAAGTGTTTTTGTTTAAACCTACAATTTGGGTTGTCTCTTTTGCACTCTCCACCTTTTCTTCGATATAATTGTACAGTGGAACCCCGTTAATAAGGACACTGTTGGGACTGAAGAAAAATCTGTCCTTATTAACGGGGTGTCCCTATTAACCGAGTTGTCAGAAAAACATGCAGCTGAAAACACATTTTTAAACCTTTCATTTTTACTGTGCTGTAAACCTTGAAATACAATGTTCAATATAACAGCCTAAACTGAAACATTTCTACATATCACGGTATAAGAACTACATCATTTCTGTACTATACTGTGGAAATTGAATGGAAGAAAGAAATCTGTGAAAAGGCCAAGGCATTGAAACCGAGACGAAATCATGTGAGGCGGACAGATGTGATTGAAGAAGTGAGTGATAAAATTGTTAACTTGTAGTTGAGCTCTGGGAAATAACAGTGCAGTGGTATTGCAAGCTTTGTCTAATTCATTATGCTGTAATAGCAAACTCTACTGCAATGATCAGAGTGTGGTCCTTCGATACACAAACACTGACAATATAATCCGTATTAAGCGCATTATATCAATAAACAAATACAGTGAAGACGTCTTCAAATTTCAAGTGTCCTTAATGCGGGGTTCATTATGTATGGAAACTGTCATTCAGGTTCTAGAAATGTGTCCTTTGTACTTATTAACGGTTGTCCTTAAAAAGCGGGTTAATTTAACAGAAAATGTATGGAGCTTTCTTGGGACTTTGAAACCTGTCCTTAATAACGAGGTGTACATGTCCTTATTAAGCGGGTGTCCCTGGAGCGGGGTTCCACTGTCAGTAGAAACATTTAAAAAGCTAAATGTAGCAAGCCAACATTTAATTTGGCTTACATCTGAATTGTTTTAATCTAGGAAACGTTTCAGATCAACTGAGTTTTAGGCAATATGGTTTATCATTTATCCTAACGCTTTATCATATAAAGATTCTGAAAAATCATTATCGACGATTTGATGAAATCCTGTTTCATTTTAGAATGGATGCGGGGACGAACTCTACGCAAGTGAGTTTACGATGGCTCGAGTTCATGAACCGCAGTACAGCTACCATCGCTGTAGAGACAAGTATTTTACTCCTTATTGGACTGATTGCAATTGGAGGAAATTTTCTGGTAGTAATCTCTATCTATCGTAATCCTAGCCTTCGTACCATCACTAACTACCTCGTACTCTCCCTCGCGATGACTGACATAGTGCACCTATTATTGGCGATGCCCCTGACGATCGTCGCTTCTGCACAAAGTAGGTTTGACTTTAATCCACATATGTGTGATTTTCAAGCAATATCCGTGATAAGTCTAATCTATATAACAGTCATAAACATGGTCCTTATGGCTGTCAATCGTTTCGTTCGTGTCTGTAAACCAGAGAAATACCAAAAATTGTTTAATAAAAAAACCTCTTCAATCATGATCGTTATAGCATGGATGACGACATTCATTGGAACGACTGTCTATAACAAGCTAAGCAACAGTGTTTCAAACGCGGTCTTTTTTCCCGAGCAAATGAGATGTAACTTTGTATATGATCCAAACAAGCAATTATTTGTAGTTTTGGGTAATGTGTTGATCATCGCTTGCTTGCTAACACCATTCATTATCATCACCTACTGCTATTACAAAGTATTCAAAAAAATAAAACAACACAAGAGAGGAATAGCAGACTCCACCTCGACAAACTCCAACGGCCTGGGCACAAGCGTACGAGAAATCAAGATCACTTGGACTCTATTTGCCGTGTTGCTAGGATACTGTGTCACGTGGATTCCAGCGCTTCTTGTTACCATAATAACAAACATTTTTGGTTGGTCGTTCTTATCTCGCCAGGTTCATTTGATTGTAACATTTGCCGGAGTGAGCAGCTCTGCTTTGAATCCTGTGATCTACGGATTAATGAACCCCAGTTTTAGAGGGGAATACGCCAAAATATTTGGCTGTAAGTAGGTATAGGTAATAATAATGAGTTACGGGCCAAATTAGATACTTTTTAGGCGTGTTTCTCAAAAACTTATACTCGAGAGGCAAGAGAAACACTCGGCTAACCCAGTGTTCCTGCTTCCGTAAACACATAGTCCAGGTGTTCTGACGGAAATCGATTAGCCAATCAGATTGCGCATCGCGTTTGCTGAAAAAAAATCAATCCCAATAGACCTTTGCGCGCCTCGAGAAGCAGAAAAAAAACCCAGATATGTGTGGATCGGTAATAATCAAGTACATAACACATGTAAGAATAGCACGTAAATACAACACATTTTTTTAATTAAAAATGGTTTAAAATGTTAATATATATATATATATATATATATAGTGATGTATTTATGGCAGGCCTGTTCACTTAAAATATATCCAAATTACTGAGAAGCAAAGATGAGGATTTTGCTGCTGTATAAAAGTTGAAGGGTACGTAGTGGCTCAAAGTGTGGAGTGATCTTTGCAATTGCGTGACACAACACTAAGTGAAGTCGCCAATTCTAGCTTTGAAAACGTATTCTTAAACACCATGAGAAACTTCTCGTCGTATTATGCCCACGTGCATCATTTGAAATGATAATTTCATTATTACCTAAAGTATGTTGATATTGTTGTTTGTCTACTGTTCGTATATTATCTAATTTTTTCCCTCGTGTTCGGTTACCTACATCAAACCACAGGGAGTCCAATTTAGATTAAATTGAATGGTGAAAATAAAATCGAAAAAATTAAATAATTAATGATTTTTTAAGTTCGAGATCAAGATAATGTCCTCCGTAATGCGAAAGAGTAAAAAAATCCAAAACATTGCACTAGAACTTTTTTTTTTCTCGCACGCCTTTGTTTTCCTATATAATTTCCCTATGGTATCTGATGTTGATCTTATGTATATATACTCTGACAAGGGAGGGAAACTTCAGTCGCCATATTTGAAAAACAACTCACTTTAAACCACAATTTCAGTGTCTCATTTAAACCTCCAACTCCACAAAAATGACCCCTAATATGGGGGACTCTTCCTTCAATATTTCTATGACCGAATTTTTCGTGCAGAAAAGTTTTCGCTTGCAGAAAATTTTCTGCCATGTTATATCAAGGTTACTACCTGCGTAGGACTCGGGCGAGAACGAATTTCGACCTTACTATTCTCCCGCACTGAATTTTTGTAACGTGTACACGAACCGCAGTCCTTTGCTTGCTTGCTTGCTTGCTGCTTGCTTGCTTGCTTGCTTGCTTGCTTGCTGCTTGCTTGCTTGCTTGCTTGCTGCTGCTTGCTTGCTTGCTTGCTGCTTGCTGCTTGCTTGCTTGCTTGCTGCTTGCTTGCTTGCTGCTTGCTTGCTTGCTGCTGGCTTGCTTGTTGCTTGCTGCTGCTGGCTTGCTTGCTTGCTTGCTGCTGATTGCTGCTTGCTTTGCTTGCTTGCTTGCTTGCTTGCGTGCTTGCTTGCTGCTGCTGCTTGCTTGCTGCTTGCTGCTTGCTGCTTGCTTGCTTGCTTGCTGCTTGCTTGCTGCTGCTTGCTTGCTTGCTTGCTTGCTTGCTTGCTTGCTTGCTTGTCTTGCTTGCTTGCTTGCTTGCTAACCAAATATCGGAGGGTTGTAAGAGAACATTGGGGGATGAGGACGTAAAAACCCTGGCAGTGACCACCATTAGTGCCTCACTTCATACTAAGCATATCTCATGCTTGTAAATTGTACAAAAAACAATCTGTCATTCACTTCTCAATGTAAAGCGCCTTTGATTATATATATAGAAAAGCCGCTATATAAATTCATAAATCATTATTATTATTATCATAGGCAATGAGCAATAGGCAATAGGCAATAGGCAATAGGCAATAGGTTATTTCAAAATCCAAGAATAGCTGGAATGGCTTGTATTTCTGCGCCTTATTCTCGTCAATAACATGGTCCTAACTGTTGAGACTGATTCAATGTTGTTTGTAGTCGCCAAAACCATTTTGGTTTCGGAATGAACTATCGCCTATCGCATTTGGCGATGACAAAGATTTTTTGAAATAGGCTTCTTAGGAATGGATTCCAAGAAAGTGGTTGCAAAGTATCCACCTAGCTTATTACTACCAAGTTAAGAGGGTTGCATATATCTCACACAAAGCATAGTATACTCAAATGAGGTTCCTTATCTAACAGACTAGCAGAAAATGGGTTTGTTAATGGACACTTCTGTACCAAATTACTTTTTTACAAATATACAATTAATTACAATAAGGTAATAAGTAAGGATTTTACAAATAATAAATAAATGTTACTTTAAAATAACTTAAAAGCTAATCTAGTTAAGTAACAATGCTCTAAGTAATTATTCATATGTCGATGGTCTTATATTTACAGATTAAGTTATTATTATTAATTATTATTATTTACAGATTACAAGAGACACTTAATGGTACCCTGGGCTCCAGAGGTTCTATTTCGCTTCCTATGGTTGTAACCGCGAGCGACTTGCCCGCTTCAAAACAGCAAACGCCAGAGCTAAACTAAATGGTGAGCTACTACTGCGCGCAGCTAGTTAGCGTAGTGCTTTTGGACTTTACCAAGGCTTTGATTCGTTACAGTGTTGCATGAAATACTATTGCAGGAACTGTACGCGTAATTTTGGTATCTCAGGTTCTTCACTTCAGAACTGGTGAAAGAATTTCCTCCTCACTAACTGATAACGAAGTGTTGTTTTAACAAGAGAAAACAATGGAGAGGGGGAAAAAAGGATGAAAGAAGCAAAAAAAAAAAAAAAAAAAAGAACGAGCGGTCTGGATATATATACTTGGAGTACTTTCATCCAGTGTACCTCAGGGATCCTTGTTAGGATTTTGTTTTTCTCGGTCTCTATTTATGGTGTCATTCACTGATCTAGATACAGCGAAGGATGTTTTTGTACTCTCTCCTGAATGCAGTGTTCATTGCTCCATATATCACAGGATTGATGGCAGAGCTGAATAGTGCTGCAAATGGTATTACCATATTAGCCTGGCGAGGTACTTTACATTTGAAAAACTCACAAATATTGCTAGAGATAAATATAATAATCGCTGGAATCCATGTCAAACAAAACCCAATCAAAACTGCGAACATGGTCCACGTGACCTTGATTTCTCGTACACTCGTGCCCAGGTTGTTTGGATTGGAGGCAGGGGCGATGTTTCTCTTGTGTTCTCGGATTTTCTTGAAGACTTTGAAGTAGCAGTAGACAATGATACCGATGGGCAAGAACACTAAAATCACATTGAGTGTAATTCCAACAGTCTTCGCGAATGTGTTTCGCGTGTCGTAAACAATACCACATCTTGCTTGCGTGGGAACGAAACGAGCCAGGGCAAAACTTTCTCCATTTGCTATACTTAAAGTCACTAATATAAAACTGACTACCCACACAAAACTGATCATCACAAGAGATGTGATCTTATTGAACACTTTCTTGTATTTCTGTGGCTTACAAACGCGAACAAACCGATTGATTGCCATTAACACTATCATACAGATGGAAACGTAGGACAAAGCGAGTGTACACACGGCTTGAAAGGTACAAACGCTTTGCTCAAAAGTAAAACGACTCATAATAGACCAAATTAGAGAAGGAGGCAATCCTACTGCTGGATGCAAAACATCAGTCGCAGCGAGCGAGAGTACGAAGTAGTTAGTGATGGTACGAAGGCTGCGATTACGAGATATGGAGATTACTACCAGAAGATTTCCTCCAATGGCAATCAGTCCAATGAGGAGAAAAATACTTGTCTCTACAGCGATGGTAGCTGGACTGCGTTTCATGAACACTTGCATTGCTTTGGTTATCGTTTTATTCATCTAAAGTAAAAAGAAAGAAAAAAATTAGACCAGAGAAAATTGCAGTCGTCTATGATCACATCGAGAGTACACGTCCATCTATCTTTCAATGGCGAAGATTTATTCCCCCCATGTAAGGGAATCCGGAATCCGGAATCCACGAAATATTAGGCTTTGGAATCCGGAATCTAGCGACCTGGAATCCGGAATTCAGGCCTTGGAATCCGGAATCCACCCTTTTGGAATCCGGAATCCACTTCTTTGAAAGTCAAAGTCTACACTCAAATGCTATCGCCTCGACCTAGACTGAACAGATGTAGCCCCTCCCCACACTGTGTAATATCTTCACCATAATATCTGTCATCAGATGCTGATTTTTAATATTAAAATATTGATAGACGATCCTACTTATGCTGGCAAGTATATCGAATATAATCTTCAGAGAAAGTATCTGAAAATTAACGATATGGAATCCGGAATCCGCGCAATACAAAAGTTTTGGAATCCGGAATCCAGACCCTTGGAATTAATCCTTAATCCAGAGTCTCGGAATCCGGAATCCAGCGCTTGGAATCCTGAATCCACCATAAGTCCGGATTCCCTTACATGGGGCGAATTTATGCTTAGATTGAAGAGTGCCATGGAGCTAAGGAAGGAAGGAAGGAAGGAAGGAAGGAAGGCAGGCAGGCAGGCAGGCATATTGGGTTGGTGCTTCAGCCGCAGGTAGTGTATGAATACTAAACGTTCAGGCTTAGGAAAACATTCAAGGGAAAACGTTAAATATCAAAGTCAATATGAAATATTGTTTTGCCGCCCATGACTTGGAGAAGGCTTTCCTATTTTACTGCTCAAATTTTACCCTCTTATTGCAGTAAAATTTTAATTTAAAAAAAATCCTTTATTGATAGAACCCTTTTCATCTATTTATGAACTATATACTATTATTGGTTATCTTTTCTCGTAAGGTTTATCTGTCACTGAAGAACAACCGGGGAAAACGACAAAAGCTTTACCTTAGTATCGCCGTAACCGCAGCTTTTAACTTCTTTTTGAGCTTGGTTTTATTCTTTTGTATTTATTTCTTGATTTGACTAACAGTCGATATTTCCTATCGAAGTTTATCTAGCAAAGAACAACGTTGATATAATTGCAAGGAATGGAATCAAAAGCAGGGCGAACACAACCGTGTCTGTAACTATTTATAAACCAAGTGAACAAAAAAAACAACATCTGTCCTTGTTTTAAGAATATTAAAAAACTATCTTTATTAAGCTTTGTTTAATTGATTCAATCTATAAGCAGTAATATACTTGGAACCATCGGGTTGTTTTGACAGCGGTTTGATATGAGTAATTTCATCATATCATCTTCATTTCTATTCAAGATTATTTGAAATATTTTTATCAAAAACTTTTCATGAATTCTTAGAGTTGGAATTATATCAGTTGATTTACTGCTGTCAATTGAATCCACCCCATGAAAATCTGTATCCGTAACAAATCACCGAATCCATATTTATTTATCAGTACACCTGCAATGAAATGATTTATGGCTGTATCTCTCTATCAATATATTTTAATATAAAATTAAATTAAAAATTAAACATAAAATTAAATATAAAATTAAATATAAAATTAAATATAAAATTAAATATAAAATTAATTTAAAATTTTTGAAGACAAACGTTTGTTTAGAGGAGGTGGTACAATACGAGATTTACTATTAATACCATTATTTTGGTAGTAAAATAGTATATGTAAAAGCCTTCATCTCAGGAAATCTCCCGCGAGCTTTGCAGATATTACTGCCAAATACAACTGAAGATTTGTTTGTTTTCGTTAAAATTGTCTGTTTGCTTTATGTGATGATTTTTCAAGCCAGCAAACACTTTTTCCTGCCTTAGCAGGATTGATTAATATCTAGTCGTAGATATCTAGATTTGTCAATATTCAACTAAAGTTTAATTTCTTGGCCGATATAACACCTGACACAAGAGAAAATGAACTAAGAGAAGGAATCCCCCCTATATAGCCTTCTAACCATCATGTGCACAGTTTGATGCTATTTTAAAACCATTTGTTTTTCTGCACGCGCATTTACTGCGCGCGCTCTACGCTGTTTGCTTACGGTTGGGGGTTTTTCCGTTATTTCGACTCTGCCCCGAATATGAATGTGCACGTTGAAAGCTTGGCAAATACAACAGGAATTTAAAGTAGTAATTTGTTTAAATTTCTGGAGTATCTTTACATTTATTTTCCAAAGCTTTTGACCTACATCGTCATCTTGAGGGCAGATTGAACATTTGAACATAAGAAAAGCACAAGAAAACGTTAGCAAACAGCGTAGAGCGCGCGCGCGTACTTTGCGCGTGCAGAAAATCAAATGATATCATTGGATGATATTTTTAGAATAGATTCTAAATATAGCATCAAAATGTGCACATGATGGGGCACGGGGATTCCTTCTCTTATTTCATATTCTCTTGACCTGACATAATGAATCTTCATAGGGTTATTAAAGTAAAGGTGCTCTTTCTAGTACTGGATTTGGTTTTTCTCTCAGTTTTTTTTAACTCAACCGAATTTGCGGCCGCCATTTTGGCAAGGAGTCCGGCAAACGACAAACGACGACACATAAGCACAAATGCCACCTTCATTAACACATTAGAATTATTTACCTTATCACTCAAATCATATGAAAATATTTTACCAATAAACTATTCACTTCATGTAGAATCATTGGTGAGAATATTGAGTGGTGTCATATGCACTTTAAATTTTGTTTTTGTTTTTCCTTAAAAAAGTCTCTATGAAAATTAAAAGAACTTCAGATCAGTAACACTTTCATTAAAGTTGGTCATGACTACTTTAGCAAAAAGTACTTAGAAAACTTTAGAAAGCGGGTTTTCTTATACATAAGTACTGTGCGGACAAACTAACCCGAACAACTTGAAGAATTGACCAAACAAACTTATCAATTAAGAAGGTATAACTAGCTAAAACTAGTGTGAGCTGCGTCGGTGTTTCTAATGAAACAGTAATGATGAAAAGGAAAATTATACACCGTGAAAAGATGAAAAAACTTACTGACGTTTCGGACGCTAGTCCTTCGTCGGAGTAAAAGAGAAAGAAGTGGTAGAAAGGAGTGTATATATGATAGAATAAGACAAAAAGAAACTTATCAATTAAGAGAGAACTCTTTTCTTATTCCGCAAGCAGTGAGCGCCAAAAACTATTTTCTTGAAGAAAGGCTTTTGTACAAGGCTAAAATCTTGTTATTCAGAAAGTGTAACTCGTTTGGAAGTGGAGAAAACCGATGTAAGTGGAATCAAAACTTTTATTCGCAAATGATGTTTAGGCCTTCATTTCAGGCTTATTTCCCATATATTTTCTATAAAAAAAAGCCTGACAAAGCAACATTCGAACACAAATGCAACAAAATATTTGTACAATTGAAAATAACGCTTCAAACAGGCATCTTATTATAGTATAGTACATCAGTTTCTAACAGTTTATAAAAGTTTTGAGTGTTAACCCAAAACGAAAATTGGGATCAAAACTCATACGAAAGTTTAGCTTTTGGTGCTTTTTGCCAATATTGCTCGTTATTGAAAAAAAAAATTCCTCTTAAACTGCGAGTCAAACTTGAACCAATCAGGAGCAAGCAACGAAGCCTAGATTCTAAGAAAAAAACTTAAATCATCAATCATCTGAAACCAAGGGAATGTTACTTCATATTTTCTTGCGGAAACTTGATTTCAGTTATTGTGGAGCAGCTATAATTATGGAACAGTCTCGTGCATGATAAAAGAAGTACTGATCATAAATATTTTTAATTACACAAGCTCACACGACAATCGTGAAGAAAAGTATTTTTATTATTGTGATGTATATATTTACTGATGATTTTACCGTCTCTAAATATACTCATGTATATGTAAGTATTATCAACGGTTCCGTGCTATTTTTGCTCGAGTACGCACAAATCGATCGTTCAGTTTTTCCCAACATTTAAAAAAAAAAAGTTCTCCTAAACATTTATGAGTTCCAGTATGAATATTGTAAGCATCCCCAAGAGAGTCAAAAGACAAAAGAATGGCGGCCATTGTGGTGCCGTTAACAATGTATGCTAATAAGAAATCTTTTGTTAATGGCACCAACGCTCCCCCGAGAAGCCGCAATGACGTAACGACATGCAATCGAAGAATATGAAATAAAAATTGGGGGACCCGAATTCTTTGAGAAGATATAATTTTTTAAAATAGGTCTTGCGGCCGTGTTTTCGGGGAAAAGAGGAAAATATAAATAACAAGCTAGCAAATCTGGAAAAGTAACCGTGTAAGTTTCTAGATAATCGCTGTTGAAGATGAAAATGCCTTATCCGCCAGATTGAAAGAGCTTCACCACAGGAAGCCCAACCACTGAATACTTCGATTAATGAAAAATGAAATTAATGAAGAGCGCGCGAGCAGAAACAAACTAATGATCGCATTAATACCTTGAACTATAAAATATAATTTATGTTTCAGCCACAATGCAAAAATCTTTACTTAAAAAGCTTCAATTTCTTGAAGTATTTTTGTATTTGGTCTTTCGTGTAGGGTTTCGTTGCCAGGCATGTGGAATAGTTTTCTGGCTGTTCAATCCATAACTTATGGTCGATATTGTCAGCTGTTAATGCCATTGAAATATTGTTCAGCTGTTCCTCATCTTTCGCCTGAAAAGAGTAAAGAAATTTGGTAACTAGTTGAGACCTTCTTTAACCTTGGGCTTGTTTTTTTTCCCATTTAGGACCAAGTGTCATTCTCTTGAGAATTAGATTCTTTGTTTGAGTTGTATCCATATTCATGTGTCTTCAATGAGCTACTGTCAAACAAAGAAATGATACTTTTGGAAATGACACATGGTCATCATCTTTACACATCACACTCAAGATAATGAAGTCTATTAAATAAAGTCGATTTTTTTTCTAAAATGTGACTGACTGACTGACTGACTGACTGACTGACTGACTGACTGACTGACTGACTGACTGACTGACTGACTGACTGACTGACTGACTGACTGACTGACTGACTGACTGATTGTGATTATTTACCTCAAGCACAACTTTGTGCATATGGTCAATATCTTTTGCATACTCCATGGTATTGGGGTCATCTTTGAATAGCCAGATAACAGCACTACAAGCATGACATGCTTGTGCAATAACAGCACCAGTCGGCCAGCTCATAGAACGTAGCAAATCACCTCGCACTACTACATATTGTACAAGTTTGCTTGCCATTTATATGCCAGTTGATGCGTGTACAAGCAAAGGTAATTATCTATGAACCAATGAGTATAAAACTAGCAATCATATTCCATTTGTCTGATATATTCGTCCAGTCATTCATCAAAGTTCCTGACAATGTAATAAAATGGAAAGAAATTATAAGTTTAAAATTATTAATAAAGAAAGAAATCATACTCTATAGAATCATGCATGATTTGGAAATACATTGATATTCTTGTAAAATCAGTTTCAGCCCCCTCCCTGAATTTAACCTGCTTCCCCCCCTCCCTTCCAGCCTTCCTTCCCTGTCATGCATAATCAATGCAGACTATAAGAATATTGGGATCTGCTCTTAGGAATAGGAAAATATCTCAATGTTCACTTAGGATGCATTTATTGCAAGTTTATTGGTACATATACATTTTTTGATTAGAAAATAAATTATGTATGTAACCCTCAATAATTGGTACAAAACTATGATCCCCCTACTTAATAATAATAAATTACATGCATACTCCCTATAAATGTCTAACAATAATTCATCAACAGTGAAGTGAATATCAGTGAATACTTACATAGTCAAGGTGAATATTCATCATATTCAATAAGCCTGTAGGTGAATAATTGTTTTAGTATAAATTTTGACCATGGCATCATCTACTGTTTTTAATATGCATTTGGCTTTCTAAACCGACTGAGTAGATGGCGTAAATGAATAAATTATAATATAATTATGTCATTTCCCATGTGCCATTTCAGTCTCAGCTCCTATGTTTCAAATAAAATTATGTTTCTGAACCCGACAATGATTCTTCAATTGAGTGTATAAAGGAAGACGAAATTCAGGATATGAAAATGTTTTAGTATTATTTCTGTTCTGGAAAACTTTTGCTCGCAAACCTCATAATCAGTACTACTGCTGGTAACTCGACCAATTACAATGTGATACATATTCTATATTGAACACAGGCACTTGGCTATTAGGTATCTGATGGATTATGCCAAAATCCCCAGTGTTCCTGCTACTGGGTATTCATGATGCAGCATTATATATATCATTATATATATTCAATTCCAATAAACTTGGTTCCTACCTCTTTTTTCTTCTTAATGGAACTAAAGTAATCCAGGAGATAAGCCTAATATTTTTGATTAATCTTTCACGTGCGATAAACAAAATATTGTGAACAGTGAATTCGTTAATACTATGACACAAAAAAATGGTTTGAAAATTGAATGAATTCGTTAAAAACATAGTTATACTATCGCCTTATCTTGTCATCTATCCTTATGAGGCATCTTTAGAAATATATACACCGTTATTAGACTTATTTTGACAAGGTAAAGCATATTTTTACTCACACAAGGAAACGGAAGTTCACCATGACACACTACTGGATAAGCTTTAATACTAAGGATCCGATGTTGCTAAAACTAGACATTATACCATTTTAATCGCCACTTCCTGAAAAAGAATTCCTAGTTTCAGGAAATCAGGGGAAATAAGTACACTGGAATAAAGAGCTTACCATCAAGAGATCCACATGATCAGCATTAAGCAAAGGCCAGGCTACTTAGCCAAAAGAACAACTTTTAACCTTAATTAAGCATTTTATGTATTTAATTTTTCAATTCAGATTTCTTAAATTCAAACTAAAATCTTTGATATGATATTTTTGGAAGATAGAATCGTCGTAATAAAGGTTTTTTTTAGGGTTTTTAGGGGGTAGAGGAAAAATTGAAATAATTTAATATATGATGATTTTAGGCGTCACAGGTTGATGCAGCAATTTAACCAAAAACATCCTTTTGTGTCTTTTAAATCACAATTTAATCTTTGATATATTATTTTAAGGACTGAAGTGTGATGTCGAAATTTGAGAGTTTCATATAACGACTATGCAGGCAGATACATGCAGGTTAGCTATTGAATAGAGGCCAGGCTACCTAGCCAAATGAACAGCCTTCGTCCAATAAAAAACAAAGTCCAAAAATAATATTTAAAGCTGGGAATATTTTAATTTTAAGCATTGAAGTGTTGGGCTGGAATTAGAAGTGATGAGACCAAAGGGTTGGGTATTTTTAGGAGGTAGGGGAATAACTTGACATAAATTAGCATGTATAATGAGGAGGTGACGTCACGCTACCCCCAGCAAGGGTCGAGCTCAAGCACGCGCGCGCCAGGATCGACCTTGAACCGTTTCGTTCGGCCATCTTGGATCGTTCAATACTCGCCGCATTTGTATTACTTTGCCGCTCTCGTAGCACCCACACACCCTTCTATTATGGGGCAAACGAAAGAAGATTTGGTTCTTAAGGCAAGATATGCCGAACAGACGGAAAGATACGACGATATGGCCGATGCTATGAAGAAGGCAACAGAGATTAGTCCAAAACTCGAGCAGGAAGAGCGAAACTTGCTCTCGGTGGCTTACAAGAACGTGGTAGGAGCCAGGCGTTCGTCTTGGAGGGTTATTTCTAGTATAGAACAAAAAGCAGATAACTCCGAGAAAAAAGAACAAATGGCTAGGGAGTACCGAGAGAAAATAGAAGCGGAATTGAAGGAGGTTTGCAGAGACGTTCTGGTAAGCCTTTTTGGTTGTTTTTGTCTCATCGCCCCACCCTGTATAGGCTATAGTGTCTTTTAAAATCTCCAATGAATCACTAGAGACATTCTAAACAGCTTCTAATATTTAAGCCTTATTCTAGTATTCTTCAGAGTATCTAATCTACGATTTTTGGTACCATACCCTGTTGTTTTCATTTCACTTTGCAGGATTTGTTGGACAACCATCTTATTCCACATGCTGCGGATGCTGAATCAAAAGTATTCTTCTTAAAAATGAAGGGTGATTATCATCGGTACCTGGCTGAAGTTGCTTCTGGTGATGACAGAAAAAGTAAGCTTTGACTCTGTACATTTTACAGAGGTTATTTCTTTGAGATTATAGTATTGTTGGTGGGTGTGCTTCTATCTCATTTAGAATTCTTCTTTGTGTCGTTCAAACTTCAAAGCCATTTTAAAGTGATTTGAGACGCAGATTCTTCTTTTTCTCATTCTTGTTTTTCTTTTTTTCTCTTAACAAAATAGTAAACCTTCGCTGTCATGAGTATTATATCCGTTATTTTTATTTATCCTTCAAGTAATTCACGTCTTTTCTTTGCCGATTGATGTAAAATTAGTCTTAAAACCATTCATACAATGTTCACAATGTGTCAAAAAGGTACAGTGTACATCTCTAAAGGTCTCATTCAAACATCTTTAGTACTCACAACTTCCCATTTATTCTTCTTTGATTACCCTCATTGGTAAAGAAAGGTAGTTTCTTAGGTAAACATAGAGATCTAGCTAAAATGTGGTCATTTTTTGTCGTTTTGGTATGTATTATTTGTCATTGTTGTCAAGTATATCTCAGTAGGTGACACGATTACACAGAAATCAAACTAAAATACCTTTTAAGATGGATGTTTTATTTTTATTTATCGAAGTACCAAGATACTACAGCTGTTTTGAAAAAAAGTTGAGACCAAAAATGCAATACATAGAGCAATTGGAGTCTTCTTTATAATTTAAACGTGAGCTCCACTTTATCCCAATTTATTAGAATATAACACTCAACTTACTACTGTTTGTCTTGGCATTAGAATTTCACTGCATTGGTCACTGTTTTTCATCGTTTGAACACTATAAACACAGCCTAGCCTAGATCTGTCAAACTAAACACAAATGAAAAAAACTCCCTTAAAATGTTATATCAAATTTGTACAATTTGATTAGTCATGACAGATTGAACAAAAAGATTTCTTGATTAGTGCACATAATTGCACTGTATTGCTATCTTTATTAGGTATCTGCTCTATTTTATGCAGTATATGATAAAAGGGTAAATTTTACACCATGAAAAGATGAAAAATCTTACTTACTAACTTACTTATGTTTCGGACACAGTGTTTTATGAATCCAAATGCTGAACAATGAATATAAAAGTTTGTACTGTCTGGCTATCAGAGAAATGCAGGCACCATAGTCTGATTTGGAGAGTATTGAATTTTAAACAGTGTGAGCTACCTATGTGACAACAACAACAATATTCGTACAATTACATTGTCAAAAGCAGAGAAAACATACATGTATATAGGGAAAAAAGTTGAAAAATCTAAAAATAGACTCTAATCGAGTTAGATGACATAGATTAAATTTTGCCAAGTTGCTAAATAATAATAATAATAATAATAATAGGGTTGATGCCTACAAATGAATAAATAATATTATATAAAATATTATTATTATTATTAAAATATTATTATATTATTATGAAATATAATAATCTTTGCAAGGTAGATTGGGATGGTTGTGATAAAGCTTTAAAGTGTGACAGCACTCATATGGAAAAAAATTCCTTGGTCCAAAACAGAAAGCATGAAGATTTTTTTATGACAGGATTTGTTGTCCAAAGTTCTATTTGTCCCAGGTGGATGTTAAATCATTGAGAATATTTTTTGCTTTATATTAGTGGTTTTCATGAGTGGTTTGACCTGGAAAAACATAAGCAGTTGTTTCAAATTACTTTTCTGTAATATTTTTTAAACTGACTTGGGTGCATATTTCTATGTCCTCTGATATAAACATTGTAGCCAGATAATCAGCATACCTCTTATAACTCAAATATTTCATAAAAATAATAAATACCAATTTTCCTGTTACATTCTTTTGTCTTGGTCAGGAAGTTGCTATACGAAAAGAAAAAAGGAATTTCATACCGCTGTTGTATCATTGCCAAAGGAGATATGCGGTGGATAGGTCACTCAAAAGCAAAAACACCTCACACAGTAACACAGATTTAGGAATGATCTATCTCCTATTGCTTTTTGCCTATTGCCTTTAGGGATTACAAATAGGTGTATAAACCCAAGGCCATAGAGCTTTGATATTAACTACCATTTTTCTCCCTGACAGATGTTGTTGAGGCTTCAAAGAAAGCCTACACTGAAGCCATGGAAGCCTGTAAAGAAAAAGATATGAAGACCACTGATCCAATTCGTCTGGGACTGGCTTTGAACTTTTCTGTTTTCTACTATGAAATCTTAGAAGACCAGACACAAGCCTGTAAATTGGCCAAACAGGTAACATTACAACTTTTCAACTTATTTAATGGAGGCATGGGTAGCATTGCAGTGAAAGCAATCAAAATTGGAAAGCATTGTTTCCATCCTTCATTCTTTCATGGGTATCAAATGTGAGAGAGCTTTTTATCTCTTGCTTCATTCAAAGGTTTCTTTCCGTGTTCCTAATGGAACAGTAATGCTCTTTTAACTCCAACACAGGACTAGCTGAAAACGTCATCTTTTCACAGTGTAAAATTTATCTTTTTATCATTACTGTATCATAGAAATAGAAGCCTGGACTTAAGGGCAACACATGTGCAAAAGTAGTGGCTTTTTTCCTGCCAAACAAGCTCTTGTACATCTTATTTGGTAAAACCAGTCAGTTTCGCATTGAAATGTTTTGGTTTAACATACAATAGCATGTGCATAGAAGTATGAGAATACATACATAGTATTGTCATACTTTTGACCATTGTGCTTTAAAGGTGTTTCTGTAAATCAACATTTATTATCCTTTGATAATTACGAACCCAACATTGATTTTGCAATACCCCAGTTTCTGATCATTTAAATAACGCGATATTACAGGGTTGACCTCAATTCAGTGATGTGTTTCTGTTGTTTAAAAGTGTCATCATTTTTTGGTGTGTTTTCGATTTGTGCATTTTGGCCATTTGGGAATACAGGGATAGCCTCGATTCAGAAAAAAATGCATGTCTATTCAATGTCAAAATTCTTTGGTGCTTTCCTTTGTACTTTTTTGCCATTTTGAAATTGCGTCTGTTGTCAAACATTACAGCAGTAATGAATCCTTCTTAAGCCTGGTTTTCACTAGTGATGGAAGCAAAAGCGGAAGCATAAGCCTAAGACGTCTTATGTTTCTGTGAAAATCAAAAAACGGAGTTGTAAGCAGAACATCGACAGAAGCATAAGCAGAAAGAACGGAAAATTTCCTTTTTCTTATGCTTCTGCTTCCATCCTTATTTCGCTAGTGAATACCAGATTCTTATGCTTCTGTTGCTAACATACAGAAGCACAAGGTGGTAAGCCAATCAAATTCTCGTACTCAGTCCCCTGCACGGGAAACTTCCTATTGTTTCTCTTATGCTTCCATCACATTCATTTACACTAGAACATAACGATCTTATGCTTCTGCTCCTGCTTCCACCGCTTATGTCGCTAGTGAAAACCAGCCTTTAAAATAAGACAATTATTGTCTTGAATGCAAAGCTAATATGGAAATACAAAAGCAATGCCACAAATTCCATCGAGAAAACATGTGATTTCTTTTGTATTTCCATGTTAACCTCGCATCCATGATACCTTTGAGAATGGTCCATTGTAACTGGAAAACGAACTATTGAGTGTATATGATATGATTCGTAATGGTGGGCCGTAGGTTTAATGAGAAAATCTGTGTTATAATTATTTATATTTACAAATTTCTCCTATATGTGATAAGTTTCTCCCATAGATCATTTCTGTTGTGTTTTTTTTTCTCATTAATTATTCAAAATGTGTACTCTTCTTTATTGTTTGTAGGCATTTGATGATGCCATAGCTGAGCTTGATAGCCTTTCTGAAGATGCATATAAGGACAGTACATTAATTATGCAGTTGTTGAGAGATAACTTGACTGTGAGTTTCATTCTTTTACCCTTTTGCCTTCATGTATAAGTATTGTTTAATAAACTAGCAGGAATGTTTTATCAGGATTTGAAAACACGAGGCAAGCCGAGAAATAGCTCCGAGAAATTTGCTAAGTGGTGGAACTGTTCATTTATTTTATTTTATCTCTTGTCAAACTGTCTTTCTTTGAACCGTAAACTTGTCAAATGATGCCATGATTATAACAAAGCTTCGTCTATTTGCACCCCTAGACGACCCACAATTCCTTCCGATTCAAGACTCCCTTTAGGAACTGTTGCTATGTACTACAAACTTAAAAATTTAGCCATAATATTTCAAAGTTTAACCTCTGATTACTGAAACCTGATCATATTTTTAACGAATTAATTTATATTGATCAAAGAAAATGTAACTTTTAGGAGTACAATTTAATAAGACTGGTTTTGCAGAAGAAAACTTTATTGCTTGATCTACGAAATGTTATACATCAAAGACCTTAAACCTGAACTTAACAAACAATTATACTCTATCAGAGCAAAGTTTTCATTTAATAATTTAAATACTTTTTTTTTGCGCTTTTATTGTCATTTTTCCAATTGATTTAATCTATTTCATTGTTACTGATTGAACTTTCACCCTTCCTTTAGCTATATTTACATATAGTTGAGTTTACAGTTTTCATTAGACCAGATGATGTTGTCGAGATGACAGCAAACCATTGTCTTTTACAACTAGATTTCTTATTAAAATGTAACTTCCTTGAGAGCAGCAAATGTTTAGATGTTTTAGGACAAAATGTGTGATTCCCTTTTTAAAATACCGATGATGATTGGTTTAATATTGTATGAGTTGAAAACATGAATGGAGGGATTGCTTGGTGCCAATCGACGGATAAAAGTCTTTGCTGGCAGCCAGAAAGAAT
This sequence comes from Actinia equina, assembly GCA_011057435.1. NCBI lineage: Eukaryota > Metazoa > Cnidaria > Anthozoa > Actiniaria > Actiniidae > Actinia > Actinia equina. Next base: position 52,230 of record WHPX01001309.1, on the reverse strand, counting down.
TTGGTTCGAAAAATGCAATATAGCTGAAGACGAGAAATGACGTCAAGGAAACCTAGCAATAATGAATATTAATCTAACTTCTAACTTCTTGTCCTTTTCTTTTGCTTTCAGCTTTGGAACTCCCAGGAAGGAGAGGAGGGCAATGATGAATAGTAGTTTTACACCTTTGTAGTCCTGTTTGAGAATGCTAGATAAACAGTTTGTGACATTTCTTAAGTAATGTCAGATTCTGCATCCCTTGTTCCATATGATAATACATATGATAATACTAACATCCATCCTCTTGGCCTGTATTCGTATCTGTTGCTTTGTGTGTCTTGTAAGTGCTTTTTTGTTGATGTAAAAATATATGTATTAGTTTAACTTTAGGAATTAGTTCAATCTATTTTTATGCGAGTCTCTTTAATAGAAGTTGCATGTGGTCACGTGAGTCTGTATTCACCTAATTCACAGTGTGTTGTGTGGGAGTGGTTGGTAAGGTAATAGTTGCAAATAAGAAAACTGCATCACTCATGTAAAGATATTGCCTCATTGGGTACTAAGAGTGTTAATAAACTATAATACACTTCAGCATAACCGGTACTAAATGTCACCCTAAAACAGGTCATGAGATAGAGAAGATTACTAAATTATACCACTTAGTCCCATAAACTACACATGGTATTATCAAGTGGAACTAGCTAGCAAAGTACTCTATTTGTTATACAAATCCCTCTGAAACATTATGTTGATAAAATTATTATTAAGGCTGCAATAGGTAATAGACAATGGCTACATGATCAAGGGGTGTGTCACTTGTCCACTGCGAACGAAGTAGTGGACAACGTTTATGGTATTAAAGTATCCTGAACCAGTTTCTATTATTTACAATCAGTTCATTTCTCTTGTGTAAACAGTCTAGGTCGTTATGTAGTTACTGGCATCATGTTAGCTATTAAAATTTTTCCTCTAATGAAGTGTTGTTGGTTAAAGCCCACAAACCATCTTGGAAATCTATAAGCGACACGGATTGTGGGGTTCCTCCACTATTAGTTATGTAGGAACACCTACATAAGACTTCTTTACTTTGGGCGTAATATTTTTTAGTTTCAGAGGCCAATCTTCCTAGATTAATTATTTCTTGATGCGCATGGTCAATGAGGCAGTAAACTACTTCTACGCTGCAGTGGCCATCTTGACTCGCAAGACATGGGTCGTAAAGGGGGCAAAGCATAACAGGTGCTGAAATAAAGACCCCTTGGTATTTGAGAAATTTGCGCAGTGGTGGAACTGTTCATTTATTTTATTCCATCTCTTGTCAAACTGTCTTTCTTTCAACCGTAAACTCGTCAAATGACGCCACGATTGTAACAAAGCTTCGTCTGTTTGCACCCCAAGACGACCCACAGTGCTTTCTGATTCAAGATGGCCGCCGCATCAATCGTCGAAGTAGACGGCTTTGGAACGAGTCGTGTCATTCTAACTCTAATTGCGCATGCTCGACGAAATGCATCGTATCGTGCGTGCGCAGAAAATGTCGCTGTCCTAGTAGGGTCGAGAGCTAATGATAAGCTGTAGCACCAATAGTTTTGGCTGTAATTTTTATTGATTAAAATCCATGTAACATTAATTTAATGCTGATTTTAAAATCTAGACGAGGGGAACGTTTTTAGGTAAAAGGGTTTTAAAAAACAAGCTAAAAATACGAGAAACTGAAATACAACAATTGATTATGAATAATTAAATAATATATACGTAAATGCAACAGCATAGCTGGTATAAATTGGTCACCTTAGTGAAATTTAAAGAAATAAAAAAAACGCGCGGGCGTGCTGTGTGCTGTCATAAAGCACGGGGGGGAGGGGTTGGCAGAACACGAGAGAGGTGTTAGGAGAAGCACGATGCTTCTGGACACTTCTCGAGTGCCCTGCCAATCCCCAAGTGCTTTATGACTGCTCACAGCACAGCAAGCAAGTTTTTTATTTCTTTTGCAAAATACAAAATACAATAATAGATAGGAATGATGTAACGGGAAGTGTGTGGGCGTGCAATGTGCTCTCATAAAGCACGCGCTCAAAACTACGGTGGCCGAGACCGTACATAAAAAAAGTCAAAATCCAAATTTCAAAAGTCAAAGTGATTTAGGACCATATTACAAAGTGAGTTTGTCTTTTTGATCAATTTCCTCTTGTTATTTTGTCACAAGCAACTTTGTCGTCCAGCATTTTGTCATGAAAGACTTTCGCTTTTCACATTTTATCGTCCTGCATTTTGTCATGAACGACTTTCGCTTTTGACATATCTCCGTTTGGCCTCCGACATTTTGTCTTCAGGCGATTTGTCAAACGACCAAAAGCAAAACAGCGAAAAGTCAAACTCAAATTCAAAGCTCCCAGGCGTTCCTCTTAATAAACAAAGGTTATAAGGTTAAGGTTAAAGTGTGCGAATCAAGGCTTTCTCTTCCTTTTCTTGATAGACCGCGAAATCACTAAAGGCCTTCCCATCAACCACAGCGTGAGAGCAATAAGAGAAGAGAAGGTTACGAGTCTGATAATCTACTACTTTAAATGATATATACCGGGAGTATTTCAATTATATAATACAGGGAGCCCAGTAAAAAGAAGAAACTATCCATCTACTATAATCAAGTTTAATTCAGGGCACAGCTAATTCACTGATCTGATTTGGATTAAGCGTGTTAGGTTTTGAGGACAAAGTGAAACCGGAGAAAGACGTTCGAATCAAGGGAGAGACCTAGCAAACTCTACTTCTTTGCGAAGCCGGGTCCAGGAACGGAATCCTAGAAGTCACGGCCGGCGAGTGCACTACTGGAGAATACGTACAAAACAATTCTGTTTTTATTTCGTATTATTCTTTTAGCCTCATTATCAATATAATTTTGAAATGTGTTTATACGAGCCATCTTCTTCTTCTTTAATTTTTTCTTTTTTCTTTTCTTTCTTTTTCTTTTTTTTTTTTTTTTTTTTGGTAATGCGTAGTTTTCACTTAGCTTGGGCTCCCTGTGGTTTGCCGGCTTCAATAATGGCGGGAAATGATCACGTGACAGTTTGTTCCATTGAGCAGGTCGGCCAATTTCTCGTTTCTGGCCTCGTTAATTTTCTTTTTGTTTTTGTTTTTCTGTTTCTTTTTCTTTATCTTTCTCCGACCTCGATGAAATAAAATCAACAAATTATTACAATGGTTAAATGAGCAAGTTTATTTGAAGCTTTTGTATAGTTCATATCAGCATAGTAGTATACATATATAGTACAAAATACTAAGTCCAATTGCCCTATTTCATAATAACGTTACATCAAAACAAACGCTAGGGATCATGGTCGCTGAAGTTGGATGGAATGAAAACAACACATCTTAAATTACAATGAAATTTGGTTTATGAGCTGGTAAAAGCTAAAATCTCGAAAGAAGAGAATTGAGCTTTTACTGTAAAAACAAGACTAAATTCCTATCATTTTACCCGATGTAAACAAGCCGTGACGTCATAATGAAATAGGGCAATATCATTGGTGCCTTAAGGTGGCTGCCTACTTTTGAACGTTCGATTTGAGCCCACAATGTGCGCGCGCTCAAAAACCGCTGAAAAATCTACAATATTTTATTGAAGAACCATACGCGTTTTGAGCTTCAACAGGGCAAAACCCTCAAATTTTACACGGGACTCTATTATTTAATAACTCATTAAAAATATGAGACGTCTAAAAATCTAGGTTATATATATATCAACATTTTAGGAAAAGTTTAAATCAGTAACACATGAAACAATTGATTTTTGTGGGGATTTGTGCTCGACGTTATGAGATTTTTTAAGAGCTCCGAAACTACAAAATATGACAAATCAATGAATCTCTTTGTTTTTTGTCGAAAATATTCATGTATTATTGTAGAATGATTGACTAGCCTTCATTCGTGCAATCATATAGTCTGCAAATAACTATTATCTTTTGAATCTTAATTTTTTTCCTGATCACTTCCGGTGGCTCAATTTTTACTCCAAAAGCTCGTGCGTAGGCTCCCATTAAATGCTGATTATCTCGAAAACGAGCTCGGGACACCCTATTTTTCTTTCCAGATTTGGAATCAGCATTAAATTTTAATTCGGAAAATGGAAGTTTAAAAAAAAGTTTAAATCAATTTCCAAAAGGAGGCAGTCGCCTTAAGCAGCCTTCACGATCAGAGCTTGTATCGAGCTATTTGTCTGAAATAGCAGGAGGGCCAAAACTAGTTCGATTTGGTACTGCAATGCATTGTGGGTTTATTTATATATAGACATGAGAAATTAGACGTATTTCCAAGATGACGTCAATTTCGTCCACTAAAGCAGCCCCTAAATGCACTGCATTGCCAACTCGAACCAGTCTTTCCCTCGACCTTCAAATAACTAATTCTCTACTTTCACATCCTTTGCGTCTTTGGAGGGTAACCCGAGGGTAAAAAACCACTTATTTTGCTGAAGGCTGATCAGACAATGTTGACAATACCTTGTTTGGTATCCAAAGATAAAAGTGAAGAAGTAAAAAACACTAGAAAAAGATAGAAGCTTGAAGACGTTTAAGGTAAATTTTAAAAACATTTTGGGACACGGGTTTTTGATTAGTTACCCCCCAAAGACGCAAGGGATTATCATGGGATGTGAAAGTAGAGAATAACATTGTTTTCACAGAGTTGAGTAGCTGTTGTATTTTATAATTGTTATTTCTAGTGAGTTCCTCTTACTACATTAATAGCTTTTTCTCATTTCATATCGTTTTCATGTTAGAAATTTTTTTCTTTATTTCTTAGCCATGAATGTAAAAAATACGCATTTGAATATTTTAATCAGTTGAGCGCTATGTAAATTATATGTTTATTATTACAGTTAACAAGTGATTTTTGCAATTGTTTCACAAAATCACTCTAAACCGTGTTTGCACTCTTCGAAAAGTAAAAACTATTAAAAATTAAACTCGCAGCCAAAGCCATTGTCATGCAGCTATATACCGAAAAGTATCAGAAGTTTCCATAATATTTTGAATAAAAAGACAACCTTTATCTACCGGGGGAAAAAACTACGGCCTAAACTATTAGTAATACTCTAGATAGTTCTCGTTTCTCAGGATTTAGTAAGAGCCTCAATTTCAAAATGATCAATATATTGTTACACCCAGTTATATTATGAGTTGGTCGCTGACAGTGGTTATTATGAAAATTGATATAAAGTTATGGATTCTTTCCTTTTGCATTGCGAATATTTCGCTGAAATGAGGGCAAATATTTGTAATTTTATTCACGTGTCAGATACACTGATACCGACAGCATGAAAACTTCAAAAAATTAAATCAAAATGGTTGTCTTTTTTCTCAAAATTCTGTCGTCTTAAGCTTCTTGCGGGACCAGCCCTATTCGGAGAGGGGGTGGGGAGGGTGGGGCTGTATATCCTGTATCCATTGTCCACCTCTGGAAATGTAATCTTAGATGCTACTGATTTTTGTTGATATTAGTCTAATACGCATGACTCGATCAATACTGTCAAATCAAGTAACAGAAGTCAGGAGCACTACCGGGGTGACACGAGTGAAAAATATCTGCGCATGCTCTGAGTCCGTATGCAAATTAGTCAATACATAAGAAAATTTGGCTTTCAAACATGCCTGAAATTTGGACTTCATAAAATGCCAAAACTTAGTGTGACTTAAGGCTAATTCTTTCATATTGTGTTTGTTAATACCGTATCTTGGTCTGACAAAAGTATACTCTCTAACTTTTTAGTATACTTGAAGGAAACAAACATTTATTTTCTCACTCACAATCTTCAAAATTCTTAGAAAATGTGTTAAAATGCACGCATGCGTAAACGTTTTTCTTTAGTGTCTACCGGGGCACGTTCCTTAATCGTAAACTGCGCTGCGGTCATTCTCACCAGCGGTTTTACTCTAAATTTGATCGTCTTTTTGGAATACTCGTTATTTATTCTCGCTCGTTGCCTTCTTTCCTGGCGCTCGCTCTTTACAACCACGTACAGGAATCGAAATTTGTAGTCCAGGGTAAAAACCTCGACTCTACTTCAAAACCATCAACAGATTAGCGTGTTGTTATTCTAGATACATTAGGCGGAACGGGAAAAAAACGAGACTTTTCGTCATAGTAAAACTATGTTAGGAAAAGCGTTAAGAAGTTCGAAGTAAGTGTTGTTGCCATTGATGGCCAATATACTGACAGCTCTCTAATAGGTTTGTTTATTGAATCAGACATTCTAATCATACCTCGAACTCTTGACGAACAGCTTATTTACTTTGAGCCTCAATTACGTCTTAGAACTGTGAGAATATATTACATCGTTTCTACTATGCCGTTTCGCGTTGGTGTGTTAGATTTTGCAACTTGAATTTTAAATTGTGTTATTCTTGATATCTTTTTTGATACGTTTGATTCCACGATAAATCAGACCCGGATAGGACGGTTGGATACATTAAAGTGATTGGCAAATGGCTTAAATGTTAGTTAGCAATCAAGAAAGATTACATCGGAAACATTTTGATTAAGTAAACTTCGAACACGAAATCAAGGCATTCTTTCTATCTTTCTTTCTTTCTTTCTTTCTTTCTTCCTTTCTTTCTTTCTTCTTTCTTTCTTTCTTTCGTTCTTTCTTTCTTTCTTTCTTTCTTTCTTTCTTTCTTTCTTTCTTTCTTTTTTCTTTCTTTCTTTCTTTCTTTCTTTCTTTCTTTCTTTCTTTCTTTCTTTCTTTCTTTCTCTCTTTCTTTCTTTCTTTCTTTCTTTCTTTTTAGTTTCCTTTGCTTAATATTATTATATTCGTTTTTCCTTTTTTTTTTTATTTGTCCAATCAATAAAATGTTTGTTATCTCATCATGATCGATCAGTCCTTGAATTTACAAATTTAGTGTTCAATAAACTGCTTCAATATCTAACGTTTCTACTTACACATTTCCACAAGCACAAATATCATTCATGCAATCTTTCAGTTTTTCTTTTAAAACCGTTTCCTGTCGTTCGTTATCATTCCCCCCCCCCCCCCCCCCCCCCCCCCCCCCTCAGTATTCCATATCGATGCTTCATCTCAAAAACACTCACGAATCCTACACCTTTTCGTCAGTGGACTTCATCTATGATGAGTGAGCGCCTTTAGAATGATCCGCCACAACACTACAAAAAAAGAAATAATCATTGTATATTGTTTTTGTTACTTAGAATATATTTTTAGATTTTTTTTCAAATGGTTTTCACCTGTCCATTTTAAGTAGCTAGCTAAATTGTGGCGAACCGAACGACAACGCAATTTTAAAACGAAAACCATACGAAATACTCTCGTACTTTGAAATTTTGAAAGAAAAAAGTAGAGAAAGCAGACAGATGGTAAAATGGGAAGAAATAGATAATAAGAGAAAGGAAAAGAAAAAATAACTTAGTTTTCAGTAGTCAGTAAAAACTAGGTAAATTATTAAATATTTTTGGATCGGTACTGGATTTGACAGCTTGAGCAAGCAGCGCGAATGCGATAGAACTTTCCAGATCGTGAAAAATTGTACTTTTAGAATAATCTATCGATTCCTAGGGATCAAAACATGGACTAAAGTAAATAAACAAATAGGAATATCAAAATAAATACTTCAGTTTTTGAATAAACTAATCAAGAAAAAAGGAATCAAAGTCGCCGAATTAAATTTGTTCAAAAATGTTTTACAAGGAAAAAAATTTTTGATAGAAAAAATAAATTTCAGTGCTTTAGATTTCTAACGCACATATCTATTCGTGATTAGATTAGGTGTTGTATAGTGTAGCTAAATATGGTATTACATAAACTTCTTTTGTGTAAGTCTTACCAACTCGATCCGCCATCTGGACTTGGTGCTCGTGAGATGTGGATAGTCTCTTGTTCTTCGTCTTCAGAAAATATGGGCAGTAAACTCTGGCGAGGCGACAAGCTATCTGGGGGGTACTTGACGAACGATAGTTGTTTATCGGATCCCGCTGGGGTAGTAACAAGATAGGTCGTCGGAATCACTGGCAAGCTAGATTGTCTGCGGAGCTTCAATTTCAATTTATCAGCCCAGCTGGCATTCGAAATGCGGTTTTGTTTTCGTAACGTCCGCGTTTCCTTGGCGTTTGGGTCCATATTTTCTCCTACTGTTTCTTTCCTTTCTCCTTTAGGAACGAACTCGGGTATAGTATTTTCCTGTTTTTTATCCACAGTTTCTTGGATAACCTTATGAAGCATCGAAGATCTTGCTTGAAGTTTGCCCTTGAATGGCTCGATAGGTTTTTGTCCATGATTTCGCGTTGTTGTCGCGCTACTGGAAAGCTGTGTTCTAGCTTTTGAATCATGATTTTTAATCAAATAAGGCGGACATGGAATCGAAATTGTCGTTGGTTGTAAAATAGGCTTTTTGTTTTGGAACTGAGGCTTTTGAGCGGCAGATTCACCTTCAAAGGCATCACCTTTTCGTAGAAGTGATCCAGTACTAGAGGCTCTTTGTAATGAAGGCGGTGCAATTATCAACTGTTTGTTGAAACAGAAACCACATTTAGGACATTTCGGAATCATTTTATTTTTCGGTTTTTCGGCCTTGCTCACATCTTTAAACGGTATTATTTGAGGCTGTTGTTCTTTCAAATTTGCGTAAAATGTCTTTTCGTTTTCCGTTCGGTTGAACGCCTGAGATACTTTATGTAACAATCTTTGAAAACAAGACTTGTGAAACTCAGATGCATACACCATAGCAGTCTTGAAGTCTTGAACTAAAGCATCAGCGAGCAGGAACTGTTTTTTAGGTCCTGGAATACCTCGATTGCTTTTACCGTCTCGTATTTCTCCTGTGTAGTCGACTATCTCTGTAAAATAAAACTGTTCTGGCAGTGGATTTGGCATGAAATAACTCGGCTCTCTTACTCCAATTACGGGTATTCCGTAAGCTTTGGCGATGCCATACTGATTTAAATAATAGGTATCGTCTACTGTTTCTTTACTGTATATGAAAACAAAAACGTGGCAACGAGTGATGGTATTGAAAAGTTCCGTCCTGTCCAGTCCAGCATCGATGCTCTGTATAAAAGGATGTGTTCGGACTGAAAACACGGTAGCCAAACTGCCCAAAACCATATGTTTAGCGTTGGCATCCTCAACTTTGTTTGTAGAAAATTCTCCACAAACGTAGATTATTTTATCTGGCATAGCTTTTTTCGATTTCCTTGCGCTTCTAAACACAATAGAAAGAGGAAGTTTTGGGATGTCTTGTGGTCTTCGAGATTCTCGTATTTGTTTGCTTTTCCCTTAATGGCGATGAAAGTCTTCGCTTTATACAGCGTACATAAAGTTACCTCGAACGTGATAGCGGCATTCGTCGATCATTTCAGACAAGAAAATCCCAGATTATCTTCTTGCGGTTGAGTTCTTTGAAGATTACAGCAGAATGCCTCTCAAGGAGCAATCTTTAACGCCATGATCATATACGCTGATGACAACGACAACATACATTCGATTAAATTAGCAAAATAACTCATGATAACCGTAATCATAGTTTATACAGTATAGCAATATCAATTCAATTTTTCAAGACATAAAGCTACTTAGGTTTTCTGGCTTCGAATTCAAAAGGCTACAGGAAATAACAAAGGATAAGCTTTATCTTTAGCAGTTAAACCAAAACTTATTGCGAGGGATTTTTCTCCCCAGTTGTAAAGGCAATTGACGTGAAGAAGACCAATAGTAGCAATAATCCGGAACCCAGTTGGCAAGCGAAATAATTTAAAACATGACAAAAGTAAATCGAAGGATTTACAAGGGGCTTTAATATCACCGACACCGGGGGAAATATGAATAATGCTTAAAGCTGCTAAAAAATCAAAATGAATGTAACAATTTTAAATCCTCTCAAGTCAAGTCCTTAGAAAAATTTCTCGGGGTTGCTCATGAAAACAGGTTTTTTCCCCCCTTTTAAAATTTAACACCTGTACTCAACACTAAAAAATACATACTCGAAAAAACTAAAAATATGATATACAAATGAAAAGGAAAAAGGAAAATATATACCTTGATCTTGTAGCTAGGAGTTTTATCAGAATTTTTTTTCGTGGTATTGAGAATATTATCCGCCTTTTCGTGGTGAATTGGTGGAAACGAGCTGGCCACGGCGCCTTTCACTATCGAATGAAACTCAAGCTTGCTTTAACACAATATTCCTTTACCGTATGTGAAGATGATGAATTGAAGAAGCTAGATTTAATTCATGATATTCAAATATGTCGATATGTCATTATGAAAACAATGAAATTGTCTCATCTGCGATTCTAGGTGATCCACACATGGCCTTGCTTGGAACTAATCTTCGGCGATTTCTATCACAAAACATTGACGATCACATTAGCATAGCGTATTAAACGGAACAGCCTTTTCTGTATTTTTAAAAAAATAAATGAATTATTTATTATTTTAAATTTATTTTTTTCAAATAAACAGTAAACGCATTTTCTTTTACAAAATCAGTGCCGGCTTTTCCAGTTTAACTTCTTTCCTCACGCGGGAAAAAAATGTTGCAATTTTTATGGATCTGGTTTTTATCATCGTTTGATTTGAAATTTTAGCTATTTTTGCATAAATTTGAAATGTTGTTTTAATATTCACCATGAGATAGACAGAATGACAAGTTGAACTTAGTACTGATTGGCTGGTCGACTTGTAAGAGAGTATTACTAGTACTTTTCTCATTGAAGTCTTTCGCATGATCTGTTCCACTGTAATGCCCTCACTAGCTACTCTGGCTTAAGAGCCTCCAGGCGAAAACGCTGTCATAAAAATGCTTTAGATCTCATTTTTTGACCACGTTTCTAGTGTGCCGGACAGTGTACTTCCGTGCTGTCGTTTATAAGCGTGAAAAGTAAGAGACAACGATCGAAGCGACCCCGGAACTTTGTTAAATAAGATCTTATATATTCTGAGTCATGACGGTACGCCATACCTACATAAGCTATACTAAATATTAATTTTATTTTCTTGCTGTAAGGATAAATTCAATTCTCATCTTTGTGTCAAAAACATCTGGGGGGAAATATCAGTCAGTGAATCAATCCGCTCAAATTGTGTGTGCAAAACCTGAAAATTCCCAGCAGACAGAAACCCAAGGGAAAAAAAAGAAAAAAAGAAAAAAGCGAAATAGCAAACGAATATACAAGCAAAGAAACGTTATACTAGCTGCAATACTTAAAAAATACACAAACAAACACTTTCGAAGCAAGTGTGAACATTCAGCTTGTTTTAACTTAAGCAAACAAACAAAAAAATATATATATATATATAAACAAACAAACAAACAAACAAACGAACGAACGAACGAACGAACGAGCAAACAAACAAACAATGATTATAATTCAGGTCATAACGTCTTTTCAACGTTTCGATAAGGCAAGAAATGAAAAAATTGTTGTCATATTTCAAACGAACGGTGGACACCATCCCCCCCCCCCCCTCCCCCTTTATTCAAGAAATACTAAAGATATGCATTGCGATCACTCAGTTAAGAAAAACGATACATATTGATCGCACCAAAACATGTCGTTTTCTGCTTCTTGTCCACCCGTGAGAACGTCAAAACGACAGTTTTGTCAGATTTTTTTCTCAAAAAAGAGTGTTAGATTTAATGGTTTTATCGAAAAGAACCGCGTTTTGTAAACAGATTATTAGCCACAAATTCATTCTCATGCTTTTTCTCTATTATTTAATACAATATTTTTGCCGGAATTGTTTAGTTCAGTTTTCACCACTTGCACGTTAGGTATGGCTCACGGTCATTTTACCTTGCGAGATTGCACGGTCACCCCATGTTTTTGGGGCATTTTTTTGTGCGTTTAATTTATGTTGCTTTAGTTTAACTAACTGGCAAAGTTTTAGAAGCATTATTAACGTTTATCAGGTCCTTCGCATTTTCCACGAACGTCCTTAGTAAAGGATCGATTTAAGTCCTTCTGTATTAAGGTCTTATTTTTGAGACCAGGAACTATAGCCCTTGACATAGTGCAGTTTACTAGGCTGGACAATTACAAAGCGAACCGGCCAAGGAACTACGACTCGGAAGATCAGAAAAGAAAAGAAAATGACATAGAGGAAGAAGAAGAAGCCAGAAGTATAGAAGGAGGAGGAGGAAGAAGAAGAAGAAGAAGCGAACAACAACAACAACAAAACAAGAAGAAGGAGAAGAAGAAGAGAAAAAGAAGGGCGACGAAGAAGGGCGACGAAGAAGAAGAAAAAGAACAAGAACGAGTACACTAACAAGAACAAGAATTTCGATGATTTCAGGCAGTCAGTGTTCATTAGCCTTCTATCAAGCTTAGAAAACAACCGCTAGATCTCTGTGAACAATCGATAGGATCCTGCCAGATCATTGCGTCGAGTATCAATCAGCTTTACTAGTGTTTTACTGGGTTTGCTTCATAACACCATGGCGAGAAAATTAAGCGATAAGCACTATAAGCTAGCGAGACAGATATCACATAACTGAATACTTTATAGAATTGTGTCTGGCAACGTCCATATTGAAAGCGCATGCGTCGTCTTTAAAAAAAAACAACTTTTTATTCAAACAAAACAAAAAAAGTTTGTAGTCATAAAATATTTAATTTAACTTCAGAGGATAATATGGATTTTTATTCATCTGACTTTCCCACTTTTTTCCAGACAAAACGCTTCCCACATGGAATGGAGTAACCATCCTAGACATTATGCATGATAAAACATATTGAGTTTGCTGGTCATAGCAAGGGAAAGCGTTGTGTTCGCTTGAATTACCTATGACGTGTTTTGATGAGTATAATCCTAGGTAGACCAGGATGATACTCTATATGTAAATGATGTTTTGATTATCTTTGTGTATTAGTGTATATTGTAGTAATCTGTAGTGTGTAGGTCTACATGGGAGGCGGGGCTCATCACCCCGGCGTGTCTCTGGCGTCCATGTAGGACCCCCCCTTGCTAAAGACCACCATGCTGTCCCTTTTGCACATCTTGGGACACTGGTGCGAAGCTAAAACAAAAAGGAGTAAACATCTACGGTCTAGGGGCCGACTTATCTCTCCCTTAGGCTTCGACCGAGCTTCCTGATCAGTCTGTAATTCTCCGCGGATAGCGGTGTCGGGGCCGAAGACTCCGGCGTAGCCGTAAACTGATGCTTCGCACTCCCAAACGACAGTTCAGCACGCGTTGTCTGGAAGTAAAGGTCCTGGTTACTTTTAATAAATAAGGAAAGAGATAAGATAATATAATAGGCAGAGTCTTAACGAATATAATGCAAGTGAGTCGGGGAAAAGTTGAAAAAGGAAAAAAAATCGTAATTGCTCAAACGCTTGCACGATATTGAGGAAATACAATCTAACTAAGGTATATTTTCGCATTACTAACGCCACATTCAGTATACATAGAATGGGGTTCGATTCCCAGCGAGGTTGGAAATTACTTTTTCCGAATTTGATTCCAAGGGCTTTCGCCCGGAATAACCTCGTTCCCAAGCACCACAACTTATCTATGTTTCTATATCTTCATATATATATATATAGAAATCAGTGATCGGGGCAATCTCGTTAAAGAGCAGTACTGAGCCGGTTTTGTTTTTTCGGCCTATTTTATACTTGTTACTTCGTGTACTTTGTGCTTCAGTTCTTTGCACTCGTTAGTTTCTCTGTCATAAAGTTTTCAAAATATCGTGAGCATCTCGAGTTCTTTTTTTTTATTTTTAGGATGCTTAGTTAAATCAACCCTCAGCTTGGGCCAATCGATTAGACCTGAACGACTCAAAAACTGTAATTTAGAGGGTTTGAAACAGTAGAAAGTTCAGGAAATAATAACCTAAAAAAACTCGAAGTGTTCACGTTTCTAGTGTCCTCTGGTATCTTGTAAATTAAATCAATGAATAGTTGACGAATCTGAAAAATAGTGAAAAGTAGTGAGTGACATATAATGAATATATTGTGCGCGCGGTCAGCGATACCATGGCAACTATGCATTGTTGAGTAGACACTGCGAGGAGTGTTACTAGTCGACGACGAGATGCCAATTTTTCTTTACATAGACTTTTCTCTTCACTCGTAATCTCTTGGTAAACAACACTGGCGGTCTAATTTGTGTTATTGACGGAGCATGAGCTCTGAGAGTAAAAGAACCGTGGAAGAGTTAATCTTTTTTGACAAGATTAAAAATGCTAGTGAATATGTCAGTGATGTTAGTGAACGGCTTCTCTCAGAGGAGCGCGTTGCATGGAATACGTCCAAGACTTCGCTGCAACTCAGAGAAGAGATAGCTAAGATGTCTGAGAAGAAAGCAAAGGAATTATTCAGTACTGAGGACGAACGACAAGCTTGGATTGAGTCAATCAGGAAATCTGTGGAGTTTAATTTACAAAGTCAAGTTCGTAAGTTTCTTGGGACGCCACCGAACATCAAGAAAAAAAGACTTCGGGAACAAAAGTTGGAGGAAGAACAACGTACTCAAAGCAATAGTAAACAAAACAAAACTGCTGATACTAATAATAGAAGTCGTAACATAGATGACTACGAAGAAAGTTTTAACAAGAAGAGAAATCCGATATCCAAAAAATATGGTCTACATGAGTCGTACTCACGCATACAGAATGGAAGACAGACAAACGATGAAGAAGATCTAGATTTTGACCCCTTGTCTAATGAATTTAATAAACACTTTAGTCCCTACACGAGGGCAGCTTTAGAAAGTATCGGAAATAAGACATCTGAACAATCTGTAAAACCTAAGCCTTATAAACAAGCTCCTGGATCAGTATGGATTGATTCTCAAGGCAAAAGCCATGAAATTGCAGGTCCCTACTGGCCTAAAGACCATCTTCCTCTTTATTCCAACCAAAAACACATTGGAAAAGCACCCGATTTTACTGAACCTCTAAACTCTGCAGGTTAGAACTCTGTTATGTAGAAAAATCATTTTTATTTTGGTGAGAGCTTTATATAAAGCGCGGGCATAAAGCTTATAAAATGATTGAATGCTGTTTATTTATAATGAATTTACGAGTGCAAATAGGGAATCTTAGAAAATGAAGGTTTTGTCAACTTCAGAGCTATTTTCAGTCCACTTTCCGATCATTTAAAGATAATTTAGTCAAGAGGCTTTCAAGAAAAGCAAGTAGTAGTGAAATTACTCAACGCTTCAACAATTTGGGGGGCCGAAAGTTCAACTCTTTAATCGGAAATGACTAGATTTTCACGTGTTTACATTTACAATATTACTGCATTCTTTACTTCAGAAGTTGAAATTTCCAACAGATTTGTTTACTTTTTCAAATTCATAATATTTACCTTTGTGATTGCTCGTTTGAATGGTCTTTTTAGGATCTTTTTCTGAATATACGTAAACAAATTAAATGTTGACTCTATAAGTGGGAATTCAATTAACTCGATCTCTTTAAAAATTCACGAATATTTTGATGTTTATAAGACATTTATTTTTTCGAATATGAATCTTTATTTTCAAACAATAATATTTTTAATTCTAATATTTTAAAATTCTTTTGAGAGTAAGTAAAATTAGGAGTAAATCTAAATAATTGCAGAAATTTTCAGAATACAATGAAGCTCCCTTGGGATATAACTAGATCATTTCTCAGCATCTTTTGACTGTTTTGCGATTCCCAGGATGGATATTCTAATATAAATGTTTTTTCCAGCTGTAAAGAACATACCTAAAGAGGAAGATAACAGCCTTTTTCCAAAGCCTTGGAGAGGAACAATGACAGTGTATGAAAGATCTAATACAAAGGTAGAGTAGAAATATGTGGATTGAAAATAACCTTTTTATTCCCAGCAGTAGCAGATACAGAATGATTGAATGGAGGGCAGCAAACAGCCGCCAGTATTAGCTTACTCTACTTATATTCTTAAGGGGTGGAGGAGCAGATCCAATTGTGGTGAGGTGGGTTGCCCCCTTTGGCACAAATTATTTTAAATGACCCTCCCCTCTAAAGGGATTCCTCTAAAGCCCCAAAGCCCTTTACCATGATAAAAAAACATATACCTTCCCTAATGCACTGAAAACAAGCTTTCACTCAGTTTACTTGAAGCTTTAAAATTTCATTTCTGTCAATTTGAGACACCTTTTTTACAATTATCATGCCTTTTATGGGTCTCCTGTGGTATTGATGCAAGGTATCCTATAACTATCACCACATTTTACAAATCCTGAATCCACCCCTGGGGTTTCTAGCCAATCAATCACTGCTGGGGAGTTAGTGGTAAGAGGTAGATAGGTCTTATACATAGGGGACGGTGGATGTTCCATTTTCCCACCAAAATGCAAAACTTTGCAATTCATCTTTAGAGTTTCCTGCCACATCTTCAGGTTTTTACTCTTGGAGGGGGATTAAGGGGTGGTGAGTCTCCCTTGACCAACTCCAACCCCATATCCACCCCCCCTCTCCCCTCTCTTGCAAGGCCCATGCCCTGGATCCATTCTTGTGTTATTAATTAATGGGTTGAAACTATAATAACACTTAGTGTGTAAAGGATATTGGATCAATTATTAAGAACATCTTTCTTAGTCTCCACCTGTCTTGGAAATTTCTGTCCACTTCATTGGGGAGGTATTGATATTTTCTGGAACCACACAATATATCCTCCTCAGAACCTCCTCACCCATTGGAAAATACAACCATACCCTCCCGATCATCTATATATGATTTTGTGAACAGCTTAAAAGATGTTATTAATCCATCTATTTTGCGTTTTAACAGCTCTGTCCTACAGCTCCCACTGGTTGTTTCCCTAATCTAAAATTTGAGTCACGGTTTGAATGTGGCAACCTTCAACAAGCAAAAAGAATGTGAGTATAAATAAATGGGAAATAGATAACAAATAGATGGAAAACGAATGAGAAATGAAATTAAAATAAATGGGAAACAATATAATAGTTTTTCTACTATTTTATTTTTGTCTTATATTTACATCACAATGCACAAAACAGGTTCTTAATGTTAAACCGATTTATTTCAATAAGAAGCTGGATGTAGCTAAAAGCCCATGCATATAAGTATGCAGCCCATAAAGTCTTCCACAGCAATGTAAAGCGAATTGAGACAATGTGAAAATGCACTATATAAGAACCCCCATTATTATTTTATTATTATTATTATTAAATGTTGTCATACTTTTGCGCGTTGCACTGTAGTATTTATACTTATGTGTTATTGACATGTAATGTCTTTTATCCTGTTATCTTACTAATTAGTGGACGGTGTGAATATGACTTGATATTGACCACTGATCTTTATACCAAGAGGCATACCCAATGGTAAGGATTCTGCTTAGGGTTTCTTATTTTAATTTTTATCAGGCAATTATCTCTGCGCTGTACAGATAGCACACACTACCAGAACATTTTGATTTTTTTTTATTTAGATACATTTTCAAAAGCTTTTATAACAGCTTTATTTGTCTTCAAATTCCTAAACTACAAAGAAAAATTGACAATATACTAAGAAAATGATAATGATACAAGAAGGAGGATTATGAGGGTGGGCACAAATGAACCTAGAGTCCCATTCAAGGCACCTCTTTACAAAGACATCTGGATTTTGCCTCATGAATCAAAAAAGTTCTAAATTTCAATTATTTCAGAACACTACCCTTCCCCCCCCCCCCTTTTATGTGGGAAGCATGGGTGGCGTAGGGTGAGAGCGCTCGCCTCTCACCAATGCGACCCGGGTTCGAGTCCCGCTGAGCTCACTGTCATATGTGAGTAGAGTTGTTTGTTGGTTCTCTTCTGTGCTTCGAGGGTTTTCCAGGTTCTCCAGCTTTCCTCCCTCAACAAAAATCAACTCCTAAATTCCAATTGGAATTACATTGGAAGAATAGCTACTCTGTAGAAATGCCACTGTTAAATTCCCATTTATTTACTTTATTTTTTATGGTCACTAAATTTAGTCCCCCCCCTTCACATTTTCTCACACATACCCAGCCCCATTCATTAAATAACCATGGTTCAAGGGGTGAGTTAGTCTAATTTGCAAACAAGAGTGCTCAAATCCAAGTTAAGAAATTGAGGTATACAGTACAATAACAGTTGCTATGGCAACATTTTGTAGAAGTTCATGTTTCTATAATAATAGCTTAATATCAACCTTTCTATTTTTCAGGTATTATTTCCGTGTTGAGAACATGGTTCCTGGGGTATCGTACAAGTTCAATATTGTCAATCTTTTAAAAAGAGATAGTTTATATAATTATGGTGAGTTCTGAGTTATATCGTGTTAAATTGTATACAGGCTTTGGCAGCCATGACAGGATTCAGGAACAATAATTGAATCTGGTCTAGTATGGTTTACATGAGAAAGAATTCAGTTTCCCAGGAGAGAAGGACTCTACTGTTGTGCCTCCTGTCATGGCTGCCATCATGTAATGGTGCAAAGCCTATATAGATGTTATTTAATGGCAGATATGAATCCATGCAAATGTGATGCAAATGAGACAATGCATTGTTTCCTTCCTATAGCCTCACTTGTATGGTTCTTAAAGAAAACAATTTATCATTGTATGCTCAAGCGTGATCACTGCTATTTATTAGTATTTGTATTAGTATTTGTTCTGGCCTATTTTGAAGAAGACTAAAGGTTAAAACACCCGGACTAAAAGCAACCCTTTTCACAAAGAAAACATATGAATCAGATTTTAATAATCATTATTTTTGCAGGAATGAAACCACTTCTATATTCTCAGAAGCTTGCGGGAGATAATAATGTAGGATGGAAAAGAACCGGACATGGCATCAACTATTCAAGAAACACTTCACACAAAGATCCTCTCCTTGCAAAAGAACTGGCGTACCATGTATTGAGCTTCAAAGTGGTAAGAAATACAGGTCTCTGAATATTTAAAGAAGAAGCAGGATGGAGGGAATGAGAGAAAGGGTGGGTGAGAATGGCAATGGAAGAATGCAGAGGTAAAAAGGAAGGATAGACAATAAATGGAAAAAAGCCAAAAAGAAAGAACGAAAAAAAAAGGAGAGGCATGAAAACAAAAAATGGGATGCGAAAAGAAAATTGAAAAAAAAAAAAAAACAGAAAAGAAGAGAGGAACGAACAAAAGAACAAACTGCAAATGAAAGATTGAACAAAAAAAAAGAAAGAAAATGAGAACCAGCAATCAATAATGACTGACTGTAAATGAAAGAGAGAATACTTGAAATGAAACTCCACTTTTACTCATAACAAGTTCCTTTGAAAAACCTTCTATGTTTTAATGCATTCTCGCCGCGAAAAGGAATATCCCACTGAACACAGTTACAACTATCCCATTCTTATCTAGCATGAAAAGGAGTGATGCATATAGGATAAATATCGATTTTTTTGCAGGAATTCCCACGTGCAGGGGATGTTTGTTACCTTGCACACTGCTACCCATACTCCTATTCGGACTTGGAATTCTATTTGAGAACCTTGGTGGATAGTCCAGCTACTTCACAGCACGTCAGGAAGGAGGTACTTTATATTTGGGGCAATAACAATGGCCCAAAATATGGGCTCAGTTTTTTAGACCCCTTGCAGCACTTTGGAACGTAGCTCAATCTGGAGAACAAAACAATGGGTTCCGATTCTCAGGAGATTGTAATTCTTTTGTTTTGTCCCCTAGATCGAGCTGCTTTGACGTCACATGCAAAAATGCTCGATACTGCGTGTACTTAGTGTTTGTTTCTATACATCAGTGTTTCTATACGTTTCTCAACGTACATGCAAATAGAATTCTATTCATTTCTGCATGCGATTTGACCTTTATTTTAGCAGTAATTGGCCAGCCTAAGCCTGCAGTTTCTCTGCCTCAGAACATGTATTTGCTTTTGTTTTTATTATTTTTTCGTGTTTGGACGTTTAACTCGGGGCAAAGTTCGAAAAATAAAATGAAGAATTTTACAATAACTTACAAATTTCGCGCGCGCTGATTGGTTATTTTTTATCATCAGTAAGAGGACAACAGATAAAGCTGATGTCAACCAGCGCGCGCTCTTTCCGTTGGTTGTTTTGATCGCTAGAAATGAGAAGTTTTTATCGTTTTTGTTATTGTAAAAAACAAATAGACATCAATTTTTTTCTATGTGTCTGTCCTCTTATTGACGATAAATTACGTCATCACATTGTCAAAGTAGTATGGATCCACGAGGCGTACTGATGTGCTACACTCTGATCGAACTAGATATACCTAATATATCTTAATGGTTTATAGGTATATAGTGCAAGACTAGATAAAGTTAATATATCTTAATGGTTTGTAGGTATTGTGCAAGACAGTGGCGGGAAACAACTGCTACGTACTGACCATTACGTCATCACAGGGTATGTTTCATTTAAAGTAGTTCATTATAGCCAATCAGAATGCAACATTTTTAATACACTGATTTCACGGCAACCAATACACTTCCACGACTCGGGCCTAGTGTTTCCAATTGCAGACCACAAGACATTCTTTTGAGAATGAGATTCTTTGTATTCATTGGTATGCATATTGGTCTGGCATTTCATGTGCAGCCCATATGTGACGGACCATTAGAGTTTTGGGGGGGGGGGGGGAGCAAAAAGCAAAAAAAATCAAGTATAGCCGATAGAGTAAAGAAAAATCGTGCATAAGAAAAGTGCCAAAAACATTCCTGCACAGCCATGAGGCGTAAAAACAAATTCCTGCACAAAATAAATTGCCCATTCCCCCCCCCCTCCCCTCCCCCTCCCCTTCCCCTCAAAAATCTAATTGTCCGTCTCTAAGCATAGAAATGATCCTCCAGGAATGACACATCGTCTGAAATGGGAGCACATTTCAATCCAGCCGAGACCATTTTCTCCTTTAAAATGAAATCCCTTGTCATGATCATGCGAAAACATTACACTGTTCCTGTCCTACAACATGGCTGCCGTTCTATAGTTTACTAGTTTACTCTTACTAAAGTCTGCGTATTTTACTAAAATGAAATAATTCTAGTTCCAGACCAAGAGAAATCGGGCGTGGTCATCAGTGCCCGCGTGCATCCCGGGGAGACTAATGCGAGTTGGATGATGAAAGGTGTCTTGGATTACTTGACTAGTAGCGATAAAATCGCTGAGGTGAGGAGCAACTGATCGTCATGATTACTCGGGCTTCCTTTGGAATACCCGAGTTTTAAAATGGCTTTTTTTTGTTTGTTCTTATGTTATTTTAATCATCAAAATTCACCAAATGGTGTCTAGTGCGCATACGCTTTGCAACTGACTTTATTATAACGAAGGTTCACAAAGTCTAGAAACAAATGCTCATAAAGCGTCCACCTTATATGCAAATATTTGGGTATCTGCGAAGAGTGCTCGAGTAACCGAGTTATCGCCTATCACTTAACTCAAATAAAGATTCCATATTGTTCCATCAGGCCGGAGATTCCTGTTATTACTTATGTTTTCACTGTATTTTTTATGTACAGAATCTTCGAAGGAAGTTCGTTTTTAAGATAGTGCCAATGCTGAATCCTGACGGGGTCATCGTAGGTAACTATCGGACTAACCTGGTGGGGAAGGACCTCAACAGGACGTACAAGGAACCTGATAAGGTAGGGATGGAAAATCAGTACCATCCAGAAAAGGTCCCTTAAAAAGAACTTGGATGCAAGGCTAACATGGGAATACAATAGAAATCAGAATTTTTCTAGATGTATTTTGTATTTCCATTTAAGCCTTAGCATTCAAGACAATTTTGAGAAGGATTGCATTGGATGGATTATAACTCCTGTTTTTTATATATACGGGACCAAAATCAATCTCGTACCCAGAGCCTGCGTTTCTTCAGGTCTGCGGCGAAGAACGAGGGCTCTGGCATAATCCATGTTTTGAGACCAGGATTTAATGGACTTCCGGTATAAGAGCGCATGCGTTAAAAGACTTGCCAAAACTATAAAAAAAATTATATTATTTTTATTTTGATCGGAAGTAAACACAGAATTCTGTTTGAAAGCATGATTTTCATTGATTATATTTCACTTCCGGAAAACTGCGCATGCGCCAAAAATGGATTATGCAAGAGTCCCTCGTTCTTCGCCGTAGGCCAGAAAAAACGCAGGCTCTGGGTACGAGATTGCACCAAAATTATGTGGCAAAAGTGTCATAGCAGTAAAGTGTTCGCCTTTCACGACTGTGAATTCTATAGGTCGAGTATCTGGTTTGATTCCTTAGAACACGCAGAAAAACCCTCAAATCAAGGGAGAGTCGAAAAAACTCTACTCACACGTGATTCCAAACCCGAGGGTAGGGGACTCCGGGGTAAAAGTATCGGGTATAGAGGCTTTGCAGCCATGACAGGAGGTACTAACAATAGAGTCTTCCCCATGGGAAAATGAATTCTTTTTTATGTAAATCAGATGAGACTAAATTCCATTGTTCTTGCAATTTTGAAATTTAGCCTGAGACTCCAGAGGTGAGAGCAATACCTCTACAACGCACTTGATTCCCAAGTTATAACGGTAGTACACGTCGTATTGTATATTTATTTATAGAGATTAATTGAATTATTTTCCGGACGTCAGGATAATTTTCCTACCGTATGGCACACTAAGAAGATGCTCGAATCTTTCAGAGAAATCCACGAGGTAGGAGAGAACGCTTTCCAGGTGATTTTGTTGTGTCAGCCCGTCAAAAACCGGCCAATTATCGCGCAGGAAGAAATCGATCAGGCGGTCCATCGAAAAGAAAAAAAATGGCGACCGAAGTCATTAAAAGCTACGTTATCTAGCTAGCTACGTTATGGACTAGCAATACATTTAAATCTCTACCTATTCTTATAACGAATACCTATGGGTCTAATGGTGTGTTGTGGTTTCAATTCTTTCATATATGAAATTACCGTGAATTGATAGCTCTTTGTCGTCGATAAACAACTGAAACTAGGACCGCCTGATCAACTACTACTGTACAATCCTTTGCGCGCGTTCCCCGAAATTACCTGGTTAGTGCTATTATTTTTTTCTTTTCATTTGTTATTATTTCCCTTGAATTGACCCTTACTCCACATACAGGATTCTTTCGTGAGGTTTGCTTCACACGTATTATCACTACGTTTATTTCACATTTTGATTTTCACGGTGTGTGGAATACCGGAGAACACTCGTGGCAAGGGAGAGAACGAACAATACATCGAACAAACTCAACTCAAATGTGTAGTTCAGTCAAGAATCAAACCCGCGACCCGGGCATTAACTACACAGTAGTGAGAGATAGCCCTGTACCAGCGCATTCTATTCATTTTTTATTTTTCTCTTTTTTTTCCCATTTCTAAAAGCTTTTCAAATTTTTTCCCATCCAATTTCCAATTTTCTAAATCATTTTCTCGTAACTTTGTCTAGTAAATCTGCAGCTCTTTCTTATTTCTTCGTGCTGTTCTTTTTTCAAGTCAGTTTACTCACTCCTTTTCCTAATCCCTCTTTCTTTTCCATTTCGTTTTCCCTTTCTTTTTTTCATTTTCACTCTTATTCGTAGGTCAGTATTTACTGTGACCTTCATGGACATAGCCGTAAGCCCAACGTGTTTATGTACGGCTGTACTGAAGATCCCAAGATGGAATCAGTTACTAACTTCCTGGAAGAACGCCTCTTTCCTTGGATGATGTCACAACGAGTGAGTACATGGATTGATTTAGATCGTGAGTCCAATCAACGCCCTGTTTCCCTCCTCCCTGCCCCTGACTTGCGCGCTAATAACACCACAAAGAGTGACTCCTTTCGAGAAGCAAGGGTAGCTTGATTGTTTAGTGTGCTGCCTGCCAAGCAAGAGGTCCATATTTTGATCCTCATTGACCTCACACACTTGTTTTAAGGAGCTTGATTGGTTAGTGTGTTGCCTGCTAAGCACGATATCTATATCGTTTGATCCTCAGTGACCTCACACACTTGTTTTAAGGAGCAAGTGTGGCTTGGTTAGCAATTGTACTGCCTGCTAAGCAAGAGGTACATAGTTTGATCCTCAGTGACCTTACACACTTGTTTTAAGGAGCAAGTGTTGCTTGATTGGTTAGTGTGTTGCCTGCTAAGAAAGAGTTTCGTAATGTGATCCTCAGTGACCTCACACACTTGTTTAAAGGAGCAAGTGTGGCTTGATTTCTTAGTGTACTGCCTGCTAAGCAAGAGGTCTAAAGTTTGATCCTCAGTGACCTCACACGCTTGTTTTAAGGAGCAAGTGTGGCTTGATTTAGTGAGTGTACTGCCTGCTAAGCAAGAGGTCTATAGTTTGATCCTCAGTTACCTCACACACTTGTCATATGTGCTCTTCTAGGCTCCCGATAAGTTCTCATTCCAAGGATGTAAGTTCATCGTTCGCAAGTGTAAAGAATCCACAGCTCGTGTGGTCATGTGGCGTCAACTGGGAATCGCCAACAGCTTTACTATGGAGGCTACATTCTGTGGAGCTAATTTCGGAGACATGTGAGTTAGTTTGTCTTGACTGACTAGTAACTGTAAAATAACACCTTTTGTGGCCCAAACACGGTTCGATTTTCATTTGCGATTTATTCCCATTCATTCACTCCCGTACCCGTACATCGAATCGAAATTTGGCGACCAATTTGAATAATTGTTGGATGTAGTCTTGTTGTAGCCGTATCATTTCTTACAGTTACCATAACTACGCGTACCTTGTGATTGGTCGAACACTACTCTAGCTGTGACAGAGACTTTACTTTGAACTTTTCACTGTTTCTGTGGCAGGGAGAGGGGGCGTCATTTCAATACACGTGACTTCGAAGATATGGGCCGTCATTTCTGTGAGGTGCTGATGGAGTATTCTGAAGCCAAAAGTGCTAACAGGTGAGAAGACGCAAAAATAACAAAATAACAGCCATCGTCACCACCACAACAACAGCAGCAGCAACAACAACAACAATAACAACGGTAGCCACAACAGCACTTATAGCTATAGACCTCTTAAGCTTCGCATATGCATATTGCCCACTTCAGATCACATGACATTCCCTTGAGAATCGTTCTTTAAAAATATATGAATATGTTTAAATATTTACATATGAAAGTACGACTCCGAAGAGTGGCATCGCACGTCTGAAATGTGTACAACATACAACGAAGCTAAAGAGGTATATTACAACAACAACAGCAACAGCAACAGCAACGCCAACAGAAATTAGTCAAATTCCTACTGCTAATAATAAAATCTTTACCAGTTTCTTTGTCAGTTGATGACATAAATAGAGTCATGACATTTTCTTTGCGAATGTCGTAGGTGGAAGAAATATCTTGTGCACTTTGTGTCAATTACTTCTGGCTAAATTAGTTAGAGTATATATATGTTATTTACCGGCCAGGAGGTCCGGATAGGGAAAAACTGTGCCCGAGGTCTTGAATATACGGACCGAGGCCGTTAGGCCGAGGTCCGTGTTCAAGACCGAGGGCACAGTTTTCCCCTATCCGGGCCGACTATAGCACGGTAAATAACTTATTTATTTTTTTCCCGTATTTTTTTTACTTGTTTTTGTAATCGTTTTGTTTTGTCGTTTAGCGGCAAAGGATACCGGACCGCGCGCGCGGGCAGATACTTACAAAATACCGCCCGCTCAAACAGCCAATCAGAACGCACGATTTTCTAGGATACCGGACCGATAAAAAAAATAAAAAAATAAATTACGTCTAATTTTTAGATAATCTAAAGTCGAAGAATTAGTGGTAAAAATAAAAGGTTGAGGAACAATAAGATTGGATTTTTTGCACGCGCTCGACAGGGCTGTATTACGTTTTGTTACGTCATAATCAATTTGCTTCTGCATGTGGCGTAATAATGAAGTGTTTAAACAACGAGCCAAAAACACGAGAGAGAGGAGAGAGAGAGAGGAGAGAGAGGAGAGAGAGAGAGACGGACAAGCAAACACAATTATGAATCAAACTTCAAAAGTTTTTATGGGAACGAAATGGTATTTCCAGTTTATTGCAAAACTATGCTGTATGAAGAAGAGAGGAATAAATGCCTTATTTAGGAACAAAATAGAAATGTCTTTGTAATTCGTTTCAGGAACGAAATGACGCAGTCGTTTGTAGAACTCGCCTGTAAAATGACTCGCGATATTCTACGACACTCGATGGGAAACTTCAAGCGTATTACAGACAATGATTCCAATGCCAAAACATCTGCTACGACAGAACCAAACGAAAATGAACAACAGATCAACGCCGGGCAAAGCACTCAACCTGGTATTCAACTCGCTCCTCGACTGAAGGACGTTAACTACATAGATGTTGATGTAAAGCAAGCAAGAAGTGTAGGGAACCCATCGAGCAAGGATCATGATTATGAAGTCTCTGTCAAGAGCATACATGTCGATTCGTTCAATGACTGTATCAAAATTTTAAAAGGGCTTGATTTGAACGAGTGTTACGACGAATCTGAGTAAGTTTATAAACTTTTTTGTGAATCCATAATACCAAAATCCAAATTTTTTTCACGCCGAGTCGCCATTTCTATCAATCTTGTACTGCTGATTTCAAATAGCAAATACGTATTACCCGGTTTAACTACGAGATTGAAGATGTTTTACTGTTTTAGTTCTAGTGATTCCGACAGCGAACCAGAAGAAAATGAATCGTTCAAGAAGGATTCGAATGTGAGTATGTAAAAATCTAACATATTAGCGGATATGTGGTTAGCATATCGATAAAACATTCACCAGACTTTTTACCACTGTTCAGTCCTACCGGCTGGGTCGCGGGTTCCATCACATGTAGCCCAAGCTTTGCATTAGTGTAGAAAAAATGTATGAAAATGTTTTATATTTTCAGCGTAAATATTGAAGAATCTTCAGTTGTAACTTACTAGCTCGTGTAGTATTAGTCCCTTGTAATGATTGGCGCGAGTTTCACGACGTTTTAGGATTTTTAACGCTGAAGCCGAGCTTGGGCTACCTGTGGTTCCATTTCTGTGATTATAAAATAACTGTCATGAATGTCGCGTTCTGATTGGTTTGGAGCGCGTGCTTTATGAGAGCACATAAAAACATTGCTTGCTGTGCTGTGTGCAGTCATAAAGCACTTGGGGATTGGCAGAACACTCGAGAGGTGTTCAGATGTGCTTCTCCTAACACTTCTCTCGTGTTCTGCCAACCCCTCCTCCGCGTGCTTTATGACAGCACACAGCACGCGCGCGCGTTTTTTATTTTAAGTATTTTTGTTGTGATCGTATGAAGGGTTTTACTCCGAGTTCTCTGGGGTATTTCTCCCTCTGCAAAAAACATGTGCATTGAAAGTAGTGTGATTAAAATAATTAATGCAGTGGTGAGCGTGGAGTATTTTGTGTATTTATAATCGAGACTCGGCAATGGATTGGAGGATCCCTGTATCACGGTGTACGAAAAGATATCCAGGCGCGCGAATACGATCAAATAAAACGGAGGCAAAAATATATTAGCTTGAGGTGTCCCTATTAGAGATAATAAATGATAAATATATAATAAATTAATCATGGGATTAACAGTGGATTCCACAGAGTGGCTCTTCTTCCACTGGATTCCAATCGACCGTTTTCTCAAGGTTGCGTGCGCATCCAACTTGACGGGCCACAAAACTGTGGAAAAATGCAAATTCAGTAAAATTGAGACGCCAGTTTTATATTTAAAGAGGAAAATAATCGATTTTATTAATTTTTATCGAAAAAAAATTCATAGCAAAGCATGATAATACTCGTGTTCTGGCATCGTCGCCCGTCAAGTTCCTTAAAATGGATGCGCACGCAACTTTGAGAAAACGGTCTATTGGAATTTATTAGTGATTCTTAATGTGCACGTTAACATATGGTAAGTTGTAAGTGTATTTTATTTTGATCTGCCTTCAGAGCGAGATAAAGAGAAAGAAAAAGAAGAAGAAGAAAAGAAAAGAAAACTGGTGGGAAAGCTTGTCGGTAAGGATTAGGAATAGGGTTAAGACTGAATATGTGTTTCTTTGTAGGCTCGTATAATAATAATAATAATAATAATAATAATAATAATAATAATAATAATAATAATAATAATGGGGTGCGTATATAGCGCATTTCACATGGTCTCAATGCGCTTTACATTGCAGTCGAGGACTTTACGGGCTGCATATTAAGGCGCTATTAGCTGCCGTGCAGCTTACAATCATGAGTGAATTATTGGTACGTTAGTATTATGCCTCCAATTTGGGATAGGCTGTTGAACCGGGAGACAATCCCCTACCATAATTATTGTTTAAACATTTCAACGACCTTGAAAATAATAAGTCCGAGTAAGATACCCGAGATTCCGGGCTCTGCCCCTACCATAAGGCAGGCTAAAACGTAAAATCGTCTAATTTTGACTTTATTTCTTTATTAGAAATCTGTTCCGGAGAACAAAGAAAAAGTGTCAGAGGAAGAGCAAGTCAAAACAGACAACACGGTAATCATTAACTTTAGATTATGTTGTTTATATTATTCTTTGGTTAGTCTTCGTACCGTGACAGTGTACCTAAGAAAGCGTCGCTCAGTTTTTTTGTCGACCCCTATTTCTTGATCATGAAACTTTTTACGCACAAAACCTAGCGCTCATTGTAAAGAAAGCACAGTTTTGAGCTATGAAAAGTTAAAGATTCTTATAACATATTGTTACAATATAGACTCCTCCACAACCGTTATTTGTGTCGTCACACAACGCTCACTCCTCGGTAGCGGCTGCGAGGAGATTAAAAAATATCTAAACTATCCAAAAAAGTTATAACCTTTCTTTAAAAAAATGTCTGAGCTGTAAAAGCGCACACAAGATAAACTGACACGCACTCAAAATAATGACTGCGCACTCAAGATAAACTTCACCCAGTTGAAATAATGAATGCGCACACAAGATAAACTCCGCGCACTTAAAATAGTGACTGCGCACACAAGTGGAACAACCACAAACTTAAAATAATGACTGCGCACACAAGTGGAACAACCACAAACTTAAAATAATGACTGCGCACACAAGTGGAACAACCACAAACTTAAAATAATGACTGCACACACAAGTGGAACAACCACAAACTTAAAATAATGACTGCGCACACAAGTGGAACAACCACAAACTTAAAATAATGACTGCGCACACAAGTGGAACAACCACAAACTTAAAATAATGACTGCGCACACAAGTGGAACAACCACAAACTTAAAATAATGACTGCGCACACAAGTGGAACAACCACAAACTTAAAATAATGACTGCGCACACAAGTGGAACAACCACAAACTTAAAATAATGACTGCGCACACAAGTGGAACGACCACAAACTTAAAATAATGACTGCGCACACAAGTGGAACAACCACAAACTTAAAATAATGACTGCGCAAGAACGATAAACAACCACAAACTTAAAATAATTATTGTACAATAAAGATAAACAAACAAACACTTAAAATAATGACTGCGCAATAACTATAAACAAACAAACACTTAAAATAATGATTGCGCAATAACTATAAACAACCACACACTTAGAATAAAGACAGTTTAATAAAGATAAGTAATACAAAATAATAATAATAATAATATTAATAACAGCCGTACAATCTTAAAATCAATTGACTCAATCCTAAATCTTCTGAAACTACCTAATAATGAACTAAGCACACTTGTCTTAACAGAGAGACTGCTCCAGGAAACAAGTCTTTAAACAACGAAAAAAAGTAAAGTATTAAACTATAAATCCTTATAAACGTTATCAATAATAAGAAAATATTATTGACTCTTTCGTGGTCAAAAGTAAACTATTAAATTTCACGAACTTGCAAATTGCAGCTAATGTGATGTGTGATGGGATGTGATGTAATGTGATGTAGTATGGACTTTATTTGTGGTGTAGTGTGGTGTGGTGGGGTGGTGGGTGGGGTGGGGTGGGGTGTGGTGTGGCAAAGGTCGTATTGTTATTTTTTAAATATTTTTGTTTGTTTGATGTTTCTTTTTTGTTTTGTTTTGTTTTGTTTCTCACCGTTGTCTTATGTCTTAAACTCCCTTAGAAGAAAGTCAAGACAAGTTTTGGTAAATTCGTCAACCCTTACACAAACCGCTTCAATAACGGAATCCCGACTTACTCGGAAGAACGGATGTTAGAAAGAGCAAAAAAGGTAAAACTTCATTCTAGACTGAGCGGTCCCCCTCTTCCCTCGATCCAGTCTCAGTAAAAACGAGTTACGCGTGTCCACAGGAATCCCAAAACACTCGCTCTTACTGAGAGAAAAGTGGGACCGCTAGCATTCTAACGTTATTCAGTTTTCATGACAAGTTTCTAGTTGGGCTGCCTATGCTTTATTCGCACGTGAACTAATACGCAGACAAAGGACTTTGTTTTGATGCACTCGTCTCTCTCTTACTCGTTGACTGGAGGGTTTTTCTCCAGTTTTCCTGCCTGTTTACCTCCCTGTTTACAGTTCCGTTCAAGCCGAGGCTAGAGTTGCTGCACATGATTAAAAGTATAGTTTTGCTATGCGCGGAAACTGCGGCCTCGACTTGCAAATATTATTCGTGGTCACTCGAACAGAACTGCAAAATGGAGTATTCCATCTGCGAGTAAGCTGTGCCATGACTTAGATCAGCCCAGAGGTTGTTTCAGGGATCGATTTGTGAGTTAGCTATGCTCTGATGTTGATCATCCCGTAGGTTGTTTTAGGGAATCGATAAAATTGAGTCCTAAAATATTTTAAGGCCTATTTACACGGCACGATTTGCCGCGCGCGACTTGACGTATACGGCAAATTTTGGTACCATTAACACGAGCACAACTTGTCGCACGCGGCACGAGAAAAACGCGAGCAATTTACTCGTCATTACAGCAAATGTTTCTTGTAAAATGCCACCGTACACAGTTGAGAAATGCAGTAAATAATCATGTCTACCTTGTTATTTGATGGAATCATTCAGAATTTTTGCACTTCGTGTTTAATTACCGGTAAAGACATTTTCATGGAAATCCGCCATTTTGTTTCGGAATCAACTAGTTTCGAATTCAGTCCCAATCTAGGTCAAAATCGTCATATTTACGTCATTTTCCTACGACATGTTGTAGGGTTTTAAGCCAAAGTTTAAAATGCTACGACAAGTCTTGAGGCCGCGTACGTCTGTCGTAGGACCATTTACACGACCCGATTTTGAGCTGATAATCGTGCCGTGTAAATAGGCCATTAGAAGGTAATAAAATAAAATATTGGTTTGTATATCTGCAGAAAGAACTTGAGAAGGAAGCGGCCGCAGAAGAAAAAGAAAAGAATGAGTCTCAAGTAAGTTTTTCTATCATTATTTTATCGCCACACCTTTGCTGCGCAAATCCCCCTTGGTTTCACTGCGCACCATTTTTGGTGTAGCGGCGTGGTGTAGCGGCGTGAGCGCTTGCCTCTCATCAATGCGACCCGAGTTCGAGTCCCGCCGGGTTCGGTGTTGTATGTGAGTAGAGTTGTTTGTTGGTTCTCTCCTGTGCTTCGAGGGTTTCCCCGGTTCTCCGGTTTTCCTCCCTCCTAAATTCCAATTCGATCACGAAATGAGGGCCACACAGGTTTGCTAGCCACTGCTACCCTCGTGGAAAAAAAGGGCGTTATTATTTCATCTCTTCAAACTTTAGGTTCGACTCAGTCTGGGCTGGACTGTGATCCGCCGAGTCTCTGAAGAATATAAAAATGATAAAAGAATAAAAGTAAATGAAAACGCAAATCGTCCTATAACACTATGATGTCACTCCAAAACAGTCTATGATTGTAACATTATAAGGATTATGGTCGCTAGATCGAGGGGGACAGAATGACAACAACGCAAAGTAACCAATGATAAAATTGCATTTACAAAATGGAGGAGGGAGGAACGACAACAACATACTATTAATTTAATATCGAAGATGATGGCTAGTGAACACTAGCGTGGACTGCGTCGGTGTTTCTAATGAAACAAGTTATCGTAGAATTATAAGTTTAACACCGTAGTGAAAATAGAAACTGACGTTTCGGACGTTAGTCCTTCGTCGGAGTCAATCAAAGAATATCGGAGGATAAACATTGACAAATAACACTGTTATGAGGAAACTAGACAATTTGAAAGCAAACTTTCAAAGAGAAAGAAGATTTATTCAAAATTTCCATTGTTATTATTATTCCATTTCCATTTCCACTGTGAACATGCTGGGATGTCATAGTTTTATAGGGGAAATGGAAAAAATGTTTATCAATCCTTTTCATTCTTGCAGTATCCACTAGATGTCTCTCCTAATGAATCCAACGAGGCCATGGTCGCGTTCACCAACAAAACAGAACTGAATTTTGTCACAGCCCAAAGACGTCTGACCTACTACATGATGAACAGAGGACAACACAGTAACAAACAAAACGAGTGTGTCAGGTCAATATCACACCCAAACCTAACCATCATGCCTAGCAAGCCTGATATCCCTAAGGTTGATTCCTTCAAGATGGACTACCTTGATGGAGGAGGTTATGGCTTCGCTATTCGATTTCCCGCCAAAAAGAACCAGGAATCAGGGAAGACTAACGAAAGAAGTGACAGCAGGTCACAAAGACAGGTTTCACTGCAGAGTTTTGAGGAAGCGAGATCAAGCGCTGATGAAATAGAAATGCCATCATTCGTAGAGGTTCATACAAGAAGCATGTCACCATTTCGAGATGTTAGAAGACGAAAACAACAACATAAACACGAAGAAATCCCTGCTCGGTCTAAAGACAGCAGTACTGCTAGGGACTTTGAAACAATGCTACGTCTAGTAAACAATACCCAAAACCGCAAAGCTAGTTATGTGGAATATGATTATCAAGATGAACTCTTAACAGAGTTTAATAGACTCAACATGAAGACTAGAAGGCATGATTTTCGTCGTACAAGAAACCAATTTAGTCACCACAAAGGTCCTTCAGTGAATAACCGCTCAACAGTGGAATTGCGAACTCCTGTCTTCTCTTCCTTCGACGAGAGTTATTCAGATGCTTCCTCACGAAGTAATGATAAGAAAGATCACACTATCTCACCTGAATACGAACCATACTCTAATGCTATTCCTTCATATTCTTCTGTGGGATTCTCAAGCCCAAAAAATACGAGAAAAACTTATAGATAAAATAGGGTTTAAAGACAATTTATAATTTCGATGAAAAAGGTATGAAAAGGGATAGAGTTTTCACCTACTAGGATATAGTTTCACCTTTCAATTTTTTTGTTTTAAAAATGCACAATAAAGGAGAGACCTCATAAGAGACCTCTCTTATCTTAGCCGTAATGTTTGACACTTTCAGACATCACTTTCTCTTTAAAATAAGATTCTTCGTTTGAGTCGTACCATTAGTCACATGTGCGCAACTGTAAACGAATACCAGTAGGGAATGACGTGCGTTCTAAAATCGAAAAATGTAACGTCCAGACTAAAATGGTCTATAAACTAGGAATTTTAGAATAACTTAACTTTAATTACTATAAATACAACAATTTGGTGTTCTATATCAATTTTAAGCTTTTTGTCCTAAAAAAAGCAGGAGAATTAAATTCAAATATGAGAAGAGCTTGAAAGTATTCCAGTTTCTCCTGTGCAAATTTTGGCTTAACATTTACTGCGTTTTTCCTTATTCTACTTGCTAGTTGCGAACTGCACGATGAAAATTGATTTTTCACAGCCGTCAATCAAAAATAATCAGCAGTTCCTTTGATTTTCTTGA
Source organism: Actinia equina (assembly GCA_011057435.1). Classification (NCBI taxonomy): domain Eukaryota; kingdom Metazoa; phylum Cnidaria; class Anthozoa; order Actiniaria; family Actiniidae; genus Actinia; species Actinia equina. The sequence goes on along the minus strand of WHPX01001309.1, from coordinate 18,566 downwards.
CTGTCTGCAGCGAAAAACAAATTTCACAATAAGCCGTAGGAATATCGGAGTTCGCAGAATGGCAATAAGTCACCTAAGTAACGACTATCATCTTTTTTCTAAATTTTTGTATAATGAAAATATTATAAAACAGTATTTTATTTTTGCACATGAAAGCACAACATATAACAATATTTATAATTTATTTTTTATCTGAATAGCAATGTGATATCACAAAAGTATTATCAACAGATTAAAAAATGAATATATTTTTTAACATTGTTTGATTCTTTAACAAATGAGTAGTTCCAGAAATTATACAAACCCCCAAACAGAGGAAAATTCCAATTGTCTTCCATACATTTTAAATTAATCTGGGGTGGAGGGTGGGGTGGTATTGATAATTTCTGGATTCTGGAACTATAAAAAAATAAAAGCAAAAATTTTCCTGCTGTTAGCCTTTTTGTTAACCAATAAAAGGACATTGAAAGAAGAATTGAATGGCTTCCCAAATAATGGCCTTTCATTAGTTTAGGTTGACCTCTAGATCTCTTTTCTAGTTTACAGCCCAAGGTGTATATATATATAATTATATATATATATATATATCTGAAGACAGAGGAAAGAACCTTCACTCTTGTCCTGACTCTAGATATCGTCAATGACACAGCTGTTCAAGTCAGGAGAGAATTCTTGATGTCTCCAGGCCAGTTTCATCCTCTAAGAGAGCATTGATACGGCCACGCTGAAAAAAAAAAAATAAAGTTTTACATTGATGATGAAATGGCAAAAATTATACACCGTGAAAAGATGAAAAAACTCACTGCCCTTTTACTTTTTACTCTGACAAAGGACTAGCGTCTGAAATGTCAGTTTTTCATCTTTTCACAGTGTAAAATTTACCCTTTTATCGTTACTTTCTCATTAGAAACACCAACGCAGCTCACAATAGTTTTTAGTTGTCGTTATCTCTTCTAAAGTTTTGAATGTCAGCTGTAGTTGAAGTTGCTAAAATAAGTGTTCATGAAAATTAAAGTCATATATCCCTGGAGGGGTGGAATTCCTATACATGGAAGGGAGGGATGCTCGTCTGAAATTTTGAAAATTACCCTGGTACCTGAATTCTCAGTCCAGTTAGATGTGGGAACTAATGATTTTTATTGCTAAGAGGAACCAATAGGCCATTTCACGGATCCTGTTACTCAACCTCAGCCTCGTCAGCAAGTAATTTATTATTCAGTTTAGAAATTGCCTACGGTCCACAGTAATGAAAGGAATTTACACATCAATGAACAACTGAAATTTCACAGGTTGTAGGCAATTTCTAAAGAATAATTTACACACTGCAAGGCTGAGGTTAAGTAACGGGATCTATGAAATGGTCTATTATTTATGAACTAAGTGACAAAGTCAGATAATGAACGGAAAATTAATATCCTGAATTAAAACTGCCATTTTGACTGTTGTCTGACTTGTTGCAACATGTCGTTGTGCCCTGTAAGGCATTGGTGAAGAAATGAAAACTATCCTCTCACCCAATCAGAGTTCAAGAAAAAAAATCTTTGTCTAGAGAGCATTGCTAGTATATTCATTATTTTTTTAAAGTACCTCATTTTTTCCTAAAAGATCCCTGATGTGGATTTTGTCTGTGTAAGGTGGCACTAGACTCTGTAGACGGACAGCTTTTAATGCTGTTGGTTGGCAGGAGATGAGATGATTTACTTCTGATGCCTATATCAGGTATCCATATGACAACATGCGTAAGATACAGTTGCTAAAATTTCATTAAAGATAGGGTTTTGGTGGCAGTGGTCAAAGTGAGACAATGATGTGATTGGAAAACACACAAGATTTTCAATAATTGTGTTGATCACAGTGACATTGACCAAAAACCTATTTTGTCATGATGACTCTGTGTGTATTATTGAGAAGCGTCATTTGGGAACCATGCTGTCAACAACCAATTTTTATTGACCATTTTTCATTTTCATTGAATATGTACTCACCCTATTATTGTTGTATCTTAACCTCATCAGTCGTAGTCTATTTCTTGCTTCAGCAGCTCTATGACGTAACACAAGAATCTTTTAGATTTTATTGATAAATAATAATTATTGATAATCTATTATTAGCTTCTTCATTAGTCCTGTTCATTCCCCAAGGAACATTTGGCCCTTTATCCTTTTCCTCCACCTCACTCTGTTCTTTGCTGTTTTCTTAGCTTCTCATCCCTTCTCATCTTTTGCAAGGCTTCATTTCTGAATAGCTTCTTAGTTGATCATTATTTGTTCACTCCCTGCATATATCTTATAAAGCTACCTAAAGAAGTTTTTTAAGATTTTTTCATGATCATATCACATATTTATGATGGTTTTTGGAATTTTTCGACCAAGTCTGGGGCATTGTGGTCGCGCGCGCTGGTGTGGGACTTGGGTTGTTGGCGGAGCGATCTGGCATGATTCCTAATTCATAAATCACGCCAGGTCGCGCTGGGTCGTTTTCCACGCCTTGGGCCACATATCAGCGCGCTCGCAACCGAATTCTCGATTCTGTCAATTTATTTTCAATTATATTTTCAATTTTTTATTTTAGGACCTCCCTGAAAATCATTTTTATGAGTGGAATATCCTCATTAAATATTATTATTATTATTATTAAAACCCTTGAATCAATGGAGAGACTTACTTAAGTTGTCCAATGAGTTTGGTGTGTTTATCTTCTTCAAGGACTTCCTCCATTGGTTTGGGTTGTTCTCTCCTAGAAAAAAAAAGCAGTGTTAACTATATAACTATATATGACTAATGGTTCTGCTCTGCTCTTAAAATTTCTACAATAAATAAGAAATAACACTTATGTAATGCTAACTCTCCCCCTCTGAAATCATGCTGAATCTGTCACTGAGTACTGACAGTACTACAAGGTTTTCACTGTTCTTACATTTTTTTTTCTTTCTTCAGTTCCTTTAATCTTTTCCTGGCTGCAGACATAGCTTCAACACAGTCTTTGGGAGCTGATTCATACTACAGAGGTATTAAAAATATTAAGTTTATTATCATCATCAGGTATTTTTATCATCATCATTATCATCAATAGGATATTTTCTATCATCCAGTCAGCACCCATCATCCTAACTACCACCACCATTATCGACACAACATAAAATAAGCTTAACTACTACTTCATTTTTATCACCATCATTATGATCATTAAACTACTATCATCATCATCCCCGAATTGAATATCATCATCACCATATTATAACAATCACTGATTTATATTAGTCTTTAACCTTTAAAGCAAAAAACGATAACAGAATTGTTGTAATTATATGGAGAGCTCAAAGTAAAATTCATATTAAACGACTCCGGAATCACTTACAGCCAAGTACTTGCTCCTTTCTAGTTGTGAGAGCTTTTGAAGCTCTTTTTTACTCAAATTTTTCCAGTTTTTGGCCTGGAACTTTTCTCGGCCATCTACTATTCCTCCTCCTTCAGCTTCTCTTATGTTTGGAAGCTTTACCTTTGAGCCAGACTCCTTTGAAATAACATAAGAAAAGCAGTAAAAATAAGATTAAAAAGCCACAGAAATGATTGTAGATCAACCAAAGTACAAGATAACTATATCTTCACTTAAACCTCAAAACATTAACTTAAAATGTATGCGATTGCGAAATGTTTCTTACCATTGTATAGAGGAATGAAATATCTGTCTAAAGTGATTTATTTTATGTTATTAGGAATTCAAAATCATGGAAAAATCACGTCTTTTTTTAGACACATTCTTCTCGTTTTCCTTTAGGCCGACATGTTGGAAACATTCTATAGTTATTACCATAGTAACGGTGCGAAAACGAGTCTGACACAGGAAGCCCGAGCATAACAATTTAAAATTTATCAAAATAATAATATCTTTTAAATCATTAAGAGCGACTACCCGTAAATATCGAGAATCCGACGACAGATTGGAAAATTCGAAATTCTTTTTATTTTACCCAAAGAACACCTTTGGTGAGTTATTTTCGAAAATATAATTCAAAAGTCCCAGCGCCTTTTATTTTTTGAGAAATTACGGAAAGATGATTTTTTAGGATTTCAGCCGTCCGTTGACTGCAACGGACCGGTCAAAATACAGGTTTTTGAAGTGTTCGCAACGATTAGCTTTTTCTTTTATTACAACTATAGTTTCACACAATCAAAATCCATCCTCATACTTTCTAATGCAAGTAAAAAATCCTTTGGTTTCAAAATATTTAAAGACATTTTGACCTAACAAAGAGATGGTATTTACGGCTTCGGGGCGGAGGGCGATTTTTCACCAACTTCGATATGTCCAAATGGCCCGTGGTACATAAAGAATTTCCAAAAAAACACAACCATCTTGAAGGCCAACCATTGGTCTTTAAGATACTAAAACATTTCTGGCGGCACGCAAATCTCCTTCCGGTGAGAGCTTAAAATGTGGGTACTATTTTGAGATGTCGTCACCTCGTGCTCGTACGAGGCACTGACAGTTGATTATCGCACTAAAAAAATAAATACAACGCAGAATGAAGAATACAACAACAATACTCTTTGGAACATAGTATTAAGGATTGTACCTAAATGTTATGAGTGACTAATACATTCATGGTTAAAATCAAAGGGATATTTTATCACAGATCAATCGATAAGAGGCTCAAGTTCAAAACACTAACACGTCACGCTAACTCGTTCAGAAATAATTTCTTTAGAGCAATGAAATTCAGGATACGAGTTGCCTAGAACCCCTAGAACGCTTTTCATGGTTAAGAAATCAATGACGAGACACGCTGAGGTCTCATTTTCGGACTTGGATTAAATATTATGAAGATAGTTAACTTTGAAATAAACTGTAACATACCGATTCAGAACAAAGTTGTAGCATTCCAATGTTGCATAAACAACGATACTGCACAAACGATTCTCCACTGTAATTAACTTTACCTACATGTACAAGATGCTGTTGTAGTCAAATCATTGCAATTTTGACTGATTTAAAGTTACGTCTAAAACTCACAAACAATTCGGTTCAGAAAAGAGAATCGTCGAGGTGCTTAAACGTTGCGTGACAGACAACGGATTACAATTAAACACAGGTAGCCCATCAGCAGAGATGAGAAAAAATAGCTACGAGATTTATAAGGAAAACTATTCGGAATAAGGTAATGGTCAAAAAGTAAGAGGGGGGGATGTTTTTAACTTCTTTAAACACACACACAATTATCATAACGGGGGGGGGGAGGGGGGGGGGGGAGCTAGTTTCAGTTTTCCAAAGGACGAAAAAAATTATAAGTTACTGTTTGACCCCTACCAAAACATACATAAGAGTGTCAGTTCACATAATAGAATGCCGGTCAGTCATGGTTACAGGAGCAGCTAGAAACCACGCATTCCAGGAGCTTGACGTAAGGCGCTTTCCTTTTGACGGGCTTTGCTGGAACATCCAGGTTGAGTTCGTCGCATAGCAGCTGCAGCATGTCCACTTTCAGTTTTATAAGTGTACCTTTTTTGACCATATCGCACACATTAAATTGATCAAAGACGATTGGATGCTGCAGCTGTAGTGATGACGAGACCTTTTCTCTAATTTCTTGAAAATTAGCCTCCTCCACTGCAGCTACAGTGTCTGCTTCTGTCATAGTGACCTTCTGCTGTCGCACCTTGGTAGCCAACCGTGAAAAGAAAGAGGAGACCTGCTCAACAGAAAGAAATTCTGTGACACTAAACAGCCTGCTACCATCCTCTCCACGTGAGTGCCTCATGTCTCTGGACACAACCTCTGCTCTGATTTTTCTTCCCGTCTCTTGGCCGATGTTGAACTTAGCGGTTAGGTAACCCTTTTGCTTTTCGTTAAAGCGATAGTTCTTGCTTGACCCTTTAAGTGCCCAGCCCTCGTGGGCAACAGGATAAGGTTTATCATTTTCGCCAGTGTTGTAAGGAACGCTGATGGATGGAATCACACCAACATCTTCTTTTAGAAGAGATGCATATTTTTCTTTGGCGATATCCAACATGGTCTGCTTCTCAAGAATGTTGGAGCAGGATTCCAAAGAGAGATGCCTTTCTAATGCAGAGGATCGCTGGAAAACACGAACACATCCCTCTTGAGGGCAAGAGTAGATCGGTGGTCCACTATCCTCTGCCTGCTCTTCACTTACTGGCTCTTTAATGCTAGCAGCTTGCTGGTTGCGCCGTGCATTTCCTGTGGATTTGACCAGTTTAAAACTCCCCGGTGAAAACGGAACAGTGAGCCACTTGAAATTAATATCTGCAACGTCATATTTAAAAAACAATTGATGATATTATATGCCGTTGCTGTTGTTGTCGTTGTATATAGTTGATCCCCTTCCAGTTGTCTAAAAACATGTGAATCCCCTACCCAAATCCTCAGATCCCCCAGACGATAAACAATGACCAGTCCCTTACCTTGGATCTTTCCTGTTTTCATTTTCTTTCCTTTTCCAACACCATAAGCTCGCCATGCAACAATTTTTCCATCCTTGAACTCAAAGTTTTCAGTTTGCTTATTCCGGGAATTTTTTCTAACTGAGAAATGGAAGAATCATCAATACAAGGTATTACAGCAACTCTTACTCCCTCGATACCACCATGCGATAAAAGGGCGTTTTTCATTTCTTCAGCATTCGTGACATCATTACCCTCATTTATAAACAATCTGATATGGCACTTGCAGGTAGCAGCAAGACGGTCAGCTGAACCTTTTCCACCTTGAGGGTCGCTGAAATCAATTCTTGAGATCTTTATTTTAGTTGTTTTTTCGATGTGAGGGCATGCGAGGATTGTACTAGCAGAATGGTAACAACCTGCATTATCTTGGCGGAAAAATGCTCTAGTCAATGCTGGATTCTCAGTCTCTAAGGTCTTTAACACATGCTGCATGATTAAAACAATGGCTGCACTGTCTTGACTGCAAGACTCAATAACATGGATAAAGCCTTGAGACTGTAATTGGCCATTGAACCGTCTGAACACCACAGAGATGTGCCAAGAGATTCCCTTTTTGCCGAACCAGTCCGACTGTGACTCCCGATATTGCTGGGGCAGAAACTTCATTGCCCAGTCATTCACTATGTACACTGTCTTCTCATCTTCTAATAGGTCAATCACGTCTAGTCTGGCTTGGTCTTGTCGGACGCTTCGAAGTTGATGGCCTTTCCACAAGTTGATTGCCCTCTGTGCAGATGTAAAGAGATACAGCGTTTCGTCTCTTTCTTCGTCAGAGGAAAAATTGCACTCGTTGATTGCTTTCTCTATGCTCTTTAACGTGACATCAAGATTGTGGCACTGATCACACCTTTCGCTATGTTTATGCTTGCACTTGTGCTGAAAATATTTATCTGCCTTGTCACTGAGTGCGTACATATAGCAATGGTCTGGATCAGGAGCTTTGTCGCTTACGTGCACCTTTATTCAAGGAAACGAGAAATTGAATTAGCAAAACAGCTATTTGAAAAATCTATGATTCTTTTAATTATGTTGTTACCTTGTAATCTCCTTTCAGATAAAGCTTTCCCAATTTCAATGATTCTTGCATTTCTGTCGCCCACTTTTCGCCATTTTTCTTCAAATGTGAAATAGTCTGCACAACAGTGGCCAAGTCGTCAAAGGACCGTGCTCCTTGGGCAGCGAAGTTGTCAAGGCCTTGGAGAGATTTACGTACTGTTGCGCTACATTCATTTAGTACCCTCAGCATTGTACTTTGGCTGAAAGGTTGGAAATTACTTTCCTCACAATACTGAGAGTATTGATTTACGATCCTTTGAGGTATCATGGTACGGATGATGTTCGGTACTGTAATTGTTTTACCAGAAGACATCTTCAATTCTTTTTCGCCAAATGGCAAGTCTTGTACTAAATGAGGGCTCGTTATAAAGCTCAGAAAATGGTCAAGCTGTTGCTGACTAATACGAATACGGGGCGAACTCTTCGCTGGAACTGGAGCACCTCTTCCGCATTGAAGGCGATGGAGATTAGCCATAGTAAAGCGATATTTTGTGAGTCCAGGAATATATTCTGAGATAACATTGAAACTGGCTACATCGGACATGGTGGATAACACTTGGCGGCGAGTATCCCAACTATCTGCGGTTTTATACGCTTCTGCCAAGGCTTCTAAATAAGCTTTTTCTGATGGCTGATGTCTAAGACCAAGAGCCTTATTCATATTGGTGGAGGTTTGGAGTGCTTTCCAAAGATGAGGAGCATTATTTGATGAAATGACGTTCAATACTGACGAGACAATTTCACATGTTATCTGGACATATCGTTGTTGTGTGCGCTCGGTTATCTCATTCCAATCTAACATTGGTTTTCCCAAAGGCTGGATATGACACACTTCCAAATATTCATTTAACTTTTTTTTTCTGGCAAGTAACGAGGATGTGTCGCTGACATCACAAGATGACGATGTTGTACTTCCAGTGTCTGGAGAGAAGATGCTCGATGTGTCCTCGACTAGTTTGAGCATGGTCATCTCTTCCACAAGTTCGCCGTATGAGGTACCGGTGTTACTTTCTTCTTCCTAAACAGGAATTTAAACACGATATCATTGTTGCTCTTATGATAAATAGTCAAAAATTATTACGCACTTCGTATTTACCTGCTCTAAGATGATATGCGGCAGAGGTGTGGATACAAATATTTCTTGACTCTTTGGTTCATTACGATCGGTTGATTGTATTTTAATATTCTTTTTCCACTCTATTGCCAAATCAGCTAAATAACTTTTACAAGTTTTGCATATCGCTGGAATAAAAAGAAGAAAAACAGATTGGTATTCTCTCCTATTCTCTGCTTCCCTCATAAACCAAACTTTATCTCTATTTTATAAACAGCCTTCTACTTCTGAAAACATTAATGATTTATTTGAAGATGTAGAGAATAAATTCTTCTTTGATCCTATAAGAAGATGGGGACAGGAAACAAACTACGCCAATATAATGACAAGTTAGTGGACACACTCAATCTCAAATGCTAAGTAACCGCAACGACGCCTGGGCTCCCTGTGGTAAGGAGGTATGACAAATTCATGCGTGTTTCATTCAGAGTGCGTATAAAGCAGAGGCACGAGGATTATTAGCCCGAGAATCTAGCTTAGTAAACTTTAGAAGAAATCACGTACCTGTTCCTACTGGAATAAGTGTTTTGGTCTCGTTAGAAATAAAACACGATAATAGACTTGTCAATCCACATTGAGCCTTCACAGTTGAGGATTTATGTGCCACAAGTTCATCTGGAACTGAACATTTTGTCTTGTTACACCTCCAGCGGACACCATACAAATCTCGATGTAAGGGGCAAACTGTGATTTTCATGTGGGACTCATCGATGTCAAAAATACCTTAAGAAAAACTGTGTTTTAATTCCAGAGACCAAAATATAAAATGAAATAAAGGTAAAGATTGGTTTTAAAGAAGGTAAAAATTGAAATTGCGTTACCTGCACGGGCAAGAAGTAATTTTGATTCACTTCCAGAAAGACCGGCATCGTCACTAATTTTGTAAAACGAACAATGATTGGATATATCCTTATTGCAATCCTTGATCGTAACACATTCAACAATAGATGGATTATAAGTACTGGGGCCACAAGGACCACCAACTAGCTTTGAGTAGTGACACGACGCCATCAACGAAATCTTCTGGTCCTCTCCTAGGTTTTTAGCCGGTCTTTCTAATGACACGTCAATTTCATTTATTTACAAACAAAACATCGTCAGTGTTTTGAAAACATGATCTAGACTCTTTGTCTCTATAATGCTTTTTAAGTAAACTTTACTGATTTCCTTATTGATTTGACTAAAATACTACGGATTAAACGCCTTTAAGACACTAACTTGGAAAAAAACACATTTGAGAGGTTGTTTCTCAGAAAATTTGACCCTAATACTTTTATGATTAGGAAAAAAAAATTCTCATCTCTGCTGATGGGCTACCTGTGTTTAATTGTAATCCGTTGTCTGTCACGCAACGTTTAAGCACCTCGACGATTCTCTTTTCTGAACCGAATTGTTTGTGAGTTTTAGACGTAACTTTAAATCAGTCAAAATTGCAATGATTTGACTACAACAGCATCTTGTACATGTAGGTAAAGTTAATTACAGTGGAGAATCGTTTGTGCAGTATCGTTGTTTATGCAACATTGGAATGCTACAACTTTGTTCTGAATCGGTATGTTACAGTTTATTTCAAAGTTAACTATCTTCATAATATTTAATCCAAGTCCGAAAATGAGACCTCAGCGTGTCTCGTCATTGATTTCTTAACCATGAAAAGCGTTCTAGGGGTTCTAGGCAACTCGTATCCTGAATTTCATTGCTCTAAAGAAATTATTTCTGAACGAGTTAGCGTGACGTGTTAGTGTTTTGAACTTGAGCCTCTTATCGATTGATCTGTGATAAAATATCCCTTTGATTTTAACCATGAATGTATTAGTCACTCATAACATTTAGGTACAATCCTTAATACTATGTTCCAAAGAGTATTGTTGTTGTATTCTTCATTCTGCGTTGTATTTATTTTTTTAGTGCGATAATCAACTGTCAGTGCCTCGTACGAGCACGAGGTGACGACATCTCAAAATAGTACCCACATTTTAAGCTCTCACCGGAAGGAGATTTGCGTGCCGCCAGAAATGTTTTAGTATCTTAAAGACCAATGGTTGGCCTTCAAGATGGTTGTGTTTTTTTGGAAATTCTTTATGTACCACGGGCCATTTGGACATATCGAAGTTGGTGAAAAATCGCCCTCCGCCCCGAAGCCGTAAATGCCATCTCTTTGTTAGGTCAAAATGTCTTTAAATATTTTGAAACCAAAGGATTTTTTACTTGCATTAGAAAGTATGAGGATGGATTTTGATTGTGTGAAACTATAGTTGTAATAAAAGAAAAAGCTAATCGTTGCGAACACTTCAAAAACCTGTATTTTGACCGGTCCGTTGCAGTCAACGGACGGCTGAAATCCTAAAAAATCATCTTTCCGTAATTTCTCAAAAAATAAAAGGCGCTGGGACTTTTGAATTATATTTTCGAAAATAACTCACCAAAGGTGTTCTTTGGGTAAAATAAAAAGAATTTCGAATTTTCCAATCTGTCGTCGGATTCTCGATATTTACGGGTAGTCGCTCTTAAGAGGTTAAATTTTTTTTTCGCATTTTACCACATCCTTATACATATTGAAGTTGGTTTTTGGATGAAGATCTTTTTTGTTGTCATTTTGGTTGCAGTCATTCAACCACAGGGTTTTTTAAAACCACAGGGAGACCAATGTTTGGTTTTTTTTAATTAAAAATATTAAATCTATTTTGAATTCAAATTTTTGGAAAAAATCAAGAATCTATAATTTTTTCGTGTCCTGTTGTTTGATAGAAACAAGTCTTAGTATTCAAAATATTAATAAATAATACCGAAGATTAATTATGTGGATAATGGCTAGTGAAACTAGCGTGGACTGCGTCGGTGTTTCTAATGAAACAAGTTATCGTAGATTTATAAGTTTTACACCGTAGTGAAAATAGAAAACTGACGTTTCGGACGTTAGTCCTTCGTCGGAGTCAATAGAAAGTAAGAGTGAGAGAGATGTTTATATAGTAGAGGATAGAGAAAACAAACCAATAAGAAGAAAACAAGCCATAAAACAAAAAGAAAACAAAAGGATAGAAAGCAACAATAGGTGAGAAAAAGGGGAAAAGAAAACAAAAAAACAAAAAAACAACAAAACAAAACAACTTAAATGTAGGCGAAGCGTTCGTTCATCCCGTGGGGATTAACGGTGCCAAGTGAATGAATAACACGCATTTAATTAATTAGTTGATTAAAATCATTTGGGTTGCCTGTGGGATTTTACTACTGACCAAAGCACGTTGCACGACAAGTAACAGAAGAAAAAATTCTCTCAAAATGAAGGTTAAAATATTGTCCAGAAATCCTGAAGATCACATTCGAGAAAGGAAATCCGACATCCACAAGCTACATAGGAACCTCGACCCTAGTTTACATCCATTTGAAGCGCCGAGAGAGTACACGAGAGCGTTAAATGCCACTAAATTAGAGCGAGTGTTTGCTAAGCCTTTCGTAGGTGCTTTGGATGGACACACTGATGGGGTGAACTGTCTTGCAAGACATCCTAGGAGTCTGTCTGTGTTATTATCGGGTTCTTGTGATGGAGAGGTGAGTCTAATCTCAAAAATACTACTTGTGATTGAGCGTTTATTAAAATAGTGACTAACAGTTAAAGTAACACGAAAGAAAGTAATAAGCCTCTGTGTACACGCTTTCGTCCGCCATTTTGAACTTACCTTAGGGTAAAATATATAGAAATCTGGTACTTTAACTTGACTCTGAGTTTGTTTGATGTGTTGTTCTCTCCCTTGCCACGAGGGTTTTTCTCCTGGTTCTCCAGTCTTTCTCCGTCCATTACAAATCAACGTGTGAGTTGAGTGTTGTATGTTGTACAGTAAGTAGAACAGTTTTCAAACGACTGTGAAAAGCTCATACCGCGAACACGACCATGACATGGCAAGGAATACGCCAGACCAATCACATTGCAAGAGAATGTACACTCCATCCAATCAAATGCCCAAAACCTGGCAATACTGTAATTTAACGTGGTGCAGACATGGTCATGCCAAGAACACAACAATGGGCTATTGCATTAAATTTTTATACTCCCAAACCCTCGCCTCCCCCCCCCCCCCCCCTTCCCCTTGAGGACAGTGGAATTCTTTAGGGGTTGAGGGTGTTTTTGTGCTGGAATTCTTTGGGGTTCAGGGCTATTTTTGTGTGACATATTCTTCAGGGGTAAGTCATGAACAGCAGAGAATTGCACAGGGATCTTCATGTCTCCAGGAATTTCTTTGGGGGTTCTTAAAACTTATGTCCTCAATGGGAGGGGGGGGGGGGGGGAAGGGGGAACTAAAATTTTATGCAATAGCCCAATGCAAAACCAATCATATTGCACAAGAAAAAAATGAGCTAATTAAAATTCTAGAAAATATCACAGTCACAACAATGCAGGCATACAGCACTGAGCTTTTTAGCGTCATGCAAAAACTGCTCTTATATACAATGTAGTGATAGTGCATGTGAAGCAAACCTCCTGGAAAAGCCCCATACAGAGTGATGGTTACAAATATAAGCACACTTCTCAGGTGATTTTTGTATTTTCTCATTGCTTTATTACTAAATATTAGTTCTGTCATATAATGTACAAAGAGGGAAAATCTGTAGGATATAGTTTCCAATGCTCTCTTCTTACACTTCTTTACAATGTTTACTGCATACAGATGTCATTAGCAACCATGCTCTTTTCACTTATAAAGCACAATTCTCAACCAATCAGAGCCAGTTTTCTGCCTAAGCTACAGTATATGATAAAATAATGAAAAATAAATGTAATATTGACAGTCTGTAATATTGATATCTGTTTCAGATCAAGTTGTGGCACCTACCCAAGAGAGAATGCATACAAACCATAACAGCTCACACTGGTTTTGTCAGAGGACTCTGTGTTGCACCTAAAGGAGATTCGTTTTTTTCAGTAAGAAAACAAGTTTAGAGTAAACCTTGTGTGTGCCCGAAAAATGCTTATGCAATTGATCCACACCTATCCTTCTCATGCCTCATGGCACATATGGCCTGTATTATAGAATTTAAAGCAAAATAAATTATGATTTACTACACTTTTTACAGGACAAAATGTTTACTAATGTTTTTGACCAGATTTTAAGTTTTCCTTGGAGTAAAAAGAATGTCAGATACTTTGAAATCTTTTCACTGCACAAATAAAATAATGAGAAAGATGCTCAAACATCCACAATACTTGATGAATACTGATTTTTTATATATATCATGATCCTAGGTCGGAGATGAGAAAGTAGTGAAGCATTGGAGTATGGACAAATGTCTGGAGACTACAAACTCTAACTTAGAACCAATAAATACAATAATAGGAAAGGTAAATATAATGAAATAGGATTAAGCAGTGGCATTTCAACTGAGTGGCTCTTCATCCACTGAACTTAGTGGATCGCACCTCAATGAAAATGGACCCTTTTCTGAGATAGTGAACATGGTGCATTATGGTCTAGCCTCGGTAAAAACATCTTTTGTCCTTTATGCCTTATATAGTGTTGTTTGTACCCAAGCTAGACCACGATGCATCCTGTTTATCAAACTCAGAAAAGGGATATGATATCAAGCCGTATTTCATGTTTTATTTCATTCAGACAATGTTCACTGGTATTGACCACAACTGGAAGAACGATACATTCGCTACATGTGGACAACAACTGGATATATGGGATGAAAGTAGGGCAGACCCTATTCGTACCTTCACATGGGGTGTTGATACTGTTCATAGTGTGAAATACAACCCTATTGAGGTGAGTGTTGTCCTCTTACGCTGAAATCATAAACAACTGTTTACATTAACAGAGCATAATCTCTCAGTCTGGTTGGCTAACAATGAGAGGACAAACACATAGAATGACAAATCACTTACACACACAGCCAGTACATGCTTGAAACTGTCTTACTTTTAAACTTGTCCCAACAACTTCTCTTGAATTTTTAGACTAATATCCTAGCCAGTACAGCATCAGATAGAAGTGTTGTCCTTTACGACACCAGAGGTTCCTCACCTCTACGTAAACTTGTAATGGCAATGCGCTCAAACACTGTAGCCTGGAACCCAATTGAGGCCTACATCTTTACAGCGGCCAATGAGGATTCTAATCTATATACCTATGATATGCGCCGACTGGACCAGGCTGTTAATGTCCATATGGACCATGTATCGGCAGTACTTGATGTGGATTATGCTCCTACTGGACAGGAGTTTGTATCTGGAAGCTTCGATAAGAGTATTAGGATCTTTGAACGTCATGGCGGTCACAGCAGGTGAGTGGTTGAATGAGCTTTTTTTCTTCCTTCATTTGTGCTTTCCTGTAGACTCCCTCTCTTTATTCCTTCATTCCTTCCTTCCTTCTTTCTTTCCTTCCTTCCTTCCTTCTTTCCTTCCTTCCTTACTCCCTTCCTTTCTCATACTTCTCTTTCTCTTCCTTTCATCATTTTATCCTTAACACCTTCATTTTCCCCCTCTTTACTTCATTACATTATTTCTTCCTTACTGTCTTCAATTTTCTCTTTTCTTTCTTCCTATCTTTTCTCTTCATTTTGTTGATTTGTTTGCCACCCACCTCCCTTACATTTCCTCATTTAATAAAAAATATTCAATGAAACCTTTTTGTTACTTCTTCAGAGAGGTCTACCATACTCGTCGTATGCAAAGAGTGTTCTGTGTTCGGTTCAGTGCAGACTCAACATATGTTCTCTCTGGAAGTGATGAAACCAACATCAGGTACATAGCTTTACCCCTAACAAAATATAAATACCCAAGGGAATGCTATGTGATTTGATCTCCGTTTTATCAAACCCTGAAACAACCTCTGGGCTGATCTAAGTCAGGGCACTGCTAACTCACAGATCAAACCCTGAAACAACCTCTGGGCTGATCTAAGTCAGGGAATGGCTAACTCACAGATCAAACCCTGAAAACAACCTCTGGGCTGATCTAAGTCAGGGCACTGCTAACTCACAGATCAAACCCTGAAACAACCTCTGGGCAGATCTAAGTAAGGGCATGGCTAATTCACAGATCAAACCCTGAAACAACCGTCAGAGATTTTACCTATGACCCGCACAGCGGTGAGTAGTGAAAGTAGAGAAAGCGTAAGGCTTGGAAGACTAAGCAAACCCTCTCTGCGTGACTGGCATTTAAAAAAATGACTTCCTCTTTTACATTTCGTTGTGTTTTGATACAGAATATGGAAAGCAAATGCATCACAGAAGCTTGGAGCCGTAAGTAGCTAGCAATAAGCAACTTTTCTCATTATGTAAACAATGTTCCTATTATATTTTACCATAGTTAGTTACAACGAGGGTTATTCAGTAGAACCTCTATTATAAATAAGCAATAAAAAATAAATCTTTTTTTAATTTGTGGTACGGAGAGTCATTGCAGAGTCTCCCTAGCCAAAAGCTATATGTTTATGTTTTGTTGAGGGTTTTTTTTGTATGTTTTTATTATTTTTTGTCTATGTTTGTTTGTTTTTTTTGCTTATGTTTTTGTTTGTTTTTGTTTTTTTGTTGATGTTTATGTTTTTGTTTTTGTGTGTTTTAATGATTTTGTTTTTTGTGTTTTATGTGTTTTTGTTGATGTGTTTTTGTTTATATTTTTGTTTATATTTTATTTCTTGTTTCTGTTTTTGTTTATTTTTTGTTTATGTTTATGTTTTTGTTTATTTTTTGTTTTTTTCTGTTTTTGTTTTTTTTTTGTTTATATTTTGTGTTTTTGTTTTTGTTTTTGTTTTTATTTATATTTTATTTCTTGTTATGTTTTGTTCATGTTTTGTTTATGTTTTTGTGTGTTTTTCTGTTTTTGTTTGTTTATATGTGTTTTTGTTTATATTTTTGTTTATATTTTATTTCTTGTTTCTCTTATTTATATATATATACTCACAAGCACACAACTCAATTCACACAATGTAGTCACGTTTAATGTTACGACCCCTATTTAGAGACCAGTTCAGTGCCAAAATTCAAAGATTTTGCAATAATGCATACCTTTATTAGGCATGCAACCTCTCTATGACTACCAAATGACGATTCCCCGAGTTGGCTGGTTACTGATCTGGGGTTCTAATTCATTTATGTTAAGGTCTGAATCAAAGAGAGCTTTAATTTAATTTATTTTTTTTTTAAACCCATGCAGCTTGCTCCTAGAGAAAAGGAAGCTTTTGCATATTCAGCACGTCTGAAAGAGCGTTTTAAACACCATCCGAGAATACGAAGAATTCAAAGGTAAACATGCTATAGGTGATGTGCATTCCCGTCCGGTGTAATGGGAAAAGTAGACTTACAGGGGCTCTTACCATGTTCCAGAAAATACCGAACAAATCGGAAATTCATGTTTGGAGTATGAGTTGTGTCAGTCCAATTGCAAAAGTTCCAGAAAATTCGGTCTTCCGATTGAGGTCATCCACTTTCCCTCTCTTTTCGATTCTTCTGGTAGACGCGTGCACCATTTATCGGAAGTCAAAGTTTCCTGCTCTTTCCTTACCATTAGCAAACAAATTCTAACCGGATGGATTGTATTTAATCTCATGGGTTTATATGAGTGAACGCAAATGTCACATTGAGTAAAATTGATTCATCTATCCCTTAATCCCTCCCTCCATTCATCCATATGTTTATCTATTCATCTTTTCTTCCATTCACCCATGTACACCCATCCATCCATTCATCCATCCATTTTACAACAACTCACGTAAATAACACATTCTGATTGGCTGAGAGCTATGATCAATAAGAGGACAGACACATGGCTGACGTAATGTTTTTGAAACCAAGACTCGCCGGTAGGATTTTATCGTAAGGACTGTGATTTTGCGAATTTATTTTGCTAATAAAAAACGACAATGAAACCAAAAGAGGAACCAAACTTTGAATTTAATCTTGCTGATAGTCTTGCCCGACGAATATTTAGTTCTGGAGGCAGGAAAAGATATAGAGGAAGACGTGAAAAATTCATCTCGCTTTGCAAATTGCGAAGAAAAAGACTTGAATGAGTTTGTGTCAAGTGCCATTCCAGAGTCGATCTTCAATGGCTGCTCCATCCAGAACGTGAATGTCTATGTTGTCAAGCGAAATTGACATTGCTTTTCTTAGCTGAACTTATTACTAAGCTTTGGTTTTTAGAACCTTTGAGTTCTGACTCAAACTCTTTTCGACTTAGCTAAAAATGCCATTTATAAGTAAATGTCAAAAAGTTTTGACCTAATAGCAAGCATTCTTTCACAGTGGCTGTCAAAGAACTGTCAAAATTAGCCAATCACAGTGTAGGAAGTTTGGTTGTGAAATTTTGACGTGTTTTATGAAAAAAACTTTTGTAAGTTATAAAATAACCTTTGAAGTTTTCAAAAGTAAATAACCGAAAAACCTTCGTCTTACTCTCTGTACTCTGTCCTGTAATGATCATGAAAACTATACTATCTTAGCGAAAATATTCAAAAGCTCACAATAATCGGAGCTGTTTGGTCTATCGCCTTGCTTTCCTTGCTCGCCTTGCTTATTTTATTTTGTAAACATTTCGCAGTTTGTTGTAAAAAAAACAAATCGCACATAGATTTCCATTGTCTGTCCTCTTATTGATCATAGATGGCGTCTTAAAATGTTCAAAACTTTACAGTGAAACTACTCGCTGCGCTCGTGGTGGAAGATGGAAAATGAAAAACAATGGAAATCAATGTGCGATTTGTTAATTTAACCATGTTGCTCTCTTCGATACAGACACCGACATGTTCCTAAAGGCAATTTACAAAGCTGCTCTTGAGAAGAGAATCATGTCTGAATCACAAAAACGAAAGTAAGTGCTTGAAGTAATTTACACTTAACTGGCAAATATATGGCACGACATGCCGTAACGAAACGTACGGTACTGACTTACACCGCGTACACGGTACGACATGCCGTAACATGTGAATGGCTCCCAT